>JAFEUB010000126.1:155000-607500 GCA_024529925.1 Ophthalmolycus amberensis | reverse complement strand
TAATATTTCTAGTATTACTACTACTACTGCTGCTACTACTACAACTTTTGCTGTTGCTACTATTACTAGTGCTATTACTGCTACATCAATATTATTACTACCACTACTGCTATTACTACCACTACTACTATTACTTATACGACAACTGCTACTACTACTACTGCTATTCATGCTACTAAAAGTAGTAATACTACTACAGCTATTAGTACGACTGCTACTAGTACTACTACTACTGCTACATCTTCTACTGCCATTACTATTACTACTACTACTACTACTGCTGTGATATGAAATACTACGACCAATACTACAGCTATTACTATGACCACTGATACTACGTCTTCTACTACTTCTTCTAATTACTAATACTTCCACTACTAATAATACTTCTACTACAACTTCTACTACTACTACAAATATCACAACTACTACTACTAGTACTTATTCTAATGCTACTAATACTTCTACTAATAATACTTCTACTACAACTTATACTACTACAAATATCACCACTGATGAATTTTTTTAAGCCACAGAAACTGTTCAAATATCAAAATGTTCAGCTCTTTCAGGAGAGGGGTGATATGACTTTTCATATTTGTAATCTTTAAACTTTTTGAATTAAGCTTTTTGCAATTTGTTTTTGAATTGGATATCTATTTTCAGCAATGTTTTTGCGATTAATTTCAGTTTTCAGCATTCCAACGCATTTTCAGCAGGAAATGCTTTTTCTAGTTATGTTATATGTTTCATAACTTTCGTAACATGGGCTTCACTGAACATTTCAGTGTCTGTTACTAGTGAGCATCCTATAGTATTATATTTTGGATGTGTTGGTTGTTAATGTAAAAAGTATGCTTGTTTTGGCTGAAATAACTCTTTAGCCAGCCTGTGACTGTGAAAGACTGTGTTCAATATCCCAGTAGAGAAAGGTTGTGTTCCTGAAACAATCAGACAAAGAGTTGTCGCAGATCACCACAATCCCCTCAGCACACAACCTCACTAATTGAAACTTCGCTCTGGGCGCTGCAGATACATCTTGAAATCAATTCTGGAGGCACAGTGGGAGAATTCTCATTCTCACCTGTTTTACCCTTCTTTTTTAAAAGCAAAGCACCCCTCACAGTCCTCAAAGCCCTAGATAGATCTGTTCTCCTTTGCTGCTGATAATTGAATTGGATTTGCTGGATGAGCTGAAATCGTAGCAACATTGAGGTATTGATCCCTGCTCGCATCATGCAACAGTCCATTCCTTTCCTTTTTTTTCAGCAGACTTTAGAGTGTGATTGTGGTAGTTTTTCACTAGTTTCTGGTTATATTATCTTATAGCCTCTAGTCATCAGGGTGTTTCAAATATGTATTATTCTATGCTTTTAAGAGGAACAGTACAGCAGTATTAAACCATTCTTAGATTATCATGGAGAAAATAGAAGACTTGACCAAGTAAGTCTAACAGCCGGGCATGAGATGATTATCAATTTCCTATGAAATTGTAAGTAGATTAATTCAAATTCATAACATGTAATAGACTGATTTTAAGATGCATCAACAATGCATCTTCTGTCTCTTTTTGTGTAGAAATGAGTGACAGTATGAATACCCTTCAGAAGACTATACCAACATATGCACTGTATCCTTCATGTGGATGATCCATGCATAAATCCTGCAAAGACTTCAGAGACAATTTTTTTGTCCCGACAATGGTTCAAGACAAAAAGCTGTGTTCATAATGTTAATAGCAGCCGGATGTTCGGCAGGTTAGTTCAAATGAATTCTGTCATATGAAATGCCTTCCTGCTAGATTGATGATTTTAGAAGAATACTGTGTGAGTATATATACTGGCACAATTTCATTAAAATCATCTGCCTTCATGGATTATCCAGCAGAAAATAACTGCTGTTGTTGATCTGTACCACTTGTGATACCTCTGTCACACTTGTTCTGGATTCACTCCATACTACAAAGGAGTATTGGGAGTACTACCAGTCTGCCACCGTCCATCTGACAACTTGTTTACCAAATTAGTTCCAAAGATAGTGGAAAATGACCCATGTTTTCTTATGTCTATCTCTTCCACTCAGCACCTGGCCATTGGTATTTTGTTGGTTTGTATTCTTTGTTTGGCGCATTGTCCCATTGTATCAGAGGCCTTCTTTAAGTGCTTGATGGATGACCTCATGGCACAGCCAAACAAGGCAGCGTAGCTTCACATTGCTGAGGGTTTTCATTGTTCATGGAAGTTCCAACTGCCTTGGATCTATTGACAGCATACATGTGGTCATCAAGGCCCCCCGCAACTCTGGTTCCTGTTTCTAATGACTACAAATGGAAATCCTTCATTATACCGATTGCAGTTGTAGATGCAGAGTGCTATTTCCAGGTAAATATTGGTGGGTATGATCTGAACAGTGATAGTGGCATTTTGTCCAACTCCTTGGTTTTGTGAGGGTGTCATTGAAGGCACCTAGACTTCCCTGAATATACTGAGATCCCTGGAGCAGAGCATCTTGGAAGAATGCCATTTGTTCTGGTTGGACAAATGGTGCAGGTACGTGCTCAGTCCTTTCCCTGGCTCCAACATCACTAGAGATGACTGCATCTTCAACTATTGCCTCAGCTGTGCCAGACTGCCAGTTGAATGCAGCTTTAGGATCCTTTTTTTCTCAGTGGAAGATGTACAGAAGAGTCACTGTGGTGAGCCCTGAAAAGGTGGAGCATTGTGTGAAGGCTACTTGTCTCCTACTCTTTTTCCTGCGAGTGACAACATGAGGAACAACCAAGGAGCAGCCACACAACAACTGGGGATGCAGGCTCAGGCTCTTTTTGACGTTTGTTGGACCCCGACCAACAACAAAGCCACCAGGGAGGCTCTCAAGTTGAAGTAGGACTACAGGGTTTACTTCATTGAAGAGGGTGCCATTGAATGGTCGCACCTTGTGTTAAGAGACCCCCACGTAATTTTATAGAGCAAACTTTCACCGACAAAGTTAACGATGGAACATATTCAATACATTAGCCACCTTCCATTTACTCTTTAAGACAATACACATGTAGTATAGTTCATTTGCAGCAGGGTCTTTAAATAATTGATAGCGTAGTCTAGGTTGAAACAGAAGCTAGCCAGGAACGTCAAGGGGAACTCTTCTTGAGATTAGCTGAATTTTGGTGGCTTTCTTGTGGTCAGTTAATCTGACATACAAATCTTTAAATACGTACTAAATTAATTTATTGTATGAATATGACATTACATTAGTGGATTATTAACAGCGCATGTGTTGGTGGCACGTAATATGTTAAAATTACGTGTCAGCACCACGTCAACAGGTTCTGGTGCGAGCAGAGCAGGAGGGCAGTAAGAAGTCAAGACTCAAATTCTGATATCGCATTTGGAAGTGACCTGCTCCTCTTGCCCTTAGGAGGCCTGCTGTCTGGTTACTGCATTTGTCTTGAAAGTGGTTTTGTCACGGCTCCGCTGTGACCTCAGCTCGTCTCGCCGTCTCCCCTCTGTTCTGTGTGTGTGTGTGGCATGGGCACGGCTTCAATCATCCGGCACCTGGGCTCATCTCCACACCTGCCAACAATCAGACCATCATCACCGACAGCTCAAGTACCCTGGCTTCCTTCAGTCTCATCGCCAGATTGTTTCGTCAGCTCAGTGGTAGCTACAACCTCGGCCCCTCTGAGTTTTTCGTCTTCGGAGAAGTGACTAACTTCGTTTCTCTGGTTTTTGAAACTAACTTGTGTTTTCTCTCTGCCTCAAGATTCCTGTGCCATGTCGGACTCACACCGCCGCCACTCACACCGCCTCATTATCCTACCTGCATGTTCCACCGGCTCCACAAACAACAAAAATATAACATTTTACTCACCTACCCTGTTGTCGCGGTGTCTGCGTATGGGTCCAAAATAACCGACCATAACAGGTTTTGCAATATCACCTCTACATTTTTTCTCTAATTTTTACACTAATGTTATCTTGTCCTTATAATTACTATCATAATATTCAAATGTACAAAGCTTATCCTTGCATTTTTTTCAGATTTTTTAATTATTACTATAATGTGTTACTGTACTACTCTACTGCCTCTGCAAATTTCCCCTGGAAACACAAAGTTTTTTTCAATGAACAAAAAAAGTGGAGGTCTCGTTGGCTCATCTCTGCTGCTTATTTACCAACCAGATTAAGCAACAATTGCTGCCACAGTTCTCCAGGCGTCATTTCGTTGATGTTTACTGGTATGTGGGGAGAGACGGGCATAAAACTGAGGAAAATGGTACCAATGATCGATAGCCTACCTTCTGTAGGTGTGTTAAATTATGGAACTTATTGTTTGCGAGCTATGCGAAAATTAAGAGTATACAGTGTATATATACTGAAAATGGTGGATTTACATTGACAATATTATTGGGGCCAAGACATTCCCTGAAAAAAACCCATTTCCATTGTTGGATTATTACATCTCTCTTACACCATTTCCTGGTTGTACACACAGCTGTTCAGAAAGTATTGAAGAAAATCATCATATAACTTGTGAATCCAACTGTTACAATCTTAATTTCCATGATTGCAGTAAACACGAGTGTTCCTCTTTATGTAAAAGTGTCCAGAATCATTTGAGACGTAAAACCTCATATCACAAGCAAGTTACATAACGTGTTATTCTGGTTCTCAGCATCGTTTTTGGGAAATGATTATCAGGGCCAGACAAAAAGTAATTAATCTCTCAAGTGTACCAAAACATTTCCGTACATGGAGCTGTGTTCTGTGTGTTCTGTGTGCCCAGAACAAAATAAGAACATGCCCTAATTAGGAGTCCAGATGTGTCCTGATACTTGATTCAACGGACTGGTTTGATGTAGCTAAAGGGGGCGTGAATTTTGACTATAAGAGTGATCTGTGAAAAGCAGTACATGGGAGTCGTTTCAATATACTGAACTTGTTGATGTTGGCTTGATCTTATTAATTAAAACACTTCCCGCTGGTTTGCAACTCCAGTTGACCGTCTCGTCTCGTCATTTTCGCCACAACAAAAGTTGCTGGTGGTTTCTGACCTTTACCAAGTAGTTTTGATTTGAAATGTATTTACGAAACATTTTTGGTTCATAAACGTCGACATTAAACGTACCTTGTGGTTTTCAGAAGGCGCAATCATTTAGGTTGGTCGCTTCCCGTACACAATGAGCACATTTTTGCCAACATTGGCTCGCAGACAATGTTAAGGTGACATGAAAAAGACTTTACATTAGGACTCACAATAAGTGTCCAAACGAAAAGGCCTTAAACTGTGAACAGCATTAAGCTCACAAGGAATCATCTTATGATGACTGTTGTAGAAATATGCTAACGGTATTTACAGGCATTAAACGTATTATGTGTGTGCTCATTTGCAATAGTGTTGCGTGTGTCATAGAGCAAAGGTTTGAATCTCCGGGTGAGGCACTCACGCGCTTCCCGTACAAAGAAGACGCTCTGACACACAGGTGGTTTAGCTTAAACTCGTAACTAGATGTGTTGTGAAGCGGGTTAGTCCGTGCGATATTCTGTAGCAACAACAGGTGGAAAGCAGGAACAGCATCTTCTCTGTCCATGAGAACTGGAGGACTCCCACACACAGTGGCCCCAACCCTGGCGTGTGTGTGTGTGAAGATAACGCGTCCCTGTGCAGATGCGTGGACCGAGCCCTGACTTTCTGTCTGTTGCTAGGGATACTTAATCAATTCTTGTGTTTTGTGAAACCATAGATCTATGTTTTTTATGCTTTGATGCTTGACTTATCAAATTGTTCATAGTTATAGATCGTCTACCGTCTTCTGTTCATCGAATATAATTCCAATCAAAACGATCCACCTTCTGAAGGTGTAGTCTTTTGGAGTCAGATTATACGGTGGGCTTTTTGCCCGAGGGTAAATCCCTAACACTGTGAACATCCAGACTAATATTCCTGGCAATCCCACTACTCTTTGATGTCTTTGTTGAGCTATTGGAGATATTGTGCTCTAACAAACAACACAACCTGTGCTACTGCTTCTGAAGAGGCTAAACTGGAAAGGTGAACTACATCATTAGGTACAAGGTGTTAGATCTACTATCAGGAACATTTACTACGTCAGCAAAATGAATGCACTTGAGAAATTTACTTTAAATGCAGGTTAGATATTTATTGCAAAATATATTTAGCAAGGGCAAAGCTTCAGCTCACATAAAATAATAATACTACTCATGATTTCATACTTTCAATTCTTTGATTATACTCATTTGTTTCGATGCCGAGTCCGCTCGGTTGGAGCTGGCTTTCAAGGGTGCGATGAAAAGTTCTTTTTTGGAGTTGTCAGGGGCGAGGGTCTGGCCAGACCCTCCTCGCTCCTTCCTGCTCAGCAAACGACGCCCGTTCAGCGATCTTCGAGGCTCAGTACAAAGTCTCAAGGGCGGCTGTGGTTCTTTCGTTGTCCAGTTGTTAAAGTTGAGCAGGGAGGATAGGTGGTTCTTCGTCTTTCAATCTTTGCTCACGAAGGGCCGTCTTCTTCTCTCTTGGTTCTTCCTTCTCACTTGGTTCTTCCTTCTCACTTGGTTCTTCCTTCTCACTTGGTTCTCTCGTCCTTCTTCTTTCTTGCGTCTTGCTTCCCTCGTGCTTCTCGCGTCTTGCTTCTCTCGTCTTTCTTCTTTGCTCACAAAGGGCCGTCTTCTTCTCTCTTCTTTCTTCTTTCTCGCTTCTCGATTCTTTTCTTCTTTCTTTTCTTCATTCTTGAGCAAAGACGAAGTCCACCGATGCGTCTGTCGAGCGAAGTCCAGGGTCTTCTCAGGTGGAGCACTAGAATGGCTCTTACGACGTTATCCTCCCGTCCGTTAGCGGGTCACTTCTTTTATAATACCTTTGGGTTATCTTGACCCCCCCCCCCCTCTCCTCACTCGGAACATGATTCATTCTTCATCATTATGTGTGTGTGTGCTTATGCTGTGGATGTGTGGAAATCACCTTGCCTTCCGTAGGCCTGATCTTGCAATCCTAACGTCTCTGCATTCTTCACTTCCCCTTTTCTCACTCACTCACATTTCTAACTCAGATTGGTTATCATCATCACGGTTACAATTATTATAATCACAGTTACAGTTATCATAATCACAGTTAGTTGTTAATCGCTTTATTTAGCACACGCTTGCTTATAAAATAATCATTGATTTCATCCTTCCTCATTATTATGCTTTTTTCCTTCTCTTCTCAACGGCCGTTATTTCCACATCCCTTCAGGCCCTCACCCTGCTCACTTCCTCAATTTAAACACTCACACAGCCTACACTCTTTCTCAGATACACTTATTATTATTATTATGTTATTTTTATTATGTTAAAATCACTTTACATTTGTTATGTAATACATGCTTGCATTAAAATAATTATTAGATTTCATCTTTTAACTCTTAATTTTTACGCTTTGTGTCCCTTTAACCTAATTTACAGGCCCACCATATATTCCTCATTTAAGGCTGGTCCTGGGATCTCAACTCTTTTTGACAAAGGATACAACCATTTACAGGCAAATAAACTGTCCAATGAAATGAGAATAAGTGGCCCATTTAAACATTTGTGCAACTCGATATATAGTATTGCTATTTGTAATTTAGACTGTGTCCAGTCTGAATGCAACTTCAGAAAAACAATCAATCAATCAATAGATATCAAAACAATGTGTAGTTATTATTGGGATCATTGGTATCCAAGGTTCAACCGAGTTGTTTTGTAGGGAGACAGCCAAAAGAGTTTTTAAAAATCCTGTGAGAAAACACAGATGAAGTCTCTTCAGGTGAGTGCTCCGAACCTCCAAATACCCTTATTAGTGTACAGCAGGGGTCTTCAACTAAAATTCCAAAAGGTCCAGATTGATAAAATGTCCTCGGGCAAAGGTCCGAAACATTACAATAATATATATATAATATATAATATATATATATATATATATATATATATATATATATATATATATATATATATATATATATATATATATATATATATATATATATATATATATATATATATATATATATATATATATATATATATATATATATATATATATATATATATATATATATATATATATAAACCCCAACAATACTCAGCTCTGCTGCTCATCCCACAAATGTGGCACCATTGAAAAGGGAAATAAACAGGCTTTCCAATAGTATAAGATTTATTGTTACAACAAGGAAATTGTTAGAAAAATTCACTCGAGACTGGTGTAAAAATCATTAATCATTGGACATTTATTCTTTGCAAAGAAGGAGACAGGGTTGATTCACATACAGAATGTACATCAAGACCGCTCGAAGATCTGTCTCCGAGTCTCTGGTATTTATACTAAGTAAACAACAGGGCAACACACACACATTTCGCGTTTCACACAGGCGTCTGCGTATCTGGACACTTTAACAATTCGTTCTAGTACAAAGGTCACTTTCTCGTCGCAAACGCTTTCTACAAGTTTCTTATCATTCTTATTCAGGACAAACAGCTGACGTGTTCTTTCGGCAATCAACTGCTTCTTAATAGACTAAACATTTGCTGAAGACCTAGTGTCAGTGAAAGTTCGCACTAGGACACAGGCCTTAAACACTACAGAGGAGATGAGCTTCTATTAAATGTGTAACATTCTTTTATCATTTAAACGCATACTAATTAGTCATTTAGATTTTTCCCAACAGAAATAATCTACCAAACACAAATGTCCTTACTTTTTGTGCTATGTTTATATACACATCGGCTATTTAGCTTAAGAGCCCTTTATGGAATATAAAATAATTAGTATATACTGTTTATTCCCTGTCTAAGGTGATTTTTCTCATGTCCCTTCATTGTGTATATTTGTACATTTGTAGCTTGGATTTTTATATTTGTAACAAGGGGTCTTGGAACACTTGATTGCCACTTGAGACACGCTGAAAGCTTCAGTTGCTAAATTTCAGGGGGGTCTCTAAACTCATAGGACAATTATTCACTTGCAGTCACTTGTAATTGTCACTAAAACTTATTTTAATAGAATACTAATGCCCAGGAGTTTTCATTGTTCAAACTGCAAAACATTTATTCACATATATTAATGGTGAGTGCCAGGTTGCGGAGCTAGATTTGTGTCTGGCTTGATCCCGATTTGCTCTTATGTCATGAACACGTGGCCAACAATAGCCTCACGAGATCGAGACGGCCGCAGATTTTATAGCCAAGCAACCGCATTTGCCTTCAACCGACTGCATGATCCAGGGCATGATGGGAAACGCCTGGCTGTCGCCATCATTCATGGATCAATGTATTTTTAGGAGGTTTGGCTTGAGGAAAGCAGTTCAATACACGTAGTTTGGTTCAATGTATCCTCATACAATGGTTAGTATGTAATCTTCAGAAAAGTTACTCATTTTAGTGCGTTTTCTACAAAAGCCGGCAACGTGTCAATTTCCACCCATTACATGGATGCATTGGATTAAAATAACCAGGGAAGGGCCGTAAGTACATCACGCACGTGACGAATAAATCAACGTTGATTCCTCGTTTCACTTGGGGAACAAACAGCGGTCACCTGGCTAAATATCATAAGAAATTATTTCGTGGGATACTTGCAAATTACAGCCCATTATTTATCCAGCCTATTTAGCTTATGTTAAAGCATGGAATATACTACAGGTGGTGTATTTGTTTGAAGAAAAAGAATGGCCTGATCAAATGTCTGTCATGGATGTGAACATGGGGCTTTTGAAAAGATTCAGCAGTGATAGTCGGACCACAACTGTGATGTAGCAAAGCAGACATGGCTGTCATCCTGACTTCTGCCATCCAAAAGTATTCTTAGTCACAACCTGACAACATTAGTTCAATCAGGTAACAATAATGAGATAATTCAAACAAGGCTCCAAGAGTTATAAAACTCATTTATTTGACATCGCTGACAGTGGAAATGTTGAAGAAATAAGAGAGGAGTCTTTTCTGATTAGATCCCATCATGATGTCATCGTTTTAAGGGGGTAGTGAGCTGAACAGGAATATGCCTCAAAAAGATGTAAAATCCAAAAAAAGATGAAACGCCAAATCAGAAAATAAATTATCTTCATTTGGGTTATATTAATTTGAAGATGTTGTGAATTTACCTCATCTAAACAAGCTAATAAGAATACAGCATTTTAGGGCTCATTGCCAAATACCTTCCCTCGGTTTAGGCAACACACTGGTTTAGGAAAAGAGCATGTTTGGGTTCAAATAAACCCTTTCTGTCAGATTGAACACCTGGAGCACACTGGTAATCCTTGTTATAATAATAATAATTTCAAATTGTTCCTTGATCTACATTTGTGTTTTATAAACTGAAATAAATAAAACCTTCCTAGAATCTACCTCAGAAAGAGGCCAAAGCCCGTTTCTTAGCCCTGCCCACTGCTGCTACTCCGTCAAGATGTCAGAGCTACCAGGGAGCCCAAACTGTAACTAACTGCACTCCCTTTATAAATATTATCTAATAATTGATAAAAACGGACGTCGAACTGATTCAGCAGCAAAAAGTGAACCACCACACCGCCTGGTGATTGAGACAGAAGACAATGGAATTATGAACAAAACTGTTCCTGTAAAGCCAGGTGGGTCTTTCTTCACTGTTACAATCTTTAAAAAGCAAATGCAGCATGTGTATACATTCAGTATACCCTCAGTAGCCAGCGTGGCATAGAAGTGCTAATTCTAGTTGATGATGAGCTAACATACTCTGCAGGTATTTACATCGAAATTGTACCTTTTAGAAGTGCATATCTTCTTTCAACCTCTCTGAATAATGTGTTTCACTATCAGAAGCGCTCCAGGCAGGTTTAATCATGGCTAGCTCGAAATCCACAAAACCAACCAGAAAATGAGAAAATGTGAATAGATTACATTAGAGTCTATGCAGCAGAGCCGTATAGTTGTTGGACCCTAGTTGGAGCTGGTGGATGCTACACTTTGATTTCCCAGTCTGCGTTTGAGTTAGCAAAGGGTCAGTTCAGCCTATGACTGTGTTGATACAAATGTAAATACAATGTATACTGTGGTGAGTAGTTTGTCAGAAATTGAAATCTTTCTAACCTGAAATGCATAAATGGTGGTGGATCATCTTGTCATGTAGGTCTCAATCAAGCTTGCAAAAACCTCAAAACACATTAACGTCAACCTATCATGAAAAGAACAAAGGTGATTATGAGAAAGCTTTTTTTAACTACTACCACAAACGTAGTACAATGTGAGGAAAACACTGAATATATACGGTGCCTATTATGTGTGCATAGCCTTTTAACTTTCCATTTTGGGTAATTGTTAACTACTCATCTCTACAAAACTGCTCAATGCTTTGTTTCCAGTATGTTTCTCCCCAAAAACCAACTTCTTATTTTCTATCCAACTGTTTGGGGATTAAATAAACCAGATTCAATGCATTCATTATTGAGCTTGGGATGTGTTGGTCTGTACAGAGCCAGACTAGCTGTTTTCCTCCTAACTAGATAGAGAACATTTAAGTGTATTTCCCCCCCCCCAGAAAATGTATGGTCCTTTTCTTGGTAGATTTGTGCATGAATATAAATGAACTAATGCTTCAGAGTACATGACTTATAACTCGTTCCTGGATACATGTTGTTTTTTATCAACCTCAGCTCTAACTCGTGTGCTATTTTGTATTCATGCTCTAAGGATATTCATCCAACCGGATTAACAGCACTGCAGAGCTGAGGACAGAAGCAAAGAATAATACTATTAATGGCTCAGTTCACACATTACTCTCCACATGCCTGTTATAATCACATTTGATTGGGCAAATTGGAACAAATGAAACAGCACTGATGAGGTGTTTCACAGGCATGCAGGCAGAGCTTTGTGTCCTGAGTTCTCTCTCCTTCCCGCCAAGGTGCAGAGGGACGTTCTAAATCATTCAGCTGACTCACAATGGGTGGCTACCTGTGGCCTTTAGTTATGACCCCATTCAGTCAGCCCGACTTCCTGCCAGCACCGCTTCCATTTCCTCTGCTCGCAGAACTGCAAAAGAACCACAACAGCTCCTAATCATTACTGTTTTGCTGTTTCTGCTATCCGCTGAGAAGATTACGTCTTTCAAACCAGACAGGAAAAAAGTAAAGTGCATCCATGAATAGACACCAGAGAGGAAAAATAAGAACATGACAAGAAAAGAACAGAGTAACTATATGCTATACAATTACTGTACACAATGAAATGTTTCTGAATATCTCTAGGCAGAGAACGACATAGAATGGAATAACTATTCTTCACTGTAAAAATACTCAAGGAACTAAGCACTGAATATTGTATTAATCTACATAACATACCAACTGATCATACATCCTTCACTGTAAAAGAAAGAAAACATGAACTTAACTTAATAGTTTACATTTTTTCCAAATTAGAAGCGTATACATATAAATTAAAGCTGCGAGCAGCGATGAACGGGCCCTCGCCATGTGCGCGTCGGCGGCGGGGCTTTGGCCTGCGCGTCCGAGAACGTCCGCGACCGTCGGACGTCCGCTGAAAGTACTTTGGAGGAGTAAGATCAGAGATGCTGTCGATTCATTCTGGCTGGGGAGGGAGACGCCACAATGACACCATCTTCATGAGGTTGCGCACAGGAAAGGAGCCTGGCCAGAGACCCGTGGATTCCAGCTCTGTCTTCATCCAGATCCTCTGCTGCTGTGAACAGGTCCACTGGCTGACTTCATGGTCGTAGCCAGTGAGCTGTGGAGGAGGAAGGGTGGGGACAGCTAACGGCCTGGGTGATGGCTCACCTAGTCAGACAAGAATAAACGGAGCGAGACGTGTTTAATCCCGCGTGGACCGCCTGATGCCGGAAATGACGCTTTGCAAATAGTCTGATGCTTCCTGTGTCCTCTGCCTGGCGCTACAGAACGCGTGCGTCGTGTTGACATTTAGCAGTGTCTAAAGGAGTCTTTAAACGCTGGGTGGTGGGGTATTCACAGCCTTTCAGTTCAGTACCAAACTGATACTGATGTTGAGGCAGGCAGTTCTGCCAGTGTTGACTGTCCTGCAACATCTGTCAGGGGATCGTTTCATCAGGGACACCCTCAGTTTGTGCATGGAGGAAGTCAGTGCATGGCAATAAGTTTGGTCGCAATAGCAAAAAACTCAACTGACAGCGTGTTTTCATGGCAGACCCACGATCTGGATGAAGTTGTAGTTTCAGGCGACAACTTGTATTCTTCTTTGTTTGACAGCAACTCCATCAGTGGCGGGTCCAGCCTGCTATGTGTTCCAGATCTGCCCAAAGAGGCCGTAATTGATGGACACAAATATGAGTTTGCTTATGGTGACCATGTTTCTGGAAATGTTGATGTAGTTGAGGGAGAGTTTATTTATATATAGTGCGCACACCACTTTAAAACAGGGATTAGAAAATATGTTCATGTACACATGCTTTCTGACATTGAATGGCAATACATGTGCCATCATTCGTCAACAGGGACAGTACGCAGTGGTCGACTCCCATGCACGCAATGCACTTGGGATGGTAGATGACCGAGGGCGAAGTGTTGTTGTGTATTTTAATTGCCTTGAACATGTGTTTAGTCACATATGCAAATTCGCAGCAAGATTTAGGCAATCTCAAAAGCAGTTTGAGATTGCTGGAGTTCTCGTCATTCACAACGACCCACCTGAAAACAGGCATTTGTCCTTTGGTCAGAAAGTCGCTGTTAGACCAGAGACTGAGTTAGGTTGTAGGTTGCCTCAAAAGACTGTTCAGCCAACACTTGGCTGCTCCAACAGTCAGAGAGGTGAAAAGCGTAAGGTTTCAGAGAAACAGAAGGTAGAAACTAGTGCTGTTAAAGTAGCGACAAGCGTTACTGCGGTTGATTCAGACATCTTATTTGTCAGTGATGTCACAAGTAAGGCATTGCAGTTTGATCCCCTTAGTAAGGACGTTGCACAAGCTCTGTGCACGCAGTTGAAGGTAGAGTCAGAGAAAGTACATTCAGTATCTACAGATGTTTGTGTGTTAGGGGCACCATGTCTGAACGACAAAATTGTTGGTGATGGAAACTGTTTCTTCAGAGCAGTCAGTCATGCTGTGTGTGGTACACAGAAGTATCACAGAAAAATTAGATTTGCTGTGGTTAAGCAATTAAAAAGCAATGCTCAGGCATATAAGTTTTTTGAGAAGTGAGTATTCCTCAATGGCAGATTACCTCCGCATGTCAAAGATGCAGTTTGTTGGTAGTTGGGCAACAGAAATGGAGATTCAAGCAGCTGCAGATTGTTTAGGAGTAAATATTTTCACATATTGTAGTGATCGCTGGCTTGAATATAGTTGCACAGGCATGAAGTTGTCCAATCAGGGAGTGTATTTGGAAAATTGCAATGGTAACCATTATGAGACGGTTGTTTGTGTTCAACAACCTGAAATGCAGAGCTGTTATGGTTACTGCAAAGTCAACACTTCTTGTTCTGTCGGGTACAATATTACACAGAAAAGTCATGTTAGTTTAAAGAGTCCGAGTCCAGTTGTTTCTGCTAGTTGTGTGGTTGAAGTAATGGATGATGATGTAGTACAAAAGCCTAGTACGCCGTCTACGATAAACACAGTCACATTCAAATTTAATCCCTTGAGCACTGAATTAGCAAAAACACTCTGCAGTAAGTGTAAAGTAGACTTTGAAAAGCAGGATGTACAAGGACCAACAGTGTCTGGGTCTTTAGGTGCGGTTTGTAAGACACAAAAATTTTTTGAGGATGGAAATAGTTTCTTTAGAGCAGTAGCTCAAGTTATCAGTGGCTCTCAGAAGAGTCATCGTAAAATTAGACTTGCAGTCGTTAAGTTTATGGAGAGTCACAGTGAGGAACACTTTAAGTTAGTGGGAAAGGGCTATTCTTCCATATCGGATTATATTAATAAGACAAAGATTAAGTATGTTGGCAATTGTGCCACAAACATAGAAATTCAGGCGACAGCAAATGAGTTTGGAGTGGACATATATACGTTCAGTGGTGGAAGATGGCTCAGGTACAGTAACAGTACAATGTTGTCAAGTGAAGGTATATACTTGAAACATTGCGAAAATAATCATTTTCAGCCAGTGGTTTGTGTCAAACATGTAGGTAAAGAAATTTGCTTTGATTTGTGCAAAGTAGGTAATTCATTTGAGACCAAACATAGGAGAAGTGTAGATACATGTAATGTAAAGGGAACTTTTAAGGAGAATGCAACCATCGGCAGTCCAACCTGTAGGTATTTAAGATATTATAAAAGGAGAAACATTATCCAAATGAAAATGCATTATAAGAAAAACACAGTTTACCGGCAGAAAATTAGTGATGCGTCGGTAAAAAAGTATAAAGATGTAGATTATCGAGAGAAAGTAAATCTTGGTCGTAAGGTAAGGTATTGTAATGATGCAGACTACAAACACAGGATAATTGCAAATACTCAGTTAAAATATCATGGGAGTAGATGTCATAAGCAGAGAAGAAAGGATTTATGTGTAAAGAAATATCGTATAAATGATTTGTATAGAGGGAAAGTTAGAGCATTAAGCATAATTAAATATAAACAAAATTTGTTGCATAGATCGAATGTAAAAGCCAAGAGTAAAAAAAAGTACCATGGAAATCCAGAGTACAAGAAACGCTTTCTAGCTGATAACAAATTAAAGAGGCAAGAAAGGAAACAAAACAGTAAGCAGTTTGATTTAGTTATGCAGCAGTTTCTGGCCAAAGTAGAAAATGGGCCTGATTTTGTTTGTTGCGTCTGCATTAGAACATTGTTTAGACATCAGGTGTTGCATTGTAAAAGAGAGAATTATGGTAAGCGTAAAGACACAGCAGTAATAGCAAAGATGTGTATCACAGAAATGTATTTACACAGATGTAACGATGATTGTGAAGTACCATGCAAATGGGAGGATATGGGTAGAGGGAAGCTGTGGATCTGTCACACCTGTCACTGTAAAATTAAGAGAGGTGTAATGCCACCTGAATCTGTACTAAACAATATGGCCGTACATCCCATTCCACCAGAACTGGCTTGTTTGAATAGCTTAGAACAGCATTTGATAGCTCTGCACATACCTTTTATGAAGATGTTGGCATTACCTAAAGGAGGGCAAAATGGAGTTCATGGACCGGTCACGTGTGTTCCAGCCAATCTAGTTCAAACTAGTAATTTGCTTCCTCGTTCAGAAATGGAAGGGTCTTTGTTGCGTGTAAAATTAAAGCGTAAATTAACATACAAAGGTCATAAATATCAATATGTTGATCCTATGCGCCTTAGGCGGGCATTGCACTATTTGAAAAATACAAATGTGTATTATAAAGATGTTGAATTTAATGACGATTGGGAGAATGAGTTCTGTAGGGAAGAGAGTGATGATGTTATAGAGAATGCCACCGATTCAAATCCCCAAAGTAATGAAGCTTCTCCAGATGCTGCTGAAGATGAGCTGTTACATGATAGGCAACAGCATGGCATGTTTCAGGACACGTGTCTGATGCCTGTCGATATTGGTCAGGACGTCTTAGATCAGCATTTCGAGAGTACATTGAATCTGGCTCCAGCAGAAGGAAATAGTCCTGTAAAACTATTAACAGATATTTCTAATGAAGCCAAGAGCTTTCTTGTATTGTTTCCACATGGATGCGGTACTTACCATGATGCTAGGCAGCAACGGTTAACATTAGCTTGTTATTTAAAACTGAGAATTTTAAGTGCAGACTGCAGGTTTGCTCAAAATGTAGAATACATCTTTTATTCACAGTATTGTTCAGAGGTGCAACAAGTAGTGTCGAGTGTTGCTATTGCATTACGAAAAGGGAAAGCAGGTTTTACATCTCAAAGACTTGATGGTAATGTACTGAAAGATCAGGAATCTTTAAAGAAGCTGTTGCAGTTTGATGATGGGTTCCGTTTCCTTAAACCTATTAGAGGTACCCCATCTTTTTGGCAGGGACCACAGCGTGACCTCATGGCTTGTATGCGGCAGCTTGGTATCCCTACGTGGTTTGCTTCGTATTCTTCTGCAGATTTGCGTTGGACAAACCTTCTCAATTGCATTTTAAAACTGGAAGGTAGAACGGAGAATGCCGAAGATTTAGATTGGGCAGACCGGTGTGAACTGTTGCGCCAGTAATCCTGTCACTGCAGCAAGGATGTTTGATTTTAGATGGCGTTCTTATTTGAGAGATGTACTTATGTCGCCATCAGAACCAATTGGAAAGATATTTGACTATTTTTATCGTGTAGAATTTCAACAGCGCGGTTCGCCTCATGTGCATTGTCTATTCTGGATTGACAATGCACCTAAACTTGATAAAAATACAGATGAAGAGGTAATTGCATTTATTGATAAATGTCACATGTGAATTACCATCAGACGACGACCCCTTAAGGGAGATTGTGACATCTGTACAACAACATTCTAAAAGACATTCCAAAACGTGTAAGAAAAAACACACCACTTGTCGGTTTAACTTTCCCAGGCCAGTATCCACTCGTACCTTCATATGTCGTAGCGCCGACGAGTGTGAAAATAAATGTACATGTAATTTGACACCTTGTGGATGTGAAAAGCAAGAACCGAGTTTAGCTGAGAAAGTGATGAAGAAGGAACAGGCAACAAAGATTATGCAAGCTATGAAATTGGCTCTGTCAGATGAGACTGATGGTTTTAGTGGTGCGCCGCAACTGTTTGCTAGTTTAGGGATAGATCAAACTCTCTTTGAGGCTGTATACAACTGTATTGCCAGAAATACACATGTGGTATTAAAGAGAGACATTGAGGAAGTATGGATTAATCAATATAGCAGGCCTTTGTTGAAATGCTGGAATGCCAACATGGACCTTCAGTATGTAGTTAATGCATATGCTTGCATTGTGTATATTATTTCATACATTTCAAAGTCAGAAAAGGAGATGGGATTATTGTTAGGGAACGCACATAGAGAAGCATCCAAACAGGGCAATGCCGATGCAAAGGATGCAATGAAAGAATTAGGAGCTGTTTTCTTACACAACAGAGATGTTTGTGCTCAAGAGGCTGCGTTTAGATTGGCGAATTTGCGCCTAAAGGAATTTTCACGGAAGGTTCAGTTTGTGCCAGCAGGGAACTCTATTGTGAAAATCAGTTTGCCTTTACGTGTGTTACAGGAAAAGGCAAAGTCCAAAACTCTCACCCCAGAGGACATATGGATGCCTGGGTGGGGGACCGTTATAGGAGTAGGCCCAATGATGCTGATTTTAATGATTTGTGTTTGACAATGTTTGCATCACTATATCGCGTTTTGTCAAAAAGTGAACAGACAAAGAATAGCATCAAGCTAAAGAATGGTTTAGGTTGTGTTGGAAAGAGAATGCGAACACAACCTGCAGTTGTGCGTTATCCTCAGTTTTCTAAGACAAAATGTCCCGAACTGTTTTATCAAAGTCTTTTGCAGTTGTTTTTGCCGTATCATGTTGAGGAAGAGTTGAAACCAGCAACTTACCAATCATTTGAAGACTTTTACATGACTGGTCATGTTACATTGAATGGATCAAGACAGTCAGTGAAGTCGGTAGTTGACCAAAATAGAAGTTTGTTTGAAGTTGATGCCGATGAATTGGCTAGTGCACAAGACAGTATTGATAACGATGGTGTTTTAGAAGAAGCGTGGGGTCAACTGTGTCCAGAACAAGAATTGGAGCGTCTAGAATGTGAGCAGGAGCGCAAAGAGACTGTAACGATAGATGAGGGGCCCATAGAAAGTATTCCTGATCTTTCAGTTAGTCATCAACAAGTTGCACATCTGGAGAAGACCACTAACATTTTGAGCAGAGGTGAAGGATTAAAAATAATGAGGTCACTAAATGAACAACAAATGTCGATATTAAATGAGGTAAGACAGTGGTGTCTAAAAAAGATAAGGGGAAATAATCCGGATCCATTGAATGTTTTTATAACAGGTGGTGCAGGGACAGGAAAGAGTCATTTAATTCGAGCGCTACAATATGAAGCAACCAGGTTACTGTCACCATTGTGTCGTGACCCAGAAGAAATTACTGTAGTGTTAACTGCTCCAACTGGCATTGCAGCATACAATTTACATTGTTCAACAATCCATTCGACATTTAGCATTGGCATAGATACCAAATTACCATACACACCTTTAGGTGAGGAAAAAAGAAATAGTCTGCGTGCCCAATATAGTAATCTGCAAATTTTAATTATTGATGAAATATCCATGGTCGATCATAAACTGATGGGATATATTCATGGCAGATTACGGCAAATCAAACAAAGAGGGGATTTTTCCCCATTCGGTAATGTAAGTGTAATTGCTGTTGGAGATCTTTTCCAGTTACCGCCAGTAAAAGGGAAGCCACTGTATGTGGATGACGTAGGCTTTAACCTGTGGAGTAACCTATTTAGCGTTGTTGAGTTAACGACTATTGTTAGGCAGAAGGATCCTGTGTTTGCAGGGCTATTAAATAGGTTGAGGACACGTGCAAAGGGAACCAAATTGAGGGCCAGTGACATCGATTTGTTGAAGAAATGTGAAACTGGTGAAGAGAATTCATCGTTACACATTTTTCCCACAAATGCTCAAGTCAATAGTCATAATATTGAGGAGTTATTAAGAACATGTCCTGAATATTTAGAAATAGATGCTCAGGATTATGATCGTAATAGGTCCACAGGTAAATTAGAGTTGAAAAACGGACATCATGGCAGAGTGTTTAACACATGTTTAGCAGAAAGAGTGGTTGTTGGGGTAAATGCACGCGTTATGTTGACTAAAAATGTGGATGTGATGGATGGACTTGTTAACGGGGTCTGTGGCATAGTGACGCATATAGTTCTTTCAGCGGGTAGTAAGTTTCCTAAAACTGTGTATGTTCAATTCGATGATGAGCAAGTTGGTGCACAGAGGCGGAAACAGTCTGCATATGCCTTAAACACTTTACAGACCTCTACGCCTATTGTTCCAGAAGAGGATAGGGTCACTAGCAAAGGTGGCTTGCGCCGTCAATTTCCATTAAAACTGGCTTGGGCTTGTACAGTTCATAAGGTACAAGGAATTACGGTTGATAGAGCTGTGGTGTCACTGAATAAGATTTTTACTGCAGGACAGGCTTATGTAGCATTAAGCCGTGTTACAAATTTATCGGGGTTGATCATTAGTGACTTTAAAGATGGGGCTATCTACTGTAGAGATAACATTCAGCAGGCAATTCAGTGCATGCCACCTTTTCTCAGTGACAGTAGGACAGTTCAGAAAGCAGGCACACACAGTTTTACTGTGTTTTTGATGAATGTGCAAAGTTTGACACACCATGTTGCAGATCTGATGATATGTACACAGCATTTGCAGCCTAACTGTGTTGCTGTTACAGAAACCTGGCTCTCTCCTACTTACTCGTTGGACTCCGTCAACATTAATGGTTATTCATTTGATAGTTGTCCGCGAACTTCATCTTACAGCAGCAACAACCCAGCATTGGTTGCTTTGCAAGACCAACAACATGGTGGTGTTGGCATGTATAGTGCAGACACTTTGACATACAACATTGTAAAAGTACCTGATGTAAATTTAGAATGTTTAGTGTACAACTGTGTGACTTACAACATGATGATAGCAGTAATTTACAGACCACCATCTTATCCCATGTCTTTGTTCAAAGAACACTTGGGTAAATTACTTGATTTGCTTGATCCATTAAGTGACACGATTGCTGTCATGGGAGATTTCAATGATGACATTTTGAAATCGTCATCGATTTCCAACTTTATCACAGACAAGGGGTATGTTCAGCTTGTGACAGAACCCACAACAGAGAAAGGTACACAAATTGACCATGTGTATGTGAAAACCACACAGTATGATGTAGAAGCAGTAGTCTGTCCTACATATTTCAGTGATCATGAGGGGATACTCTGTTCTTTTGAATATAGTATCCCCTCTACCATGTTTCAAGATGACATGGTATAGTACTGTGACGACCCTCCTCCTATTAGACTTTATAATAAAACACCTCGGGCCAGATCGTCGTCCTTCACATGACTACAATGCTACACGGCTGTTGCTTGTTGTTGGTGATCCTGGCTCTACTGTCCAGATTTGTTTAGTTTAGTTTACTAGTTGCTAATTTTATTTAATTAATAACACCATATTCATGGTATATACTGTGCATTTCTATTTCTATTCTATTTCAGCTTATTTTTTATGAATCTATTCCTTCAATTCAATATCTGCTCTGTTATTTTATTGTACTGTAGATATTGTGCATTCCATACGTTATATTTTACCCTGTAAATTGCTGCTGCTACAAACGAATTTCCCCCTGGGGATAAATAAAGTTTACATCTATCTATCTATCTATCTATCTATCTATCTATCTATCATACACTAGGTGTCAGAGTCTGGATGGTCCTCGTTACACGGTGAGTAAATTGCTGTTATTCTGTCTCTGTTAGGCTGAAGAGCGGACTCCCTTTGGAGGTCGTTGGGGGGTTTCTGTAGTGTGGTGTGAAAGTGGTTAGAGCAGTTGTCTCGGGAGCACGTCCGAGGCTGCAGGTGGGCGGCCAGTTCCTGGTTGCTTTACCGGGCCTCCGGGTTTTAGTGCATAAGTACCCACCATAAGTAGCACCTGAAGACTAGGGGGGAGTTTAGTTAGTTCTGGTTAGGCAGTTAGAGGGACGGAATTACGGTGATGTTTGCCTGTGTATGGGCCGTTTGTTTTCTGGCTTATGCTGCGTTCACACCGGTCGCAGTTGATTTTTTGACGCACTGCAAAATCGCGTCCAACGCACTGCAAAATCGCGTCCAACGCGCCGCCGGTCGTGTTCACACCAAACGCCGCAAAATCTCGGAGCGCCGGAGAGGGGGCGTGGTTTATCGACTGGAAGCTGTTCACCTGGCCGCCATTACTTTCCGCTGTCAACCATGAAAGGAATAAGGACAATTGCTGCTCTGTACGTGTTGTGGAAGTCCCTCAAACGTCGGAATGCCAAACGCCGTCATGTCTGGTTCATAATATTGTTCAGAGGAGCTCCGTGGATTGTATCGAGCTGTATTCACTGTGTCTAGCAAGCCACCGGTCGCTGTCTACTACAGCTGTAGGAACACAAAATAAACTGATTTGGCTGTGATTCAACGGAAAATAAACCGACAAAAAGGGACTCCGAAATAACTACATAATGATGCCGATTTGTACTTGTCTTCTCCGACAAAAAGGGACTCCGAAATAACTACGTAATGATACCGATTTGTAGGCTACTTGTCTTCTCAATGGAGCTCTGATGGATCGGTGCTAGGCTATGCTAACATCGTAGCAGCTCCACCAGCACTCAATAACGTCACGTAGACGTAAATACGGCAGCGTCTATTCATTGTTTGTACCATATGGTTTACACACACACATGTATACACATAGTTTGGTCCGGTCTCTATTGATATGAGGTATCGTAGAGCTCTGGGTGAACACAGACGGCTACAGGATTTATTTCCTGATTCAACAACGGCAGGAAGCCAGTGATGACAGGGGGAGCAACTCAACGCTGATAGGCTATCGCGCCACAGCGTCACGCGATTATGTCGCAGAAGTTGAAAAATTTCAACTTGCGCGTTGGCGATTTTGCGGCGTCCACCGCGTCCACCGCACTGCAATAACGCGTCCAACGCGCCGCGCCATCGCAAAATCGCGGCGCGCCAGTCTCATCGCGTCTGTGCATAGACTTTGTATGTAATCTCGACGCGCGTCAAAAAATCAACGCGACCGGTGTGAACGCGGCATTAGAGTTTGGTTCTGACTTTCAGTTTAGAAAAAAAGAAAAATAGGAAAAAAAACAGTAGGGTTTGTTTCCTGCATTACAAGAGCATGTATAACTAAAAAATGTTTTGACAAGATAAATGTCATATATGGCAGTCATTGAAATAAATGACATAGTTATCCACATTTATGAAATAGTATTTATATTAATGCATTATTGGCCTATATTCTGACACTCATGCTCTTACTAATGCAGGTTTTGCTTTACCATAGCTTTCATGTAGTCTAAAAAAAGCAAAAGACACTGGTAATGGTGCTCCTGGTTTACTGGGATGGGGTTCGATTCCCTACAGTGTCCTGCAATTTTGTGGCATTGACATGAAAGCATTTAGTTCAATCAATTAATTGTCAGTAGCATTTATCTTCCAAAATAGTTAAGTTATTACAATCAGTAATATATAAGACTATCTGTACTGTCTCTGCGGCTTGTACTCAGTCAGCTGACTTGGCAGTGACTTTTACAGGAACCAAGCAGATTCTGACACGGTTTCCGTAAGCCAATGACATAGTTGCAATAAATGTTTTAAACCCGCTGTCCTCTCTTCTGTTGTCAGTTGTCATTGCAGAATGATTGGATGCAACCGTCCTCCACCCCATTGAAGTCCAGTCTCCATCATATCCAGTGCTCAGTCCTGCTCACATCCCATCATCGGATTTTCAGCAACTCCCTTCATCACCACCAGGGGTGTCTAGACTTGAGGGGGAATATTGTTGATGTACCACAGCGTCACAACTGCCTTCTAATATACTACGTCACGATCAAACGTCAAATAGCCTAAGAGTTTTCAGGAATGATGTCATCATGCATGTGAAATAAATTATTGTTCTGTCAAATGTCTCCCGATTGATTTTATTGTTATTGTGTCGTACTGCATGTCATTTAAGTTCAAAGAATTTTAGTAAAAAAAAGAAAGAAATGAGATTGATATGATAGGTTGATATGTTATGAAAGGTGTGGGACTAAGTGGGCAGTGAGGAAAACACAACTGAGAAATAGGATATCGATGCAGAGTGCAATTGTTGTCCCCTAAACCCTTAACAGACGTGAAATGGTTGAGTGTGACAGACAGTAAGTGCTTGAAAAGGTGTAAATAGGAATGTGACAGTACTTTGCTGCAACAGATCCAGTTACCATTAAAATGTAAAAAATATGATATACAATTGTGGGTATTTATTTTATATTTTTTACTCTCAAATTGAAACATGTTCCAGGCTGTTTCCTCACAAGATGAGAGCTAATTTCAAACATTGCATTTAGTTGTTTTAGTCGAAGGAGCTCAAAAGACCAAGTTAAGTATTTGATGAATAAAGAAATAAATATCCTCTGATGTAATCTTTAATCTTGAATGTGACAGGCTGAACACCCATGTGCCGTTGACTTTACGTTTTTACATCTCCATGCTTCCAAGTATGCGAGTGTGGGGATTGGATTGGTCTGATATGTCACACAGGATAATATGAGAAATGGTTCCTTTGTTCAGAAAAGGGTGGGTGTAGTGGCCATTTGTCAACTTAAATCAAAATTAAACAAACAATCAAACGCCACTGATGCACCGTGGTCGGTATTTTTACACAGCCAGAAGAGAGTGAAATGTCCAAGCAGGATTCCGATTTTTGTATTTATTAAATAAAGCAAAGAAAACAAACTAACTTAAAGAACTCTCCTGTCATGTGCTATGCTGCTGCTGTGCTGGTAAAAACTATACACCCACCCCGCTGCATGCAGGTCCTATCCTTCTACTCATCTATATATAGCAACAGGTGGCCACAGTAATGACCCAAAAAGCAATATAACTAAACAAATTACTATTAAAGAGAAAAATAATCTTAATATATGAAACAATACTACTTCTAAATGAAATAACAAAATACAATATCAAAGTACAGGGCAGGGACATTGCTCATCCATGAAACGGGGTATCTGCTGAGTGGAATCAGATGTCGCACAAGATATTACACCAAGCAATCCATTTGTAATGAAAGGTGCTGTGGCTAAGTAATAGGGGGTGTGGAATTTATGTATAGCAAATACTTCCGCTTCCTGTATCCACTGGATGGTGCTCGAGAACACGGCCAAACATGCATTATGTTGCTCTGTGTCAAATGTAAACCACATTGTGTAAAAGTCATGTGAATCGGATGTTGTTTATCACAAAAGTGCAGATTTCCTTTCGCCAGCAGGTGGCGCTGTGAGTACTAGTGAAAATAAGCTTGTAGACATCCTCAGGCCGTGAGTGGTATCAAGCATGTGAAGTTTGAGACCGTTTGGAACAAGTGCAGCTGAGTTACATCAGCTTTTTTCATGAGGAATCACATAAAGTAAACGCCCGCTACGGCTAAACGATTCCGTCAAATGTAAAGCTTTGAGTAAATTTTAATCACAACGGTCTTGACATGGTACTGGCAAAATTTAAAGTGGATCTGACGAAGTCCCTAGGAGGAGTTCGTTAAAGTATAGCGACTAGAAATAGGCCGAAATCGATGGAAAAATGACACATAAATCAAAATACCCGACTTCCGGTCGGGTTTAGAGCATGGTCCCAAGAGACTTATTTATAAGTCTCCATAGGATACATGTGCCTACCAACTTTCATACATGTAGCTCAAACGTAGCGCTGGGGCTGCTCTTTCGAAATATTGTAGGGGGCGCTATAGAGGCAATTTAAAACGGACAAGCCAAAAAAACATATACACTATATCTTCCTGTGACCTACGAAACATGTACAAAGTTTCATGAGTTTCTGAGCATCCCAACACACTCAACCATCAGCTTCCTGTTTCATGGCGAACGATGCGTTGCCACGGAAACAGCGTTCAACGAAAGCGCACAATATTCATGATGGTTCATCATCAATGTCTTAAGGCTATCCGTACTAAATTTGAGACTCATCAGGTCACCTGGCTAGGAGGTATATAGAAAAGTATAAAATATGACATTTCCTTTAGCCAGTAGGCGGCGCTATGAGTTATTGCATTTTTTTCAATTGAAATATGTTCAAGCTTGATGTAGCATCATGCATAAGAAGTTTTGTGCGGATTGGAGAATGTACCTTGGAGTTATAACAACTTACAAGAATGTATTTTTTCAAAAACAATGAGGCAAAATGGCCGGCACGCCACGTCAAGGTTCTTCGATGAAAGCGTGAGATTTGAGTAACTTTTAATCACAAACGTCTTAAGAACATCCTGACCAAAGGAGAAGTTGATCGCATGAATTCTCTAGGAGGAGTTCGTTAAAATGCGAAGGCTGAAATCTGCAAAAGTGGCAAAAATGCCAACTTCGCGGGTCTGCTGTAGCGCCCCCTAGTGGTTGAATGCAAAACAATTCTCAGGGTATGTTACAGCATGCGATGTGCACATATGCTGCAAGTTTTGGAATTTTGGGACAAACGGTTGAGAAGTTGTGTATTGATATTAAGCCACGCCCCTAAGAAGTTTATTGGTCCATATCTTGTAAACGCTAAGAGGTATCAAAAAGCTTTTAATAACTTTTGATGACGTAGATCTAATAATGATCCACAACAAATTTGGTAGTAATCGGACCCAGCATCTAGGAGGAGATAGAAAAAATGGGTTTTACACTAAATCCAAAATGCCGGAAAATCTAAGTAGGCGGAGCTTAGGGGTCTGAGAGGCTTTTTTTTTAGATCTAGCGGATTGGGACATGTGGGTCAAATTTTAAGTAAATCGGACATACTGGCCGAGGGGCGTGGCCGGTCCAACTTGTAGGGGGCGCTAGAGAGCCATTTTTTTACACCCACATATGCAAATTTGGGCAGCAGAGTTTCTCCACCAGATGAGAGAGGGGTGCAAAAATGGTGAGTTTTCATGAATTCCAAGTGCCCCTACAAGCTCCATCCCCGGCAGAATAATAACGGATTCCTCCAATTTCAATAGGGCCTTCGCGGCCCGACGTTGTCGGTGGCTCGGGCCCTAAAAAAGAATACCCCAGCCAATTTCAATAGGGCCTTCGCCAGGCCGACGTTGTCGGCGGCTCGGGCCCTAATAATACCCCAGCCAATTTCAAGAGGACCTTCGCCAGGCCGACGTTGTCGGCGGCTCGGGCCCTAATAACGGATTCCTTCAATTTCAATAGGGCCTTCGCCAGGCCGACGTTGTCGGCGGCTCGGGCCCTAATAATAATCCCACCAATTTCAATAGGGCCTTCGTGTTAGGGGGGTCTGGGGCCCACAGGGAGCAGGACTCAAAAGCAGACTCAAGGCGAGGTAGATAGGTTCCACGTACAAGTTCTTTACTTTGATCAGGGTTCGGTACACAGGAGAGGCACACAGGGAAATATCGCTGATACGCTCCTCAAACATCTCCGAGACAAACTGGCCCAGGACAAGGAGGAAACACAGACTAAATACACAGGGGAACGAGGCCCAGGTGGAAGCAATGAGGGCGGGGCTTGTAATCACCCAGGAGGACGGCACACGAGGAGGGGGGGTGTCTGAAACGAGAGACAAGGTGAGTGATAGACAACACAACAGGAACAGACTGTGACAACAAACACTACCCAGAAGGCCTGGGCGTAACAGTACCTCCCCCTCCAAGGCCGGCACCTGACGGCCCAGGGTTCTCAGGGAACCTCAGGTGGAAGTCTCGGATCAGGTCCGGGCCCAAAATGTCGCTGGCCTTCTCCCAAGACCTCTCCTCAGGCCCGTATCCCTCCCAATCCACAAGGTATTGCCGACCGCGGCCGCGACGGCGAACCGCTAAGAGCCGTTTGACAGCGTAGGTCGGCCCGCCATCAATGATTCGGGGTGGTGGTGGGGGTCTGGTGGCAGGGACCAAACTGCTCTCCTTGGCTGGCTGTAGCCGGGCCACATGAAATGTGGGGTGGACCCTCATGGGTCTGGGGAGTTTAAGTCTCATCGCCACTGGGTTAATCACCTTCGAAATTGGGAAGGGGCCCACAAACCGAGGGCCCAACTTGCGGCACTCCACGTGAAGAGGGAGGTCACGTGTAGATAGCCACACCTTCTGGCCGACCCGATAGGTAGGGCCCTGGATCCTCCGTCGATCCGCCGTCCTCTTGTAACGAGTAGAGTTCTTGAGGAGAGTCCGGCGGGCTCGGTCCCAGGTGCGACGGCAACGGCGGACCACGGCCAATGCAGAGGGCACCCTAGACTCCCCCTCCAGGGCAGGAAACAAGGGTGGCTGGTAGCCATAGGCACACTGGAACGGAGAGAGACCAGTAGATGAGGAGGGGAGAGTGTTGTGCGCATACTCAACCCAAATGAGGTGTCTGCACCAGGAAGTGGGGTTGTGAGACACCAGACAGCGAAGGCCGGTCTCCAGCTCCTGGTTCAATCGCTCCGTCTGCCCATTAGATTGGGGGTGGTATCCAGAGGACAGACTGACCGTTGCTCCTAAGAGACTGCAGAACTCCTTCCAGAACTTGGAAATGAATTGGGGCCCCCGGTCCGACACCACATCTGCAGGGAAACCATGGAGACGGAAAACATGACAGAACAGCCTCCGCCGTCTCCTTGGCGGAGGGCAACTTAGGCAGGGGAATGAAGTGGACCATCTTAGAGAATCGATCCACGACCGTAAGAACAGTGGTGTTACCCCCGGACAGGGGAAACCCTGTGACAAAGTCCAGAGATATGACCGACCAGGGGCGATGTGGGACCGGTAGCGGCCGTAGGAGACCAGACGGAGGAAGTCGGGGAACCTTACTCCGCGCTCACACCTGGCAGGCCGATACGTACTCTCCTACCTCCCTCTCCATTGCGGACCACCAGAACCGCTGCCTTATGACAAACATCGTCCTCCGAACCCCGGGGTGGCAGGAAACACAAGAAGAGTGAGCCCACTGGATGACCTGAGATCGGAGAGAAGAGGGGACAAACAGCCTGCCGGGGGGGCAACCCTTAGGGACAGAAACATCTGTGGTAGCCTGTCTCACCCTCTCCTCAATCTCCCATGTGACGGCCCCCACCAGGCAGGACGGGGGCAGAATGCAGGAGGGAGGATTGGGGGGGGCAACAGGGTCAAACAGCCGAGACAGCGCGTCCGGTTTGACGTTCTTCGAGCCCGGGCGATACGACAAGGAAAAGTTAAACCTATTAAAGAACAGAGCCCACCTGGCTTGACGAGGGTTCAGTCTTTTAGCGGTTCGCAGATATTCGAGGTTCTTATGGTCGGTCCAGACCAGGAATGGGTGCTCCGCTCCCTCCAACCAGTGCCGCCACTCCTCCAGGGCAATCTTGACAGCTAGCAGTTCCCGGTCCCCGATATCATAATTCCTCTCTGCAGGTGAAAGTCTCCGAGAGAGAAAAGCACAGGGGTGGAGCTTGTTATCCCCCGCTGACCTCTGGGAGAGTATCGCCCCAACCCCCATATCCGAGGCGTCCACCTCCACCACGAACTGCCGCCGGGAGTCCGGAAGAGTAAGCACCGGAGCAGTGGTGAATGCGCCCTTGAGGCGTCGGAAAGCAGCATCGGCGGCGGGGTTCCACTGAAACTTAACAGCAGAGGAAGTTAATACATGCAGGGGGGCTGCTACAGAGCTGAAGTTCCTAACAAACCTCCTATAGAAGTTGGCAAACCCCAAAAACCGTTGGACCTCCTTGCGGTTGTTAGGGGTGGCCCAATCCGTGACTGCTTTGACCTTCTCAGGTTCCATCTCCACCTTGCCCTCAGACACCATAAATCCCAGGAATGAAACAGTGGACACGTGAAACTCACATTTCTCAGCTTTTACAAACAGCTGGTGGTTGAGAAGGTGACAGAGAACCTGCCTGACGTGACCCCGGTGGGTCTCCTCGTCGGGGGAGAAGATCAGAATATCGTCCAAATAAACGAAAAACAGAGATGTTGAGGAGATCCCGCAGGACATCGTTCGCCAGGGCCTGAAAAACAGCTGGAGCATTGGTTAGACCAAACGGCATCACGAGATACTCGTAGTGCCCACTAGGGGTGTTGAAAGCAGTCTTCCATTCATCCCCCTCCCGAATTCTGACCAGATGGTAGGCATTTCTTAAATCAAGCTTAGTAAAGACCTTCGCGTCTTGTAACAGATCAAAGGCCGACGAAATAAGAGGGAGGGGGTACCTGTTCTTGATGGTGATGTCGTTCAGGCCCCTGTAATCAATACAGGGACGGAGGGTCTTGTCCTTGCCGACGAAAAAAAACCCAGCTCCCGCCGGCGATGATGATGGTCTAATCAGGCCTGCAGCCAACGCGGAGGTCACATACTCCTTCATAGTCTGTGTCTCCGGCGCAGACAGGGAGTAGAGTCTTCCTCTGGGAGGAGAAGATCCCGGGAGTAGATCAATGGCGCAATCATACTCTGTGTGGCGGCAGAGAGGTGGCTCGGGCCTTATTAAATACCTCCTTAAGGTCATGGTAGCATGCCGGCACCCTGGACAGGTCCGGGTAGTCGGAATCCAGTGGAGGCGCTGGCCGAGAGGTAGGTGGTGGAAAGTTCAGAGAAGTCCCTGTGGGGAAGCACCTGTCCGAACACTCCCTCCCCCATGCAATCACCGTCCCCGAAGCCCAGTCCAAATGGGGGTTGTGTAGGATCAGCCAGGGGTGGCCCAAAATGAGGGGGTGTTGCAGGGACTGGAACAGGTGAAAACAAATAGTCTCTGTGTGGTGGTCAGGGAAGGTTAGCTGTACAGGAGCCGTGCGGTGAGTTACCCGGCAGAGTAAGCGCCCATCGAGGGCGCTAGCTTCCAGGGGTTTGGGGAGGGGATGGACCTCCACCCCTAACCTGCGAGCCAATCCACTGTCCATCAGGTTTGCGTCAGAGCCGGAATCCACCAACACCTCCTGACTAAGAGAGGCGGTCGGAGAGGTGATAGAAACGCTGGGGAGTGGGTTCCGGTTGAGACCCGGGCCGGATCTCCCGAGGTGAAAAGGAGGGGCTGACAAGCTAAAAGGGCGGCTAGGTCTCTCTCTCCTAAGCTCCCCAAGACGTCTCTCTAGTCGTACTGCGAGGGCGATTAAGGCATCCAGACTCTCCGAGTCGTCTCTCACTACTAGCTCCCCCCTCACAGGGTTATTAAGACCTCTGAGAAAAACCCCCTGAAGAGATATATCTGACCACCCTGACCCCTGTGCTATAGTTCTGAAGTCGATGGAAAACTCTGCTATGCTCCGGGATCCCTGCTGTAAGGAAAGTAGACGTGAGGCAACGTCCTTACCGAGAACGGGGTGATCAAAAACCTTCCGCATCTCCTCTGAGAAGCACTGGAAGGAGGAGCTAGTGGGAGACTGACTCTCCCATATGCTAGCAGCCCAGGCTAACGCTCTCCCAGTAAGTGACCCCATAATAAACGCGATCTTAGCTCTGTCCGTCACATATCTAGAGGGCTGCTGGTCGAATACTAAGGAGCACTGCATAAGAAACGACCTGCATGTCCCCAGACCCCCCTAACAGTACAAACTGGCCCAGGACAAGGAGGAAACACAGACTAAATACACAGGGGAACGAGGCCCAGGTGGAAGCAATGAGGGCGGGGCTTGTAATCACCCAGGAGGACGGCACACGAGGAGGGGGGGTGTCTGAAATGAGAGACAAGGTGAGTGATAGAGAACACAACAGGAACAGACTGTGACAACAAACACTACCCAGAAGGTCTGGGCGTAACACTTCGCCAGGCCGACGTTGTCGGCGGCTCGGGCCCTAATAAGAATACCCCAGCCAATTTCAAGAGGGCCTTCGCCAGGCCGACGTTGTCGGCGGCTCGGGCCCTAATAATATATGTGAAGAGACTGTCTGATCACATGTCCATGTTAATTATTCCTCACAATAATTATGAATGCTCGGGCTGACGAACGTCACCGGGCTTAAGTCATATCAGCTGTCACTAATTAAGAATTAATATATATGTATATATATGTGTATATATACGTGTGTATATATATGTATCTATATATATATATATGTGTATATATATGTGTATATATATGGGTATATATATATATATATCACGCCTTTTCAGCCACCGTCTGAGTGAAGCCGGCCCGGTTTGTCTGACCTGGTGTTGTCCGACAGCCAGCCTTTTGGCATCTTATTGAGTTGTTTCCCCACCTCCTCGCATATTGACTAGCGTCCCTCGTTCTGTGTCTACTTCATTGAGCGGCTGAGGAGCTGTCAGCCCAGAAGAAGCCAATAAGGTCTTCATGATGAGACGAGGGAGATAGGGAAGTACATCAACAGGCCCTTTCAGCAGTGGAAAACAAACCTGTGGCAGCAGCATTTTACATTAAAGAGTCAGCTGCTGTTACATTCTGTTGCTCCATGTTTATTTGGGAAAATTTAATTTTATGGGAGGGAAATTATTATTTAATTTGGCATGAATATGTTAATCACCATTTAATGAATTCATCTAATACCTCAAAGGTGTGCCCTTAGCATTCATTTTAATATGTGGAACAGCTCTGTTCGTGTCCATGGATGACATGACAAACTGACACCAGCAGTGATGAGCAGCATCCTTAATAACTGCAGCTAAAATATTAATACCTCGATTGAGAAAAAATGAGCTGCAGCATTATAATCCCTTTTCAGATGTGGCATATTAATCACAATTCAGGGTTATTTATTACTGTTGGGATATTTATTAATATGTTTTTTTCATAAGGTAGAGAGAAAGCACAACATTAATCCAATGTGGTGAGATGACTTTGATCTGGTCACTTTGCTGTACTTGCAATAAACCGTTGGGGACAATGAAAGGACTAGAAATGAGTGTGAAGTGACAGTGAGATGTGTTTAAACCTGATAGAACTGTAGATTGTGATCATGCTTCAGGTTGACACAGGCCTATTGATTCAGTTGCTTTAGATCTCGGGTGACCTGGTTAGACTGCTCACTGAAACTAGTGTTTATTTCCATCTCAGTGTTCCTGCTGAATGTGTATTGGATTACGCATACGATACAGGAGTGTCTCAGAGGAGGGTGGACTGAAACAAAATGGTATAAATACTACAACTGTCAAGTTTTTATAGTTTATTTATTCCTTGATTTATATCAATAAAACTATTAACTGACTTCATTAAGACCTTTGCCAACACGATTTAAACAGCCTCTACGTGGTATTGAACATTGTGTCCCATTTAGCAGAAAATGAGATCGATGGTTTAACCTGAGATTAATGAACCAGACATATGCATGCTCTAAGGATGGCAATGTCGATCGGTCACTTGGTTCGTCCAGACTGAAATATATCAACAGCTCATGGATGTTGTTATGAATCATCAGGTTAAACATTTTTATTTGTTCAATCATTTGGTTTATGACCAAATACCTGCAGAACTCATGGCATTGTCGTCAGCCTCAGCTGTATTTATTGTTTAGTGCTAATATAGTGAATGCTAACAAAGCCAAATTAAGATGGTGACCATGTTAAAGATCATACTGCTAAATATCAGCATGCTAGCATTGTCATTGTGAGCATTCATTCATTTGTTCAATCTATATTTAGACAGTGTGGTAAATGAGACGGTTCACTCTTTAACCTTATTGCCTTTTTTACACAGGACAAGAAATACAAAACAAGACAAACGTTTTAAAAAAAGCTACGGATAATATGGTGAACTGATGTGCATGTCCGGGTCTCAATGGGTAGGGAGGGTCATCCGGCAACCGCAAGGTCGGCAGTTTGATCCTCGGCTGCACCGTGTCCTGTGCCGAAGTGTCCCTGAGCAAGACACTGAACCCCTAACTGCTCCCCGGGCGCCTGTCATAGGCAGCCCACTGCTCCCTATATACAGGGATGGGTCAGATGCAGAGAACAAATTTCCTCACTGCGGGACTAATAAGGGATTAAAAATAAAAAAATGTATCATTCAGATGTTAATATTTAACATAAAGCATTACAGTGTCTAAGTACAGTCTCACTGAGATGCAAACAAAGCTGTCGAGTCTTAGTCTTGCTTCTTTTCTATTCAGATTGATACTTTTCTCATATTAAACAAACATGAACATATATTGGCTGACAAAAAAATGGATGATGAGTCAAACTACAACTATGTGAAACCATGTTTTAATTAAACTGCTCGAGGGGCCCTGAGTCCAAAGTGAGCCGCTGGATAAAATGCCAGATGATGTCAAACAGAACACGGCAGAACATCTAATGAGTTGTGATCAATCTTTATATGAAGACTAGAATAAAAGGACCAAATGCTCTTTTAAAATATGAAGCAGCCATATGTCATTCATTTGTCTTCACATTTATAAAATAGCACAAAAAAAGTAGTTCAGCATTGTTCTAATTGTGGGCCTCGGGCTTCCACCTGCTTTACTGCATTGTTAACCATTGAAGGCCACATCACCATTGAATTGTGTTTGAACTGAACTGCACCTCTATCATGGGCACAATTTCTCTCAAATCTAATAACCGAGATTGAACTAAATGAATCATACTGACGCAGTTTTGGGCTCCTCAATTATTCACTTCAGCTTCAATTAGCTCCTTTGCGTTCTCTCCCATCTGTTTAACACACACACACATGCAGAAATATAATGGTTATGCATGTGTGTTTGACTCCTCTCGTTTTAGTTGTCCTTTGGCATATGTGTCAGAATGTATTACTCACTCCCCTGCCAGCTAAGAATGCAACAACCACAGTAAAGCGGCAGTCGGTCCACTTGTGGAGAGACTTAGCGGGCTGTCATTGGCTATCACACCACAGTCACGAACAATTTACCGCTGACGGACTGACAGAACGCTAAACTCTCTACCACACGCCTTCAACCAACACTGCAGCATACAGAACCAGTTCCCCAGCCCTCTGGTCACACTCACACTGACTTATGGAACGGATCGGTGAAGGGTCACTCAATATTGAAGCACAGCAAATACCGTTGGGGTTGCATTGACTTTGTGTTTTTTAGATTGTTCTCTGAAAGTTTTCTGGCATTCAGTCCCAGTAAAGTTTGTTATTGAAGAACAGGTGGCAGATAGAAAAGAAGCTTCTTCTCAGCAAACTATCAAAAGAAACAAATGCCAGGTTGGTTTGAAGTCACACCACGAGCCACACAACACTATTTAGAACTTGAGAAACCTGGAATTCGGACTGACCGCTCCTATATGTAACTCAGGTCAGCAACGTTTTTGATATGAAGTGCCATTTTAACATTTGCCTGTTAATTTGTGTTTCATATCAACATTAATACATTGCATCATCATGTAAATCTCCAACGGATCTGTAACTGTAATCCATCCAAAAAGGCAGAATTGTTTCCACACATATGTCTTATGAGGCATGTCTTATGAGGCAGTCAGTGTTGAAAGTTGGTGATTAAAGATGCCTGATATGTGTCACTACTATTGTATTCCTTAATGCAGCAAAAAATAATAATACGGACACACAACTATGGCTGTTTTTGTTTCGGTCTGTCCTACACAACAACAGGGTACAACAAGATATTCTGTAACAGTCCTGATTTCCAAGTGATTTCTTAAATTAGCTATTGATTAAGTTTGGACCCGCCTTCTAATGGCTTAAGGTGCGTTCACACCAAACGCAAAGCAAAGTTTTGCGCCGCATTACTCGCCGGACCATTAGTGGTTATTTGCATCATTCGTTTTTTTGGCGCTAGATGCGCCAGAGAGGGGGAGTGGCTTATCTTCATGGAAGCCGTTATCAATTTAGCCATTTATTTCCGCCATCAACCATGGAAGAAATAACCACTATTTATGCTTAGTACTTGTTGTGGAAGTGCCAGATATCACCTTCTTCAGAATCAGAATCAGCTTTATTGGCCATGTGTGCTTACGCATACATGGAATTTGTCTCCGGTTTCCACTCCGCTCTCAATGTACAAACACAAATTTACAATAAACAAGAAAATATATGTATAAAGAATAAAAAAGGGTAGCAAAAAAAGTAGAACGGATGTAGGTATAAACATTTAGCTATAATATAAGTATAAATATATATCCAAGAGAAAAAAGTGTATATATATATATATATATACACATGTGAACATCAACCTATAGACAATGGCATGAGTTGTAAGTGGTGGTAATAGTGTAGTATAACCTATTTATTGTTCATGAGAGTGATGGCCAGTGGAAAGAAGCTGTTCCTGTGTCTGGTGGTCTTGGCGTACAGAGCCCTGTAGCGCCTACCAGAGGGGAGGAGTTGGAACAGCTTGTGTCCAGGGTGTGAAGGGTCTGCAGTGATCTTTCCAGCCCGTTTCCTGACTCTGGAGGTGTACAAGTCCAGGATGGAGGGCAGACTGGAACCAATGATCCTCTCATCCGCAGACCTAACAATCCGTTGCAGTCTGTTTCTGTCCTGTTTGGTGGCCGATCCAAACCACACAGTGATGGAGGAGCAGAGAACAGACGGGATGATGGCTGAGTAGAACAGGATCAGCAGCTCCTGAGGCAGGTTGAACTTCCTGAGCTGGCGCAGAAAGTACAACCTCTGCTGGGCCTTTTTCCTGATGGTGTTGATGTTGGGAGCCCACTTCAGGTCCCGGGAGATTGTGGATCCCAGAAACTTGAAGGTCTCCACAGCAGACACAGTGTTGTTGTGTATGGTGAGGGGGGGCAGTGTTGGGGGGCTCCTCCTGAAGTCCACTGTCATCTCCACAGTGTTGAGCTTGTTTGAGCTAATTTAAGCCTGGGGACTTCACAGAGCTCCAGTGATCGGTTGAAGATCTTTGTGAAGATGGGGGCCAGCTGGTCAGCACAGACTTTCAGGCAGGAGGGTGACGCACCGTCTGGGCCTGGTGCCTTCCTGATCTTCTGTCTGTGAAAGAGCCGACTCACATCCTCTTCGCAGATCCTCAGTGCCGGTGGGAGGTCGGTTGGGAGAGATGAGGAGGCAGGGGGTGTAGATGGTTGTTTGATGGGGCAGGTGGGGGGGGGGGGGGGGGGGTAGGCTTATCAAACCTGCAGGAGAAGGCATTCAGGTCGTCAGCCAGTTGGTGATTGGCCTCAGTGGGGGGGGGGATGGTCTCCTGTAGTTGGTGAGTACTTCCAGGCCTCTCCAAACTGACGAGGGGTCGTTGGCTGAAAACTTGTTCTTCAGCTTTTCAGTGTAGCTTCTCTTAGCTACCCTGATCTCCCTCGTCAATGTGTTTCTGGCCTGGTTGTACAGGATCCTGTCCCCACTTCTGTAGGCCTCCTCCTTGGCCCGACGAAGCTGCCTGAGTTTCTCAGTGAACCAGGGTTTATTGTTGTTGAACGTGCAGAAGGTTTTAGTCGGCACACACATGTCCTCACAAAAACTGATATACGATGTTACAGTGTCAGTGAGCCCATTCAGGTCTGTAGCAGCAGCCTCAAAAACACTCCAATCAGTGCAGGCAAAGCAGGACTGTAACTCCAGCTTTGTCTCGTTGGTCCATCTCTTCACAGTCTTCACCACAGGCTTTGCAGATTTTAATTTCTGCCTGTAGGTCGGGAGAAGATGAATCAAACAGTGATCAGAGAGTCCCAAAGCTGCACGGGGTACTGAGCGATATGCATCCTTTATTACAGTGTAGCAGTGGTCCAGTGTGTTCTTGTCCCTGGTGCTACACTTAATATGCTGTCTGTATTTAGGCAGTTCTTTGCTGAGGTTTGCTCCGTTGAAGTCCCCAAGAACAATGAGCAGGGAGTCTGGGTGTTTGTGCTCCATGTTGGTGATCTGCTCAGCCAGGTGTTGGAGAGCCTCACTCACACAGGCCTGAGGTGGGATGTAAACACCGACCAGGATGAATGAGGAAAACTCCCGCGGTGAATAAAAAGGTTTGCAGTCTGTGAAAAGTGTTTCCAAGTGAGGGCTGCATGATTCCTTTGACACTGTGACATCTGTACACCAACCTTCATTAATATAGAAGCAGATTCCCCCTCCCCTCGTTTTCCCCGACAGCGCCGTTACGCGGTCCGCTCTGAGGAGTTGGAAGCCCGGCAGATGAAGTGCGCTGTCCGGGATGTGCTCACCGAGCCAGGTTTCAGTGAAGCACAGGCCGGCGGATCAGCAAAAGTCCTTTTTTGCTTTGTTGAGGAGCAGCAGCTCATCCATCTTGTTGGCCAGAGAGCGGACATTCGCCAGGTGAATTGACGGGAGCGCAGTTCTGAGTCCCCGTCAGCGCAGATTAACGAGCGCGCCAGCTCGCTTCCCTCTTCGGCGTCTCCGATAGATTCCGAGTAGAGCCGCTGCTCCCCCGCCCAAAATGTCTGTAAAACTTGCTGGTTCGATGAAAACCGGCGAAAAGGTTTGGCCAGTGGATAAACGGATGTTTAAAAGTTCCTCTCTGCTGAATGTGATCAGAGAGCGAGAGCTGGAAACAGGACAAACACACAAAAACAGAAAAAGTACAAGAGAGCGAAGTACCGAGGCTGCCATCGTCGGCGGCGCCATCTTGAATACCTGGGTTCATAACATAGTCCGGAGGAGCTCCGTGTATTTCATCGAGCTATATTCACTGTGTCTAGAAGCCACACGTCGGCTGGTTTACTACAGCTGTATGAACACAAAATACAGATTCTGCTGTGATTTAACTGCAATAAACAGACAAAAAGGGATGCCGAAATAACTACATCATGATGCCGATTTGTGCAAAGTTTGAATTCATGTTTTGTTAGTTCTCTCCGCAAGACGACAAGAAATCACTTTTAAAATACTTGTTTTCTCAATGGAGCTCGGCTCAATCGGTGCTATGCTATGCTAACATTGTAGCAGCTCCATCAACACTCAACATATCGTCATCCAGGCGTAAATACAGCAGCGTTTTTTAAATTGTTTGTATGATTTATACACATTAATTTATACACATAGTTTTGTCCGATCTCTACTAATATGAGGTATCGTAAGATCTGGGTGAACACAGACGGCTACGAGATATTTTTTTCCGAATTCAACCATGGCAGGATGTCAGTGATGACACGATGAGCATCTCAACGCTGATAGGCTTTCGTGACATGCATATTTTCTGAATGAATGGTGCGAATGAGGCAAATTTGCGAATTTCACTTCATGCAATTCGCGTCTGTGCATTGACTTTGTATGTAATCTACTCGGGCAAAAAATTTGCGCCGTGTTTGGTGTGAACACGGCATTAGAAAACATTGACCCGAGGCCAAACTTACTTGCCGCTCCCTGCTGTAGAACATGTGATATGTTGTAAATGCAGTCATCAAATGTCAAAGTAAAGCCAATGTGCCTTAAACTGGCATTCTTTCTAAAAGCCAGCAGGAGGCAACTCCTCTAGTTGCAAAAACAGTCAGATTAAATAGAAGTCTATGAGAAAATGACTCTACTTCTCTCTTGATTTATTACCTCAGTAAACATTGTAAACATGAGTTTATGGTCTCAATCTCTAGTTTCAAGTCTTCTTCAATACAGCATGATGTTCATTTAGTACATTATGGTCCATTTAGAGTCAAACAGACCACAAAGCAGGGGATGCTTTAGGGCGGGGCTACACGGTGATTGAACTCTACCACAGAGTTCAATCTGGGAGTTCAGTCTGGGAGTTGCCCGTGTTTTCGTTTTGCAACTTAAACACTTTCAAAGTGTGTTTTCAGTTCATGAAAGTTAATTGTAACCTTTTTGATCAGCAAAAAATGTCTACTCAGTGTTCCATTGTACTTCGCTCCATTCTTTCTTGTCACTTCTCGTTAAAAAAGCCAAGACTGCGAAGGCTTCAAAAAGGCAGTCAAAAAACCAATGGGTGACCTCACAGTGACTACGTCCACTTCTTATATACAGTCTATGATTGGAACGCAGATGACATAAATCATAACTGGAAGTTAATCAAATCTCATACCTGCAAACGCAAGCGCTCACAGGGGCTGGCAAGGAAGCTCCGCTGCCCATCAAAGGCAGCTGGAACAGTGAGTGAGGCTGGCTGGAAGGTGAGAAATATACAGACAGCACAGGGATGAGTGTGAAAATCATTATTCTTTCTTGTATTTCTTTCTTTTTTAAATAACTAAAAGCCACGAGACGCCAGCACCAGGAGGGATGTAGAGGAGGAGGAAAAGCAGTAGTGCGAAGAGGTGGGACAGAGTGAGGCAGTGGTGGAGGAAGAGGAAAGGGAGGAAGAAGAGGCGGGGCTAAGTTACAGCGGCCTGATGGAGGCCGAAAAGGCGAAGAGATGGAGCCAGACTCTTTTGGGGCAGCGAATGTGCCCTGGGAGTGAGCCATCTAATCTTCCCTGACTCCATTGGTCAGGAAAAATTGTGTATGTATTTGTAAAAGGATGTATTTGTATGTTAGTTGTATGATTCTAATTGTGTTGTAAAATGAAATGAAATTACTCAGCTCTCAAAAACCAAGCAGCTTGAGAATGCCTTCTCCAAAGTTAGCAGTTAAGTTTATATTTTTCATGGCTCAGAGAAAGAATGACCTCTACTCCAACATGGAGGGCCTCCCACAGTGAGTGTGGCTTAACTGATCAATTGCCACAAAGCGCTGAAGACACTAATCTGATGTGAAGAGCTTCTAAATCCAAGCGTGTGCTTCTTCAGATTGTCATCCCATCTGAAGTCCATGCAGTAAACACCAGGTTCAGGTAAACATCACCAGGAAAGTTTGCAGAAGACCTTTAAGAGGTACCAGGAGCTGGTCAAGAGAAAGATCCCCTCGTATACCAGTCCTCCCCACATAAAGTGATTTTGCCAAGTTGCTGAAGCAGTTTTTGCCATGTCCTTCATTCAGACCTTCAACTGCAGGCCGAGCACAACCCGAGCTCCGCAACTGCCATGAAGTCTTGAATGAGTCTCTACTGAAGTGCCATTGTAAACTGTTTGCTTTCTTGTAAATGTTTCATCTGACAGAGTTGGGGTGTCTGTTTTTTGTGGATTGCAGGTCAGTGACAACAAGATAAACACAGACTTTGAGGCGTCCACATTTTCTGACAGCCTGAAGAATGTGGCAAATTGGAGAAGTGGCAGGAGTTCTTTTGGGCAGGGACGGGGCCAGCAAAGAACCTCTTCCGTTTCATGCAGTCAGCCTGGGCAGAGATGGGCCTGCCAGGAAGCCTAAATCCTTAGATATTAGGACGGCCGTGTCTGCACATGTGACATCTCTTCAGTCATATTTACAGACACATATTTTTGTGTTCTGCTGTTTCCAGGCCAGGGCCGTCAAAGAAAATCGCAACCTCTATGTTCCACAACACCAGCAACTCTGTTCTCAACCTGAACTTCAGCCAATCAAAGGAGATGCGTCTGCACTTAAAGGGGAACATGGACTTCCCCTCCACCTCTGCAGCATTTCCATCCTCGACTTTGGAACAGCCAGAAGGGCCCCACCCGAGGATCTAAGGCTGGCTCATAGGGGGGTCAACATTTCCTCTATATATTTTGGGGGCAGACCCATACGTGCTTTAAAACTGATCAGTAAAATCAATTCTAAAACGGAGAAGGAGCCAGTGAAGAGAAGCCAGGATTGGGGTGATGTCGTCTGTTAAAACCAGCAAGAAGCCGAGCTGCTGCGTTCTGAACACGTTGGAGGCGAGAGAGTGACTTTTGGTTGATGCCAGAGAGAAGGGTGAAGATGACTGTACATGAGAGGATATCTCATAGCATGAGAATATTGCGATTAATGGAACAAAATAACAAACATTTGACATGAAACATGGAGCCTGTTGAATACTTTCCCAAAGAAAAAACTAAAATGACAAATGGTGAACACATTTGGTTGAGTGAAGTCACCCAACAAGGAGAGGATTCCAGATCTAGATCAACTTGTGTCACCCTCCCGCCACCAACCACCATGAAAAAAAGGTGGTAGACTGCTAAACATTGTAAACGCTTCATTTTGCAACTCAAAGGGACAGGACAGTTCTCAAAAGAGAGAGATAGTGAGTGGCAAAAACACCACAGGAACTGAGAGAGACATTATTCAGCCTTTGACTTAATGTCATCCATTCATTAATTCACACACCAAAAAGGAAAGAAGGCAATGACTGTTATTAAAACAAAGTATAGGATTTGCATGAAGCATCGGTTATGTACATGCGAAAGGCAGCAGTCACCCTAAGGTAGTCCAAAATATTCTGAATGTCCCCATCCTACAGAGCAGACAGAAAACTAGGTTAGGTACAACTCTTTAGCTTTACAAATCGTTTCACTTTATTTGTCCCAGTCCTTTGTTCACAGGTCTTATGTGGACCATTACGGATGTAGTTCTGGTTAATAAAGTGCAGATTTTTGGTGCGAGGCAAGTAGCCAGGCCTTCTTCCCATGTTGGCTAGCTGTGGCCTCCATGCTAGTGGAGTTTCTTCAGCGCAGAGCGAGCTCTTACCAGGGTAGCACAATGCGTTTGAGTTGTAATGGAAGTAGACATGTTCATATGTAGACAGACAAAAATAAAAAGTCCAGTCAGAAACAAAAAGTAAATTTATATCTGGTGGTGACTGGAGGTCAATGCTTTGCTAACATTTCAAGAATACTGTATTTCTTTGTGTAAGATTATTTTACATCCCTTCAGAAATAAGGTGGTTGATTGGCAAATACAAGGTTCATGAAAAAGTATGACTGAGAGCTTTCAACCTCAGCAGCCTATTAACGGAAACATAATTGGGCATTTTGAAGCTGCACTATCAATCAAGCATAGTCCATTTCCTATCATGGAGACTGCTACTGGGCTGAGATTTAAGCTTTCATTTTCATGACACTTATGGTGCTCGAAGAGACTGCACTGTAAAATCTAATTAGTTAGCCTTACTTAAAAAAAGCATGCAAACCGATTGTCTTAAGAAAAACAAGTAAAGGTACTCGTTTCATGCAAGTATAGTTGAATAGGTATTGTATGTTGTACTAACAAATATTATTTTAGTATAGTACACTTACACTTGAGTTTAAGTAACTGACAAAAACGAGTGAAGAGTACTTGAAACTTTCCTTAAGATGTACTCTTGACTTAGTAAAGCCTACTCAGAATTACTATTTCAAACAACTAAATAATTTCAAGTGAAATATACTTTGTGTGTATTCCAAGCAACGCATTTATTTAAGTCAGGCTAACTAATGTGACATTTCCAGCAACTTAGAATTCATCAGTTGTATTTACTTGAACACTAAGGTAATTTACTTGGTAAAACCATGCAAACCGATTGTCTTAAAACAACCAAGTTCATGTTACTCGTGTAACTTAAGTGCGTCAAACATCCTTTGAACAATAATGAAAAACAGGTTCCATTGTCTTCAAACAATCACATCTACACATAATGAAACAAGGTAGTGACACAGTTCAAAGTTATATTATATGATTTTTTTATTTATTCCATAACAACTGACATTGCTCCTTTTAAAATTTTGATTCACACCATCAATACAGTTGTAATGACTGAGATTCATGTATCAGAACCAAGATCAAATGGATTCATCTAGTCTTTTTGTAAACAATAGAGTTAGCAGTAAGAGGAGTCTCAGTTTGGATCAGTTTTTTCAAAGTGCTGAAAACAGGAATGGTCTGCACAAGTTGGCATTGGTTTATTTTGTTGATTCAATTCAATTTATTTTTGTACAGCCCAAAATTACAAATTTGCCTCAGAGGGCTTTACAATATGTACACATTTGACGTCCTCTTGTCCCGGGACCCTCACATCAGAACAGGAACAACTCCCCAAAAACCCCTTTAACGGGGAGAAAAGAGGAAGAAACCTGTGGGAGAGCAACAGAGGAGGGATCCCTCTCCCAGGATGGACAGAAGTGCAATAGATGTCATGTGTAGAACAGTGAATTACAACACATTCAATGTATGACAGAACCACGGCAGGAGGCAAGACCTGGTCCAGGTATAACCCGGATACACAGGAACCTGTGAGGCGAGAAAGCACAGACACTCTGGTGAAGAAGCAAACTCAGTAATGTGCATTAATGGTATCGGTAATATGAAATAGTAATGTGAGTAATAATAAAAGTGATATTAGCAGTTGGAGTCAGCAGGGCCATGGTAGGAGGAAGGACCAGGGTCCAGATGAAACCATGCTCCATGGAAACCTGTGAGGAGAGAAAGCACAAGGACTCCGGGGAAGAGACAAAGTCAGTAATGTGCATTAATGGTATCGGTAATAGGATTAATAATGTTAATAATAAGGATAGTAGTAGGTGTCAGCAGGGCCATGGCTGGTGGAAGGACGAGGGTCCAGATAAAACCGGTCATGAGAACCTGTGAGGCGAGAAAGCACAAATACTCCAGGGAAGAAGTAAAGTTAGTAATGAGCATTAATGGGACATCAATTCATACAGACAGAGGAGGAGAGAGGTGGTCAGTGTATCCTAAGGAAGACCCCCTGTAGTTTTTGCCTATACCAGTTTGTCTAAGGGCCGGTCCAAGGCAAGCCAGAGCCAGCCCTAACTACAAGCACTATCAAAGAGGAAAGTCTTAAGCCTACTCTTAAATGTGGTGAGTGTGTCTGCCCCCCGGACTGAAACTGGAAGCTGGTTCCACAGAAGAGGTGCTTGATAACTGAAGGCTCTGGCTCCCATCCTACTTTTTAAGACTCTTGGAACCACAAGTAACCCTGAATTAATGGATCGCAGCTCTCTAGTAGGGCAGTATGGTACTATAAGCTCATTAAGATATGATGGAGCCTGACCAATTCGGGCGTTGTAGGTAAGTAAAAGGATTTTAAATTCTATTCTAGATTTTACAGGGAGCCAGTGCAGAGAAGCTAATACAGGAGTAATATGATCTCTTTTCTTAGTTCTTGTTGGTACACGAGCTGCAGCATTCTGGATCAACTGGAGAGATTTAAGAGACTTATTAGAGCAGCCTGATTATAAGGAATCAGTAATCTAGTCTAGAGGTAACAAATGCATGAACTCATTTCTATGCATCGCTTTGAGACAGGATGTGCTTGATTTTTGAAATATTACGTAGGTGAAAAAAGGCAGTCCTAGAAATTTGTTTTATCTGAGAGTTAAAAGACAAATCCTGATCAAAAGTAACTCAGAGATTTTTTACGGTGCTGCTGGATGCCAGCGCAATGCCATCTAGAGAAACTATATCATTAGATAACTGATGTCGGAGGTGTTCTGGGCCGAGTCGAATAACTTCACTTTTGTCTGAGTTTAACATCAGGAAGTTGCAGGTCATCCAGGTTTTTATGTCCTTGAGACATGCTTGCAGTTTAGCGAGCTGGTTGGTTTCATCTGGTTTGATCGATATATATAATTGAGTATCATCTGCATAACAATGAAAGTTTATAGAGTGTTTTCTGATAATATTGCCAAAAGGAAGCATATATAAGGTGAACAAGATTGGTCCAAGCACAGAACCTTGTGGAACTCCATAATTGACGTTGGTCTTCATCGAGGCTTCATCGTTTACATATACAAACTGAGATCGATCCGATAAATAGGATCCAAACCAGTTCAGTGCGGTTCCTTTGATGCCAATATAATGTTCCAGTCTCTGCAACAGGATGTAGTGGTCTATAGTGTCGAACGCAGCACTAAGGTCTAACAGGACAAGAACAGAGACGAATCCTTTGTCTGATGCGATTAGAAGGTCATTAGTTGTTTTTACCAGCTCTGTCTCTGTCCTATGATGCTTTCTAAATCCTGACTGAAAATCCTCAAATAAACTATTGTTACGTAGAAAGTCACACAACTGATTCACAACTACTTTCTCGTTCTAACTTAACAGGATTTTTTAAGAGTTTGTAGTTTTGGTGGGCGTTTGTCCTGTCCCAAGCCAAGCATCACTCTTTGAATGAAGTTGAAAGTGTTTTTCATGGCTTTAGGGCAGGAGTGTCAAACTCATTTTCACTCTGGGCCACATCAGCATCACGGTCGCCCTCAAAGGGCCGGTTGTAACTGTAAGACTGTATAACTAACTTCTCCTAACATATTGTTCAATAACTCTCTGCATTTGATTATTGTTTATTCAAGTTTACAAATATTGTACATGCAGTTATATAAATGAAAAATTATATTTAAACACATTTCTGTTATTATAACATAAATCATTTAAATTGAGGGTTAAGAAACCCACATGACTATCAAAGATCAAACTATTGAAGAAAATAACAAAGACAAATATCAAAATGTTGTCTGTGCTTTCATCAACAGTTAATTAAAAACACAAATATCTGCTCGTCTCTTAGCTAGCTGTGTTGTTAGATTGCTGCTAGTTCATGAACTCGGTCTGCGATGGTGTTTCTTCACAAACTGACATTTGTAAAAGTCTGTATCTGGTCGGAGCACTGCTGACATACCTTTAGCATGCACTGGGCTGTAGCTTGTGTAAATATATTCTGCTGTGATTGCAGTCTGCCTTTTAATTCTTGGACAATTTGATGTTTTTCTTGGAGGCTAAATTTAGCTCCGTGTTTGGTGTCAAAATGCCGACGTGAATTCATCACCGACACGCCTCATAACACAGAAGACAGACCCGTTTTTCTCCTTGAAGCACAAACATGTATTCGCGTTCCCATCTTTCATTACATTTTCTTCCCTCTGCATCAATTTTTCTCTTCGTGGACATTTTGGGATTATTTGTCGATCTTTTTCAATTGTTGGAAAACCGCTTTTCGGGCTGTTGCCTCTCCTGTCCACCTGTTGTGATAGTTTTAACAGACAACATGCTATCTCATAATTTCAACTTTCTATCTCATAATTTCGACCATGGGGATACTTTTATTTTCAAGTCTAACTTTTAATTATTTTTCCAAAAAAAAAAGAAAATAATTCTCTTTTTTTTGTTTTTGCTGGTGGGCCACATAAAATGAAGTGGCGGGCCGGATTAGGCCCGCGGGCCTTTAGTTTGACACATGTGCTCTAGAGCCCTGTTTCCTGACGGACCCCCAGCCTCTAGAGTTCCGTCCTCCTTCGCCCCAGTCCGAGCCTCAGTCGCCCAGTTCTGTTTTTCTGAGCCTCAGTCCTGCCGTACCCCCGAGCCCCTGTGCCCGGAGCAACTTCGGCAGTCCAGCCGTCCCCCCGAGATCCCGCGTCCAGAGCCCTCTCTCCCGCCCGACCGCCCTCCTACCCGTCCCCCGGAGCCTGGTGGCAGATTGGATCCAGCCTGTCTCTCCACCTGTGCCAAATCACCTGCCCCTGGTTTTTCCCTCTGCAAACCCCACTCATTTCCACTCACCTGCCGGCAATCCGCTCATCACCCCTCACATACTTATACTCCCCTGCTTGCCTGTTCCAGTTGCCAGATTATCATTTGAGTTTTTCCCTCCCCGTGGACTCTTTGCTCTCCTGTGGTCATCTCTCGTGTTGGGTCAAATGCAGTAGTCAAATTTCGTGTATGTGTAAAAATGTATATGACAATAAAAATGGTTTCTTCTTTCTTCTTCTTGACCCTCTGCGTTCCACGGTTTGTGACTGCCTTTTTGTGTCCAAGCCCTTTTTTGTGACTTTGCTTTTTATTTTCAGTCTGGATTTTCCTTGGAGTAGATTTTGGTTTCTGTTTTTGTCTAAGTGCCCAGTAAAGAGCCTTGTTTTTCACCTCACCTTGTGTCCTGTGTTTAAGTCTGCGCCTGAGTCTCTTATCCACTCCTAAACCCACACGGTAAACCGTGAACAGTCGCAGCTATATCCGGGTATTAAGTCAATACTCCATTAATAACCTTCTGCTGTGATGGTGTACCAGTATTCAAGAAGTCCCGTTTCAGCATTTGGCCTCTTCTCGATGCAATCAACGAATTTCCACCAAGTTTGGGAGCAAAACGTTGCATGTCTTATAGTTTGGTTAAGAAAAGCCCAACTGCGATACATACTGATCACCAGCTGTCAATGCAATCATCTTCTCTGTCATGGTTTTGAGTGGGTCAGCTCAGATGGTATTTTTGATAGATCAAAGGTCTTTCCTTGCGTTGCAATGTGTTACTGAGTTGCAAGAGCCATGATCCAAAATTTGCAATAGTTGAATGGAGAATTTAACTGACCTGCTGCAGCTTTATCTAAACAAAGGCAGCCATTTGGAAACTGTTCGCAGATCTCAACCTTTTTTGTCAAGCTACATGGTAAGACACTCAAAATTACTGTGGTGTAAAATCAAGGGTTATGTGTTAAAAGAAAAAAGTTATTCTCACACCTCATATAGGAATGCAAAAAACACATATTTGCAGTCCAGACAGTGGTGTCCTTCTGTCAGGTTGGATGGGGCTGCATTTTCACTCTTCAATTCAATCATATAAACTGCACAACGTGATTGCTGGAGAGTCAATATATTATTATGAGTGGCAAATTATATAATACACTGCTAGCATTTTTGAATTTCTATGCCCCTAACTCAGATGAATTTAACAGTTGCTTTCACGGCAGCCAGGCCTTAATACCTACTGTCTCATATTTTTGGGTGATTGCAATTATTGTTTTATTAGGGCCCGAGCACCGACGTAGTCGGAAGCGGAGGACCTATTGTTATTCGATTGTTTATTATTATTCTTATGCTACCACTTTCATCGCAGTAGGAATGTGGATCGTGATGAGACGCACAAAAAATCCTCTAGGAATTTTTCTCTAAACCAAACAGGAAGTCGGCCATTTTTAATTCTATGACGTTTTTGGACCGTTTCAAGGCGGCATACTTTAACGAACTCCTCCCAGAGATTTGACCCGATTGACTTCAGATTTGGTCAGTATGCTCTTGAGACCTTGGCAGTGAAAAGTTACTCAAAGATCAAAAAGTTATCGAACTATGTGTCCATGGCGTGGCGTCAAAAAAACAACATTCGCCGCGAAACAGGAAGTTGTTGTAACTCGGCCGTACATTGTCTAATCTGCTCCAAATCTCTCATATGTCATAACATCCTGAACCGGAACACATCTATATGACAATTTAGAATCATAGTGATAGCGCCACCTAGTGGCAACCGGAAGTTGTAAATTGTGTACTTTGACATCCTGCTCCTCACAGATTAATCAGATCCCTCTCAAATGTTGTCAGAAAAGCCTTAAGACCTTGATAATGCTTCATTGTGAAGATTGTAAGAAGTTATTGAAGGGCGGCGACGTGGCGGCTCGGCGAATTTTGATCTTTCGCCATGAACAAATAAACTGTATCTCGACTCCACATCATCAGATCTTTACCAGATTTCACGTGTTTGATTAGACTCCAGGCCTGAAGACATCTGCAGGCCAATTTTGAATGATAGTCATAGCGCCACCTACTGGTAACAGGAAGTTAAAGTCTTTATACTTTGGCTTGTTTCTCTTATTAGGTAAATCAAATCAATACCAAATTAGTTCCACACAAATATAAGAAGTTCATAATGCCAGCTCATGAAGCTTTTGATGTTTCGTCGAACGCCGTTGCCGTGGCAATGCAGTCTTCGCCGTTAACAACAAAGGTCATTTTGAGAGGCTAAAAATGCTCGAAACATAAGCAAACTTGGCAAGCAGATTATAAGCCCGAAATGTAGTTATAGAATATGATTTTATTGGTTGAGAGTGGCTCTTGGGGCCATGCTCTAAACCCAACCGGAAGTCAGCCATTTTGAATTTTTTAGGAATTTCTAGTGTCGTTTTTGTCAAATCCAGGCACCTACAAAATTTTGTAGGCACATGTATCACATGTGGACTTAAAATAAAGTCTCTTGGGACCATGCTCTAAACCCAACCGGAAGTCAGCGATCTTGAATTTTGCATGAATTTCTTGTGCGGATTTCTCCCCCCTCGTCTCGTGTCTTGTCCTTGGATTCCCTGTTTTGTTCGTCACTCATTAAAACCCTTTCTCACTGCATTTGACTGTCTGCGCTTGAGTCCTCCATCATGCCCTGTGACACCACCTGCCCCTTCATTTAGCACAAAGTGTTAGAGATTGGGGTCCTTGGGTCCTGTGGGCTCACTCAGCCCCCATATTTGAGTCATATGATCACATCCTTCTCACAATTATCAAGAGGACACAAGTGGTCCCTTTGCGAACAGCAAAAACCTTTTAGTAACAAAGGGCTCTGCTTCTGTATGCTAACGAAACACTGGCTCAGGCATCATCTGAATGCATTGCAGCCTTAGAAGATTTAGTTCAAAGTTAAAAGACAACAGTTGCGTAATCAGAGCACTTGCTAAACTGATTTCAGTAAAGGAGCTGCAGATGAAAATGAGTCTGTCTTGGTGGGGAGTGACACATTTATATTGATTAATGTTCACTGTCTGACATTAAAATAAATATAAAATATGCAACACGTAACACTATGGTGGCAACATAGCCTTCTATCAGCAGACTGAAATATATGCATGTACACACACAGGTTGTTGAGACACTTCATACGTGACACTCTTTCAATTACTCTCGTCACCTAAAGCAAACAGACACACACACACACAGTGGCCGCCAAGCGTAGCCTGGCCGAGGAGATTATGATGTGTCAAAAAGAGTTGAGATCCCAGGACCGGCCTTAAAAGAGGAATACATGGTAGGCCTGTAAATTAGGTTAAAGGGACACAAAGCGTAAAATTAAGAGTTAAAAGATGAAATAGAATAATTATTTTAAAGCAAGCATGTATTACATAACAAATGTAAAGTGATTTTAACAAAGGTCAACCTGATAATAATAATAATAATAATAGGTGTATCTGAGAAAGTGCAGTTTGTGTGAGTTTGTGAGAATAGAGGAAGTGCTGGGTGCAGGCCTGAAATGATGTGGAAATAGCTTCTGCAGAGAGAGAAGAAAAGAAAGAATAAGGAAAAAAAGCATAAATAATGAGGAAGGATGAAATCAATGATTATTTTAAAAGCAAGCGATTTACAACTGTAACAGTAATGATAGGTGAATCTGAGTAAGAGTGCAGACGGTGTGAGAGTGACAGTACTGAAAAAAGAGGAAGTGAGCTGAGTGCAGGCCTGGATGTGGAAATGACTGCTGCAGAGAGAGAAGGAGAGGAAATCTAATAAGTATTTTAAAAGCGATTAACAACTGTAACTGATTATAACAACTGTAACTGATTATAACAATTGTAACTAATTATAACAATTGTAACTATGATTAAGATAACGAGTCTGAGTTAGAAATGTGTGTGTGTAAGAATGCAGAGACGTTGGGATTGCAAAATCAGGCCTAACGGAAGGCAAGGTGATTTCCACACGTCCACAGCACCAGCGCACACACATTATGATGAGGAATGGATCAGGTGCCGAGTGAAAAGGGGAGGGGGGTCAAGATAACCCAAAGATGCTATAAAAGAAGTGACACGCTGACAGACGAGAGGATAACGTCGTAAGAGCCATTCGAGTGCTCCACCTGAGAGGACCCTGGACTTCGCTATACAGACGCAGCGGTGGACTTCGTCTCTGCTCAAGAATGAAGAAAAGAAAGAAAGAAAGAAGAAAGCGGCTCTTTGTGAACAAAGAATAAAGAAAAGAAAGAAGAAAAAGACGAAAGACCGAAAACCATCCAAGAAGGACGATCCATACCAAGAAGGACGAATCCAAGTGAGAAGGACGAATCCATCCAAGAAGGACGAATCCAAGTGAGAAGGACGAATCCAAGTGAGAAGGACTATCCATACCAAGAAGGACGAATCCAAGTGAGAAGGACGAATCCAAGTGAGAAGGACGAATCCATCCAAGAAGGACGAATCCATCCAAGGACGAATCCATCCAAGAAGGACGAATCCAAGTAAGAAGGACGAATCCATCCAAGAAGGATGAATCCAAGTGAGAAGGACGAATCCATCCAAGAAGGATGAATCCAAGTGAGAAGGAAGAAAGACGAGAAAAGACGAAAGAAGAAAGACGAGAAAAGACGAAAGCAGAAGACGGCCCTTCTATGAGCAGAGATTGAAAGACGAAGAACCACCTATCCTCCCTGCTCAACTTTAACAAGATCAAAGATCGCTGAACAGACATCGTTTGCCGAGCAGGCAGGAGTGAGGAGGGTCTGGCCAGACCCTCGCCCCTGACAACTCCAAAAAAGAACTTTTCACCGCACCCAAAGCCAGCTCCAACCTCTAACCATGAGTATCACCAAAGAATTGAAAGTAAGAAATCATGTGTAGTATTATTATTTTATGTGAGCTGAAGCTTTGCCCTTGCTAAATATATTTTGCAATAAATATCTAACCTGCATTTAAAGTAAAATTGTCAATTGCATTAATTTTGCATACGTAGTAAATGTTCCTCATGATAGTAAAAAGTTAAATCTATGTATGTCTAACAACTGAGTTCTGAATGGTTATCCTAATATCCACTTAACAAACCCTTACGGCTTTATAAGTAATCCAAGCCGTTAAAACCAAACCTGGCAATTTACCAAGAGCACGGATCCAAAAGAGGAAGCTACCATAACTGACGTGACAGGTAGGTGCGCCCGGGGCTAGGGCGGCCTCTCAGCCGAGTGCATGCTTACCAGAGGAAGCAGGGAAGACGTCAGGAGTAAACGGTAGTTAGCAGAGCCAGGCGAGTTCCTCGAAAAAACACCAGCTTGCCAATCTTTTAATAGAGAGCTGAGTCAATAAGTAGCCCCGTATCGGGCCAAGGAAAACCCCCGGATCTAACAGATGGCGAATTGTATCTTAGACTTTTCTGTAAACCCCTGAAGCAGAGCTGGAATGGAAAGAGAATAGAAAATAGAGACTGAAAACAAGGTGGACCAGAGGGAAAGGACAAAAAACAATAACAATTAAATATCCATCCATATATCTGTGCCTCGTGGCACTTCTCAGTGAGAATAATAAATCTTGTGTGTGTGTAAAGTCCGATCGGTATCGTGATACAAACCTACGTGTAGGAGTTTGTGCGTGGTTCAGATATTAAAAGGGAGATGGAGCCCAGGTAGACAATCACTGACGAACTGTGAACTGTGATGATGAGCTCAAAGACGCTCCTCTGAATAAAAACAAGAAAATAAAAGCAGGGAGAGAATGATGGAGAGAGGTGTTGAAGTGTTTGCAACAATGAAGAGATGACAAAGAAAACCAATGACAGTATCCTCTGGTTTCAGCATTTCATCGATAATTCTTTGGACCTTTTTTTTCAGACTCGTAGTTGTCACAGCGGTGAGCGGGAGATGAAGCAGTGTTGATGTGGCCTGTGTGTGACCTACTACATGCTGTAGCCTGCAGCTGCTCACAGTTCAATGTCTGGTCTGAACCATTCCAGCGCTGTTTGTGTGATGAACTCATACATACAGTATCTTCTCTCAGGCTACTATGTAGATCATCTTTCCTACCAGTATATTTCATTTATCATTCATTTTCATCTCTGTGGGAAATAACGATCATAGATTTGCACTCTGGTTTGACTGACACTTAAAGTGTCCACTATGTTTACCAGCTAGTCTCTGCTGAGCAGGCAGTATCAACAAGGTTCCTGAGAGTGACCACAATGAACCACAACGGTAATGTTGTGCAATGTAAACTCAAAGAATGAGCTGAAAGACCCGAAAAGCTTTGCAGAGCCCAGAAAAACGGATTCTGTCAAGATGAACACTGTACCTACAAAACAAAATCATACTTGTGAGGTTTGTATTTCTCTTCTCTGTGATGGACACATCTGCTCGTCTCTCAGCCTGTCACAGAATGACATCAGTAGCTATCGGTGGCCACTAAGGTGCACTCTGTTGGAGCCGCTGTCTTCTGCACTGACACTTCAAACAAGTGGTGAGACATGTATTATGCTTCTCAGGAGAAAGACATTTGAAAGTGTTGAAACAGAGCCAGATGGAGAGGAGTCAGCGTTGAGCTGTTGGAAGCAATCACTCCCGCTTCCATTCTGCCAGTTTTACTTCAGTCCGTCAAGCTGGTTCACTCTCCTCTTATGCCGACAACACAAAGTGAAATGAAAGCTCAGTGAAGACATTCATTTGTCTTAGACAACAAAAAAGAAAATGTCCCCAGACTGTATTTGCTATCTGAAACAACCAGTATTAATTCATCTGAAATAACTTGATAAGAAGCAGGACAAAGATCAGGATGTTACAGTACAGCAAGCAGGCTCAACATCAATGATGTGGGGGGGAGGAAACCAAAGGACTGATGACAGGTTTCACCTTGGAGAAGGGACAGTTGTACATCATCATTTGTAAACAAACATCAATATTACATTACATTGCAGTCGTTTATGATTATTATAATGCGTTCATGTTACGAGTGATGCATCATGTTTCAGATGTCCATCCTGCCAGTCCTCACGATCAGTCTGTCTCTGCACGGAGCGCTTGTTTTGTATCTCTCTATCTCCATGAGACGGTGCTCTGTTGATGCTCTGTGTGCACTAGACGACACCACAGGCTCTGGTGGAACCAGCAGTTCTGCCAGATTGCAGTCCAGTGCATTGTGTTTTATGAGTTACGTAACTTGACATATGTCTGAATACTTATGAGCCCATCTTCACACCATACTGACTTGGTCTGATTGGGACTGGCAGCTGCGATTGCTTTTCATTTTATATTGTAAAAACTGACAGTGAATCTGAACTAGAAACATTAAATCCTGGAACAACGCTGCATCAATTGGGCCAGTGTGTTTGATAAAGCAACTGTTCATGTAATGGCCGTAAATCCGGCTCCTTAAAGGTTGACGGAGGTGAAATGAAGGACAAAGCATGAAGAAGCAAAAAGAGTTCAATTATTTGAAAGAAACAGAAACTTTGCAGGACTGGACTTTTTTCAGGGTGAGTGTGTAAGAACCAGACTCTGCCGACTTTCATCACATAAACACACATTGAAGAGGCAGGAACTCATGAGACCACTATTTCAGAGCTATCAAAGATTCATGGCATATTCAGACTGAAAGTATGACGTCACCACGTTTAGCTCTGATGTGATCAAGTGTGTGCATGCGTGGAAGAAGCTGCACAACGTGTGAGAGGTTTTGATGGATGGATGCGTCGATAAGCCAAGTGCAATAGGGAACATAGGTACCGATACCAATAATGTATCACAGACAAGCTCGTAAATCATTTCGGTTTTCGCTTGTATCCAATCAGATTAATCCGATTGCTGTGCTGCTCAAGATGCAAGATCACTGGGAATGGAGTAAGGGATTCAATTTGAAACGATTTAAATGAAACGGCTGACTCCTGGAAAGACTAAAGACATTCTCTATAGTTTTTGAAACCTACACGTGTGTGTGTGTGTGTGTGTGTGTGTGTGTAGCAGCTGATGCAGAGTTTGGCCTGTACACATCCCCCGGGGGAGCTAGCCTGCAGCACTGCTGGCATAAAGCATCACAAGATTTCCATAATGCAGGTAGGAATTCAGACCAGGTAGACCAGAGCCAATAAATCACCCTGGAAGAACTGAGGAGATACAGATTGAGTCAGAAGCAGAGAAAGGGAGGTGGTGGAAAGAAAAGAGAGTGAGATAAACAGAGAGGAAATTGAGAGTGGGGAAGCGCGAGAGAGCCAGTGGAGAGATGGGGGGGGGGGGACAATAATGTGAAAGGCTACTGCGTGGCAGCCAGAAATAGCTTGCCATCAATTAAGATAAGCATAGCAAGCGCTCCCTAAGACAGATGCACGCTCCCTCTGAGTCCCAGTGTGTGTGAGGCCTGGGAAGCTCCTGTCACAGTGTCCCCCTTTACATCTCTCTCAGAAAGCCTATTGCATGAATAGAGGATGAAGCACATTGCTCACAGGCCCCATGTCTGCAAAATCAAATGTCCTTCAATGGAAAGAATAGCCACACAGAGCCTGAATGAGGTGTTGATCTTGTTCGGGTGCAATGAGGAAAGATAGCAGGCATGCTGGAGTCCATGTGAGGGTGAGCACACCTGATCATCAGTAGTGCATGCAAGCAGCACTTCTCTCAATACTTTGAAACAAAAGACTGATTGCACTCAGGTCTTTTTCTAAAATGATTTGTTTTTGCCATTTAAGCACCTCATAGCCTTCATATTCATATTTCATATTCACAGCCCTATTTATACAATCTTTAGTGCATGGTCTTAAATGCATGGCACAAGTGCATCTGGGTGTGTCCAACTCTACTCTTGCTAGTTAAAGTGCATCATCTGGCCACAACGTATGGTGCTAGAGGCAAGGGGTTTGTTCTACGTGTCCTAATAAATCATAGGTATGTTTGGGGCGAAACATGAATCACAGTTTCATCCCACATTCAGCAGCATGCCATTGTTCCAGCATATCAGAAACAACATCCCAGCCAGCCTGAACCCACCAGTGTGGATGCTGTTGCCACTGCTCAGTCTTCACGCATCTTAAAATAATCCTCCACTCTCGTGTGGAACACTGAAGCCCCCCAGGGCTGTGTGCTCAGCCCCCTACTGTCCACGCTGTGAACCGAGCTGGCAGAAGACACTATTGTCATTGACCACATCACGAACATTGATGAGACGTCATATGGAGAGGAAATCCACAATCTAGCAGTGAGCATTTCATTGCGCAACCCTGTTGAACAATGGCATTAGATTGACCTTATAACTTACTGCAGTTATTTAAATGGTGCTTTTCTGCAGTGAACGTGTTCTTTGAAAGGTGAATCTGCAACAAATAAGGATTAAAACTGAATATTGTGTTTGATAAAATGACGTGAAATTTGGATATCTTTTTTAAATACATTTTAACTGGAAATAACAACACCCTGGAGTTATTGGAAACATTTGGATGACATGATTCTGATGATACTAATAATCATAGCGTAGCCTAATTGTTGGAATGCTGTTAAGCATTCCAACAACTATTGTTCTTCGAATCTTTATTCAACTTCTTCTATTTCTTCCATCGCACCTCTTCTTCTCCTTCATTTTTTAAGCTACAGAAACCGTTCAACTATTCACTGTTGAACGGTTCAGCTCTTTCACCAGAGGTCTGCTATGACTTTTCATATTTCTAACCTTTAAACTTTTTGAATTATTAAGCTTTTTATTTTCAATGGGATCTCTATGGAGAATATTTTCAAATGGCTTCAGGCACACAGGTGTTCGCGATTGAGCCAATTAGTGATGTTGATAAACACACAGACTCACAGACGCACATACACTCCTCTCCCTCTCTCTGTGTGTGTCTCTCTCATACAGTCATTCAGGTCTTAGGGATCTTTCGAGGTCTTTCCCCCCTCCTCCATCCCCCCCCCCCCCCACACACACACCCACCCCATTTTAAAATAAAAGCCGCACACACATGATTTGTTGCAGCTGTTACGTGTTAGGACAATAGTCATGTAAGCTGTAAAAGATAAAACATAGTACAATCTCCAAATGATAAAGTTTGCCAGAGATATCAGAGCCTCTCTCTCGCTCTCTCTGCCTCTCCCTCTGCCTCTCTCTGCCTCTCTCTCTCTCTGCCTCTCTGCCTCTCTCTCACTCACTAATTCTTTCTTCTCTCTCTCTGCCTCTCTCTCTCTCTCACTAATTCTTTCTTCTCTCTCTCTCTCACACTCACTAATTCTTTCTTCTCTCTCTCTCTCTCTCTCTCTCACTAATTCTTTCTTCTCTCTCTCTCTGTCTGTGTCTCTCTCTCATACAGTCATTCAGGACTTAGAGACTTTTAGAGGACCCCCCCCCCACACACACACCCCATTTCAAAATAAAAGCCCCAAAGAGTGAATTCTAATTGAAATGCTTGTGATGAAGCCAGGCATTTAATAACCTCTTTATGTGTGTCAGACATTATGATTATGTCTCCTCTCCCCCTCTCCCCCCCACCCAGCACCACCCTTTCAAAATAAAAGCCCCATGGATTAACTGTATTTAAACAAGCTCAAAATTAGGCTTTTTTGTTTAAAAAATGAATGCTCTTACTAATACTGCGACTACTACTGCTGCTGCTAATATAGTATTACTACTACTGCTACTACTACTTCTACGATAACTTTTGCTCTTACTACTATTACTACTACTGCTACTACCATCAATAGTATTACTACCACTACTGCTATTACTACCACTACTACTATTACTTATACGACAACTGCTACTACTACTACTGCTATTCATGCTACTAAAAGTAGTAATACTACTACAGCTATTAGTTCACTTTTTGAACTGCAGCAATTTAACTTTTATGATTTTTCAGCCCTTTTCTGACTTTATAATGGGTGTGTATTGCGCAGCTTAGAGTGCGTGATGTCACCGCTAGAGTGAAGAGCAGCTTGAGATTCTTGTGAAAAAAACATTTGTGTTTTGCCACTGTGTCCACAATCTTCACTCTTCATGCATAATTTCTGGATGTAAAAGTAGCTAATATTGTCCTTGTCGTAGAAAAATTACTGTGGAATCCCACAGATTTCCACATTTGACACAGAAGCCGTTAATTGAGAGAAAAACCAACTTTCTGCTCCATAGAGACCAATGTTAAATTTTGCTTCAAAAACATCTTCCACAGAACACGGTGCCACATTTTTTACACTACAGACACAATTTTTACAGGATCTGTTTCTCAAGTCATCCTTCCTCTCAATTATTAATATCGGAGCAATAGGAGCTACGGTTATGGGAGTTTTGATGATTTGTTTGAGAGGTGTTTCCCTGTTTTATCTCCATGAAAAAGCTGCAAGGACACAGGTGTTTCTGATTAAGCTAATTAGGGATGTTGATAAACACACAGACACACATGCACTCCTCTCTCTCTCTCTCGCTCTCTCTCTCTCATAGTCATTCAGGTCTTGGAGACTTTTAGAGGACCCCCCCCCCCCACACACCCCATTTTAAAATAAAAGCCGCACACATGATTTAGAGATATACGTGTTGCAGCTCAGCCAATCAGATATGAGTATTCTGATGAGTTTCCTGATTCGAGTGACATTTACACACCGCGACACAAGAGGGAGAGGCGAGGAAAGACATGGCAGAGCAGGACAATAGTCATGTAAGCTGTAAAAGATAAAACATAGTACAATCTCCAAATGAGAAAGTTTGCCAGAGATATCAGTCTCTCTCTCTCTCTCTCTCACTAATTATTTTCTCTCTTTCTCTCCCTGTCTGTCTCTCTCTCTCACTAATTATTTCCTCTCTCTCTCTCACTAATTCTTTCCCCTCTCTCTCTGTCTCTCTCATACAGTTATTCAGGGTTTAGAGACTTTTAGAGGAACCCCCCCCACACACACACCCCCCATTTCAAAATAAAAGAGTGAATTCTAACTGAAATGCTTGTGATGAAGCCAGGCATTTAATAACCTCTGTTTATGTGTGTCAAACTTTATGATTATGTCTCCTCTCCCCCCCCCCACCGAGCCCCATGGATTAACTGTATTTAAACAAGCTCAAAATTAGGCTTTTTTGTTCAAAGAATTAATGCTCTTACTAATACTGCGACTACTACTGCTGCTGCTAATATAGTATTACTACTACTACTATAACTTTTGCTGTTGCTACTATTACTACTACTGCTCCTGCTACCATCAATGTTATTACTACCACTACTGCTATTACTACCACTACTACTATTACATCTACGACAACTGCTACTACTACTACTGCTATTCATGCTACTAAAAGTAGTAATACTACTACAGCTATTAGTATGACTGCTACTAGTACTACTACTACTGCTACATCTTCTACTGCCATTACTAGTACTACTACTACTACTACTACTGTGATATTAAATACTATGACCAATACTACAGCTATTACTACGTCTTCTAATACTTCTACTACTAATAATACTTCTACTACTAATAATACTTCTACTACAACTACAACTTCTACTACTACTACAAATATCACGACTACTACTACTAGTAGTTATTCTAATGCTACTAATACTTCTACTAATAATACTTCTACTACAACTTCTACTACTACAAATATCACCACTGATGAATTTTTTTAAGCCACAGAAACCATTAGAATATCAAAATGTTCAGCTCTTTCAGGAGAGGGGTGATATGACTTTTCATAGTTGGAATCTTTAAACTTTTTGAATTATTAAGCTTTTTGCAATTTTTAAAAAATTGGATATCTATTTTCAGCAATGTTTTTGCAATTAATTTCAAATTTCAGCATTCCAACGCATTTTCTAGTCTTTATCTATAATTATGCAGAAATTCTGCGTTTAAAGGGAATGAGTAGACGTGCAAAAGAAAAGGAAGCTGCGCCGCATTCCAAATTGAAATGTCTACGTTATGAACACATTTATGAACTTTTCGGTACAATTCAATCATAAATGTACAGATTTAAGAATCAAACCATTTCCTTTTTTTCGAGCCACAATCCGTATCTCAGGGGACACAGCATTCACCGTCCTGGGTATTGCAGCCCAAGCCACTGTTTCAAATAGAAATCACTGTCATTGTTTGTTGCCTTCCAACTCGGCCACTGATGTCCTAATTCCTTCTGTAGTTGTGTTTTTGTTTTGGGGCCTTGTGTCTCTTTTTTACAACGTCACCACTTTCTCCACAATAAACCTCGATGCAAATGCATTTCTTTGTATATAAAATGCAGGCGTGGCAGTATTCTCAGCATGAATCGCTGCATCGGCCTGTCGATATAGAATGCTTTGGTGGTGAGAACAAATCTGTTGGACATTTTGCATGTGCACTTATTTTATGCGCTAACTAATAACATTTCTACGCACATATCAGTAAATGAGGCCCAATATTATACAATCAGCATATAGCTTAGGCTAAACAATGTAAACATGAGCCTTTAGGCTATAGCTGCATAGGGCCTGTACGTTATAGGTAACAATCTTTAAATCAGCTGCATCAGGTCCAATCAAACTGGCTCTCACACATTTCCCTTTATACAACATACTACTTCTACTAGGCTATGGCTTGACACATACTTGATGTAAAAAACAACATTTACTTCACCCAAGAATCTTTGTGCAATCATGTGTGCAAGATATTCCTGCTAAAACACTGCAGCTCCTTCCACAACAGCAGCTGCTGAGGCCAGTAAGTTATTATCAGTGTACGGACATCGTTATGAGCAGAAATGGATCGTTTTGTAACTCGACCAAAAAACATGAATGTGTCCATTATGTTAATAGTTCAGTATTGTATGAAAGATAACAGGTATGTTTTTGCATGGCAGTGGCACTAATAGGCCATCACTCATTTCCACATGTATGTTTACAATGAAAACATCAGTGTGAATATCTTGTATGATGATTATCATGCTATTGACAGACAATGTTGATATTGGCATTGGTATCAGCTGACAAGGTGTGTTTATAAATGGCAGTAGTACGGCCTCCCTACTCACTGTACCTTACACATGTTTAAAATAAAAACATGAATATATGAACCTGTGTATTATTGAATAGCTTAGCATTGAATGCACAATAAAGAGGTATGTTTATACACAGCACTAGGCCCATTTAATATAAAACACAATTTGATACAATATATATAGTCGGGGTCCCTGCTCCATCTCTATCAGTTTGGGGGTCCTTGGCCTGAAACACGTTGAAGACCCCTGCCTTAATGCATTAAATCATACTGGGATCTTTGCTGAAATGGAATGGATGTGGCACAGCCCTACCTAGAACATTTTCCACCAGCTGCCACTGTCGTGACTGCTAAGACCTAATCAGTCAGCAGTTTAACGTATCCGTCCTCGAGAGCGTTTTATCCATTTTTGGTGCTCTGAAACTCTGGCCTAGTGTTTGAAATGGGCCATGGCACAGCGTGCTTGGCTGATGGGGAATTTTTCCAAACAAGCTAAAATAAGACCTGTCTGTATGCAGTTGGATTAGCTTAGTTTGCCACGTAACATAAACAATTGCCAAATTCGGGGACAAAGCAGCTTCTCCTCCCTCTACTAGAGGTACCTGCAGCAGTGATTCACATCAGAGGTAAAGGACAGAGGACAGGACGAACGACTGATACTGATTGATATCTGTGTTCAAGGATTTATTATTATTATAGTTGCCCTGGCAGAGTGGCACTGGTTCTGTGAAGGTGTGAGGGATTTCTCCCTGTGTCCAAAAGTTATGGCCATAACAAAGGCTATCCGCCCATGCTCGTTGACTCCAGAGACACGGAGAAGAGTTTAGTTGTGAAGATATCCAGCATCCATGTAGCATAGCAGCAGCAAAAGTGAACTGCGATGTCTACCTGCTGCAGAAGACATGCTGGACTGCAGAAAGTTGAAGCTCCACCCCCCATTTTACACAGAGCGCTTTGTGCTTATCTATTAATAGTTTTAGTATTGAACGTGACGCAAATTTGACAAAGCACTCCCTTCGGTCTTCAGCAATAAACAGGTCAAGTGTGATGTAGATCTGATGAGCAGTTCTTGAGAGACGGACAGAGATTCCTTGCTTTATTGATAGATAACACTGTCCCCTTTAATATGCTTCTCGTCGGCCTTGTAGGAACCGTTGAAAATGTGTTAAATTATAAGTTCTACAAACCAGACTGGTTAACTGGTAGGAGTGTGTACATCTTCTAACAGCAGGTCTGGCTTCATGAAACCAAACTGGCGTGTTACGGTTAGTGAAGCAAACATTCATCCGTCCTTCGTGTGTCTACCTGTTCATGAATGGATCTGTACGTGTGTGAGAGTAAACTTATTGTCTGAGTAAACAGTTTGTTTGCTGTGCACTGTATCAGTGGATCTCTTTTCAATTCAGGTTGTGGCTGTGTGCTCCAACTGTGTTCTCAACCGAGAGTGTGCTGATGGAGACCTTGATGATCACAGTGACGGGGCTCACCGAGCTGCTGCTGATGTCTCAGCCATGGGTTCGGTGTTCATTTTGTGCATTTTATATGTCCCACTTTCTCATTATCATTTAATGTTCTTTGTCCAATCTTGGCACCCGTTTCCCATCTGATCCCACCTGATATGAACTCACAGGATTCTTCACTTTTGACAAGCTTTTCAACAGACGTGTGGGGGAGATAGTTTTCTGTCTTACCGTTTAATAGTGTTGTACAGGTGGTGAAGCCCATTGAGACTGCAGCTGTGATCCCTCCAAAGATAGTTGTCATGGTGACACTGCACATCTTCAGCTTCCTGGTACCAATCTATAGGAAACTTTCTTGACCCTGTCAGACCTCACTTCTACACTCACTTTGGTCTGCTGACTATGTAGTTTGTTCTACACACCGTGTCTACAGGATGTGTGGTGAAAGCAGCATCTTAGCAGTAGCTTCAATGCTTTATCTTTGACTACACATGATGCATTCAGGTACAGTACTGTAAGTCAGCTGTGTTTCTGTGTTCAGTGTCAACACACACTGTAGTTATGCGTGTAAAACCTGAAATTGATCTGAAGTCTAAAAACACACTTCGGATCATAGCGGAAGAGGATTTGTGAGAGGCCCCAGATGAAAGTATGCTTAGGTGAAGAGACAGTGGTAGGTTTAACTGTCAGCTAGTGTCCCAGCTGATATATGTTCATATAACATTTCAGGATTTCAAAGTCAGACCTGTTTTATTACAATGCAAATTCTCCCTGAAATCTCAGCTGCGATAAAACTCCTATTAGCCTTTCCTTTGAAAAAAAGAAAAAGATCCAATTAATAATACCTTTTAAGCTTTTGAAATTACAATTCAGATGAATAGATTCTTCATTTTCAGCTCGGCTGCCCCTGCAGCTCTGCCATTATCATCAATTAGAGGGTTCACTCCAACACAAATACAGCCTCTTCTCTGAGAGCACTCTTAGTGCAGCATTTTAAAAAGCACTGTTCAGCCATTGAGCTGGACAGTGTTTGAATACATATAAGAAATCCTCTGTATTTATGGCATTAGACTGCTAGTTTTGATTAAACGCCCTGAAAGAACTTCAGTGTGAAATGTAAAAAAAATGTCTTCACACACGAAAACATCAGTTGAGGCCTGTCCCGAAAAGCTCCCCTGCCATGAACCGTTAAAACATTGCAGTGTAGGGGATCATAACCACATTGAAATGGGTTATAAGTATAACTTTTTTCTGAAGGTCGTAGAGACTTGTAACTTGGAAGGGGTAGTTCTGGGATTTGGAACCATTTGAAAATGGGTTATGGACACACAACTTTTCTCTGGCACTTGGTCTCCACGAGCTTGTAGAAGCTTGGGAAGTGTTAGTTGTGACTTTATTACACATTTACAACTGCTAGTGGTTAGTTAAGCTGTCTTGGGAAGATCGTAGGCACTTGGCCTCTTCAGGAAAAATAAAAGGGAGCATGACATACACACAGCAAATTTCAGGTCATTTGGAGTAAGCAGCGCAGAGCTATTGAAGTTGCAAATTCACCCCATACTGGTGTAGTCAAGTAACATTAACGTAACCGGTAAATGTTGAATAACTTTTGTTGTGAAGCTCATAGACTTGTAAATTAGCTTCATCTTTACTAATTTGTGTTTTCCGATCGAATGGTACCATATTCAAGTTTGTACGATTTAGGGAAGTGGGTGAACTTCGAAAATGGAACTTTGAAAAAATCACAACTTTTGCGATCAAGGTCCTAGGCACTTGGGTCTTTCAGGTTTATTGAAGGGGAGCCTGACACGGACCCACACAACATTTCAAGACCAAGCAGCGCAGTGTTATTCAAAATGCCAACGTCCAGGATTTCCTCCAGGAAGACAGCTTGCATATTCCTGTGCATGCTACCAATGTTTCAGACCATGACAACGATCTCAACTTAATGTACGACTTCGATGGCGTCGTCATTGAAGTTAGCCAGCTTGCAGAAGTCAAGGCATGGGTTCACTACTTCAACCGACCCGTGCCTCCAGTTCGGCAATTTAACTTATTAAGTTAACTGGGCTCAGTGCACGGGCCATCAGCTCCCTGCGTGCTATGGTCGGCGTCATCATAGCAAAAGTTGATGGAGGCTTCATGGACCTCACGGCTTATCCAAAGCAACTTGACGACCCTGACCCCCGACATGACGAACCATATGTTTGTCCGTGACCTTTTTGAAAATTACATACACAGAGAGAAAATAATAAATAAAATAAAAATTTAATAAATAATAAAAATTTAAAAACATATTTCTAGGACATGGGTTTTTACTCAAACGCCAGCCTAAAAAGGTGGGTTTTGAGCTGTTCTATGTAGTATTTCAGCAGGAGACAAATGTGGTGAAACAACGGAAAAAACAAAACAAGCTTGGATCTGTTTGCTTGCTAGCTTTTGCCCTCAGATTGATGTTTGGGCCAGCAGGAGGCCAGGAGGTAATCGCTCCTCCTGTAATCTCCCAAATGGAAGAAGAAAAGGCGTCACATTCCCAAATAGAGAATCTCAAGTGGAAGGCAGGAAAAGCACCAGAGAGAAAATGGACGTCTATCTCATGGATCATGGTACTCTGGCCTCCCCAATTGGCAAGCTCTGCCCCTAGCAATAATCTACTCACCACAATAGCCTTATGCTCACTGGTGCATTCCATTTATATGAATGGTAGCATTGGATGGAGCCCATTAGATAAAACACTGAGATGAAGAGGGAGGGGGGGGGGGGGGGTTAGGGGAAGTGGACCCAAAGGAGAAGAAAAATCAATAGCAACATGGAGCATAGAAGCACGTTTATATTACAGTCTGTCGGAGTCACTGGAGCAAAACTGGCACTGATTGTGCGTCCATCAGAAGACATGTCTGTTTCTGTGTGTAGCTGTATTGCCAGGCACCAGACGAACAAACGTATTGACATGTCCGCCTGCAGAGTGCGCCTCCATCAGCTGATGTAAATTGAACATGTCCTATTATCTCTCTCGTGAGTTGGAAATGAAAAGTAATGGATTATACAGAACTGAGATAAATGGTCCTTATTTGGTCTGTAGCCACACACACTTGCCCCTCCCATCTGGTAGGAGGCTGAGGTCCATCAGGACCAAGACCTCACGACACATGAACAGTTTCTTCCCGTCGGCAGTCGGGCTCATTAACAGAGCCCAGGACCCCCACTGACTTGTCATCCCCAGAACAAATTCCCTCCGGTCACTCCCCCGCACATCCCTTCTATCACACTGGACACTACACCGCTTGTGCACTCGACTTCACTTCATTTTATATTTCACTTTATCTTATATTTCACTTTATTATATTTTACTTTATCTTATATTTTCTGTGAATTGAATTTGTTCTACTTTGCATTGTTGCTCGTTGATTGTTGTTAAATGTTACGCACCTCCCGTCATGTCAAATTCCTTGTATGTTCAACATACGATGGCAATAAACAGTTTCTGATTCTGATTCTGATTCCCCCAGTGCTAAAGTACAGGAGTCTCTGGATGACTTCTGGAAACATGTAAACTCATGTTCCACACGGTGGAACAACAAGCCGTTAGGGAGAAGGCAGACAGAACTCTGAGGAAACAGCGGCAGGATCTCGTGGTCGGGGACAGAAGACTGAGTGCACTGAATGAACTGATTAGGTGAGTGAGAGATGGAAAAACCAGTATTGTAGTGGCAGAGCTGTGACAGATGGAGGTTATGAAGATTTTGACTAATCGTTCAAAGAATTTCATGATGGTGGGGGTGTGTGCTACTGGGCACTAATCATTCAGGCAGAGGGCTTTGGTCTTTTTGGGCACAGGGTTGATGTCTGTTTTCTTTAGAAATTTGGGGACTACAGACTGGAGAACTTGAAGATGTCTGTGAGGACATCATGGACCACAAACAGTAAAAATCAATCAATATTAACAGTATTCATAACATTAATATTAGTTAATATTAGACTTTAAATGTAGTAGGCACATTCCTCCCCCGGCCAAAGCAGTGCTCACAAATGACAATGAACACTCAGTGATATCTGGTGACTTTAACCACAGCCCTCTGGTGACATTCAAGCAGTTTGTCTAGTGTCCAAACGGGGGAATAACCCTGGAACTGCCACTGTTAAGGAGCTCCATAGCCCTCCCTCCCCTCGGAAGATCAGACCACAACCTGACTTTCCTTTGTCAGCTGGTACGTGTTACTTACCTTCAAAAGCAGAAACAGACTGCAGGTGTTTGTTAAAGTGTGCAGGCACGACCTCGAAGGAGCATCCTCATCTATGCATGGTTATACCTTGAAGAAGGCCCAGTCAATCCTGGCTGATCCGAGCCACCCCCTGTTCTGTCCTGTCGCAGATACTTAATAACTCATTTATCCTGGCTGCCATTGTCCTTTTCAATCACTTATGTTATATTTATAATGCATTTATGGTTCATTATGTGTTTGATTAATATGTGGTTAGTGCTGGAAGATATCCTTCATCCTGGATCCACCTTCTACCCCAGTATAGGCTTCTAGATACGCGGCAGTTTGTGACCACTACGACTGTGAGTCACAGGAGACAACGAAGCTGTGCAGGGCTGGGATGTGCTGTTACTCACATGGAGAGGACATTGATGACCTCACGTATTGTATATCAGGGTACATCAACTTCTGTGTGGACAATGTTCTGTCCAACAACAAACCCAGAGATGTCAAGATCCTCTTGAATGAGAAGAAGAGGACCTTCCGAGACGGGGACAGTGGGGAGTTGAGAGAAAACTTAAGGTGAGCATTCAGCAGGGGCAAGGACCGATACAGGAGGAAGCTGGAACAACAACTCCAGCAGAAAAATGTGAAGGATGTGAGGAGCAGCATGAGGGGCATCACTGACTACAAGCAGACCTGAACCAGCCCAAGCAGTTGCTTTGCTGTTGTGTGCTGGGGCAGTAGGATGAGGACAGTCAACGCAAACAGAATCATAACCTCATCAGGAGGGCTGGCTCTGTCCTCGAGGTGAGTCTGGATTATTTGGTGGTGATGTGAGAAAGGAGAATAATGTACAAGCTGTGGTGCATCATGGACAATGACTCTCACTGGCGCCACGACTTGTTGCTCCCACACAGCAACATACTGTTACCGCCACATTGCACCACAGAAAATAAACATCGAACAAAAAGTTCGGAAATTAGTGTTTGGTAGATTATTTCTCTGTTCTAACAATGTTTCTTGGCAATAAATGTTATACCGTTGGAAAGCCTGTTTAGTTACCTTTCAAACGGTGCCCCATTCATAAGGAACACGCATTTATACATATATATATATTAGGGGTGTAACGGTTCACAAAAGTCACGGTTGGGTTGGGTACAATACAGTGGAGCCACGGTTCGGTACGTTTCGGTACAGTAGAAAACTATAAATGCCAGAGAAATGTACTTGATTTTAAAATATATTTATTCATTACAACTAACATCATAAAGTTATTCTTTCCTTCTGGGGTGTCTTCTTAGCAACACATAAGCATAAAAAACAAAAACTGCTCCTTAATGTTATGTAGTATTGTTACTTACATCTTCTCCATCATCATTTTAGTATGAACAATGATGGAACTAAACCTGAGTGAACGTGGCTCTTCATCTCCCATTCAGTGGTCAGGTGATGTGTGTTACAGTCAGGTAGCTTTGTGTAGCCCTCGACGTCCAGGCATCCCTTGTCAGAGCAGCAGCGGGTGCCTCGGACATTTGATTCTCCACTCGTGCTTTTGTTTTCTTGTTCAAAGAGAGAATTACGGTTTGGCTGAAATGAGCTCGTGAAGGAATTGTGTAACGGGGCTCAATAACATTCAGCAGGTTCATGAAGCTGCGTTTACCACTACAGAGTCCGGTCTCATGTCCGCCGCTATAAATGTACCAATCGCTGTGGTGATGCTTTAGTCCTGTTCTATCGGTAGTGAACAGCTGCTTAAACATACATATATATACATATATATATATACATATATATACATATATATATATATATATATATATATATATATACATATATAATATATACATATATATATATATACATATATATATATATATACATATATATACATATATATATATATATACATATATATATATATATACATATATACATATATATATATATATACATATATACATATATATATATATATACATATATATATACATATATATATATATATATATATATACATATATATATATATGTATATATATGTATGTATGTATGTATGTATATATATATATATATATATATATGTATGTATATATATGTATATACACACCACTTTCAGGAGGGTTCTCGTCATGCAGATGCAGAGAGACTGTGGGTTTCTGAGGACATCAGTACAGAGGTCCAGACCTCACAGCTGGCTCTCGCCATGGCTTCTCATTACGTATTCACAAATAACCGAGATGGGTAGAGAAGCCAAATAATGTCCTCAAGTAAAAGTACTGTTACTTTGCAAAAAAGAGTACTCAAGTAGAAGTAGTAAACTAAACTTAAAATAACTTAAAATAACTACAAAAGTATTTACTGACTTTTTAAAATTTCAATCAGGACAGACTTAACATTGAGTGACTGTATATTTAATTGGGCACAACAGGATGAGGAATGTGAACGGTCTCTGGCGATTAGACCTCATTGTAGCGTCATATATTTTCATGGGGGTGACGAAGCTGTAAGCAGAGTGTGAAACCCCCGATGGAGTCCAGACAGTGGTGTTGGTGATGTCATGAGTGGACTTCTGATGCGCTCAACCTGGGCACTGAATATAACAAGCTGAGCATCATTTGTGATAAAAAGACAAGTTATCATCTCCTGATTACATAACCTGTCACATAATATAATAATAATATTCCTAGTCTGTGTGATCCCAAAGTATTTCAATAAAATTACAGACAAAAAAAAGTATTATGATTGGTAAAAATGGGGATTCCTAGAAGGATTACAATGTTTAAATGTATTCAAAATGAATTATGTGCAGATGCGCACACAACACTTGAGGACACAGGTCTTACAGCGCAGTCCGTCTGTGGACGACTCGCTGCGAGCCGCTTCAGATCAGGCATGGAGCCGGCGGGGAGGCCGGCGGTGCAGCGCATGGCAGTGAGAAAAGGCTTTTGATGGGTGGAACATTATTTTGTATGTAAAGCAGAAAAGGGGAACAACATCACACAGTACAGTAAGTTACAGCAAAGCAGGGTGGTTTGTGCACTTTTCAGTTCATGAAGGTTATTCTTTTTGCCGAAAGGCACGTCAGCCATAAAAGACAGTTTATAGGAAATTAGCGAACCGCTTCAAATTTCTTTTCCAGCAAACAATCCAGAACAAACTGGACAATTTGTTGGGCAGTACCAAATAATTCAAAGCGTCACTCATTATGTTGACATTCAATTTATTATTATTAATAATTGAACAATAGCCAGACCTCCACAGCACTGTGTCAGTGCTGGAGGGGACGAGTTGACCACCTGCCTCTTAATGGTTCATTCATGAATGCATGAAATAAAGTGATGAATGCATCCAAATGAAACAGTCAAAGTCATGATTTTTCTCAAAAAATCGACTAAATTAAGACTAAAAAGTGTGCAGTATTAGGTACTCTGAAGGACAATTTCCACAAAAAAAACAATTGAGTAGATGTAACTCCTTAGTACCGACCTCTGCACACTTTTTTGTGGCTTCAGTATTTTTTTCCTAAACTCACGTTCTTTACAAACAGCGCAGCAACGTAAATGAACCCATCCAGCATTGTTTATATTTAGTGGTCTATATCTTCTCAGCTCTCATGCTTTAGTCCCAAAAACTTCAGTTAGAAACAATCCATACAACACACACACAGCATATCAATGGACAGAAGGTAAGAGGGGGAAGACGGCTGTGCCCGGCACTAAACCTCTGATGTGAACCTCTTTCATACATGACTCACAGCTGAATGCTTAGTGACAGCCCAATGACAGAACTAACATTTTATAAATATAATATGGACATTTCATAGCAATCTTTAAATTCGATTTTGAGAAATCTTGTTTGAAGTTGACATTTTGGCTGCAGGGTGAGAATAGAGGGAGGTTCATGACTTCACCCTCTGTAGACCTTGTCCAGAGAAAATTACATGTACATCTCACTGTTTCCAGGATAGAAGTTTAAGTCTTCTGAATATGGATTATTTTAGCATGCCAGTGTGATAACATCTGCAAATTCAGCATCAACATCAAATACAGATGAGGCCAGTGGGGTTGCCATTAGTTTTGGTAGTTCCAGGTATACATCTATCTGACAAGGCTAGAAGAAACAAAGAGGATCATCAGAAGTGAATCCATCCTGAGGCAGGCATGAAGGTCTGAAGCAAATGCAATAGGTTCCTTTCAATAGTTACATAAATATCAATATTTCAATCTGAACGAAAACATTTGCTTTTGGTGGCAGCTGAAACGCCAGCGGATGATTTGATTCATGAGGAGAGAGTTTCTATCGACCACGGTCGACTATTGAACATCTGTTGATATTCCAGTCTGGACCAAAGCAGTGGAGCGACTGATGCTCGTCAATAACAACATGAATAAAGAAAAACTCAGCACATGAGATCAAGCTGACAAAGGGAACAAGGCTGACCTGAAGTGCTCGTCACTGCGTTAACAGGAAGAAGAAATGCATGTTAATGCAATATACAAGCCAAGAGGGGAAATGAACATGCAAATCATATCCATAAATAAACTAAGAGTCAACAGTGCTGAACTAATGGAACAAAAACAATGCTCCAGTTTAAACTACATGTTCTGTATGTTGAATCCTGTAAGGTACAGAAAGCACTGTGCCTTCTGTACAGTGTGTACTGAACACTCATCACTGAACATGCTGATGCCTAAAACACAGATCTTCAATCAAATTATTTCAAGCAATTATTTAGCAAAGTAGCAGAAGTTCATGTAACTTCTCAGAGACACAAACATGTAGGATATGTTTTGAATCTGCAGAAAGTTCTGAACATAGGCAGACATCTTGCTGAAACATATATGAGCTATTAAAGTCCAGGGGTTTTAACTATTGATGAATGAATTGATGCACATTTAAAGAGGTTACCTCTACAAACAGAAGAGGGAAGAGTAAGTCATGCCTACATGTGTGTTGGCCTGCAGGAGTGTGGGGTGCAGGGGCTGTTGCTATCTCAGGCAAGATCTTCAGGCTCTAGGCTCTCCATCAGAGATGGGTTGAGGGTTTCAGACATTTAGATGGTGCTTGGAGGGAAACTGCTGCTTCTTCTGCATACACCATCGATGTACAGTAGATCTCGTCTGAGAATGGTACGGCACATGCTAAGAGCTCTGGGATAAATATCTGTGGTTTCAGCACCCAACCTGACAACTTAGACACTTGATCAGAAACTAGTGCAACAGACGTTGCCAGCTTGGGGTTACACAAACACCAGACTGCTTCACCTTATGAAGCAGAGTCACTTTTCCATTACCCATGTTGCCCAAATCACAAGCAAGCATAATCTCCTCCAATATTGGTCCAACTCAATATGTATAAGCATATATACACAGCATGTTAAGTGTATACTCATTAAAGCAGTTTATTGTTTTACTTTGAGTGAACTCTCATAGTAAATGGTATCACTCACAGCGATCCTTGAGACGGGACTGGAGGAGGTAGACACCATGATGTCCACACCTAGGAATGTACTGAAAGTGAGACCAACTCTAAAGAAGAGTAGACACTGTTAAAAACTTCAAATGATGGAGAAACATTAAGAATGGAGAATAGTGCTGTCTAAGGATGAGCGTAAAGGTTTGGGAGGAAACAGCAGCACAGTAGGTATGTATGTATGTATGTATTGTAGGATGAGGAACGGTTGCCCCATGGATCAGCTTGGTTTACATGTATTCTGTTGGATTGTGCAGTAAACTATAATCATGCTGAACTGTATTGAACTAACGACCTCAGGAAACAGCATGGTTGGAGCAGAGCTTTGGGAGGAGTTCACCAAGCTCTCAGATTGTGTAAAGAACATTCTGACTATAGGGCCGTACTGCCTGCTGAGACTCAAAGGCCTGAATTAAAGCCGCACATCTCTGTAAAGCAGGAAGAAGATGATATTGTGGGAAAAAACAGAGGGACGATTTGAAGACATGACAGACATTGTCCAACCTAACATGAGGTCAAGGTAGTGACTACATGAGCTCACAAATGCAATCTTACAATTAGAAACAAACCTGTGGTCAAGCTGGTAATGGACCTGTTGAATGTACCGAAACTCTTCTGGAGAAGCGGATAAGTGAGGCTACAACACTTGTAGCCTGGTGAAGCCTGGGAGCAAGAAGGGACCGAGATGCTTGAGCTGAGGAAAGCTGTATTCCTCATTGCACTGAGGGTTGCAGAGCAGAAGCTTTAGTAGGTGGGAGAGAGAGGGCATCGTTTGTGAGGATTAAGCCAACCAGTCCTCTCATTGTAACACTTATCACTACTTTGAGCATTTAAATATTACACTCAGTGGCGGCTGGTGGACAATTTTCTAGGTAGGGCCATCCTATCAATTTCAGCAAACATGTATGATTTAATGCAAAAAATGTAAGTATCAAACACGCATTATTACTTGGCAGTTAAATATTTAACATTTATTCCAACACGAAAAAAAGCAGTAAATAACACTTATATAATATAATATAACATGTTTATTTATTGAGATGCCCCTATGGACCTTGTTATAGGAGGTAAAGATCAGGAGAAGTAAACATGAAGTGTAATTATGAATACTGATGTTAAATTAAGCTATGATGAGTTTTCACTGTTAATTTACCATCTATATTACATGTTGATGTCTCCATGACCAAGTTAAGCAGATGAGACTGAGGACAACTATGTAGAAGAAAAGATGTTCACTTTGCCGAATATGTAGCTTGACAGAGTTCTCCATGTGTGTCCCTGGTGTTCTCATGTTTCCTTACCTCCTCATCCCTCACTCCCTACCCTGGTGTTCTCATGTTTCCTTACCTCCTCATCCCTCACTCCCTACCCTGGTGTTCTCATGTTTCCTTACCTCCTCATCCCTCACTCCCTACCCTGGTGTTCTCATGTTTCCTTACCTCCTCATCCCTCACTCCCGTAACTGTCCGTGCTGGATCCGTCCCCGTTGTTTTAAAAAGCTAAATAAATGATTAGCATGACGTCATCCAGCTAGCCAAACCTGTCTGGTGTACAGCTAGTAGTGAAGCTTCGCATGTAGTCTGCTGTCTGATATCAGCTCTTTGGCTGCAGAATCGCCGCCAAAGTTCTCCTCTCAAACGGGTCTTGGAGGAGTACTGCTCGCCTGTAGAGACTTCTCCTGACGAGAACGCGCAGCTAGGGGGGCCAGATCGTTCTGGCCCCACTCTGAATCTATTTGAGGGCGCTGATTGGCTAAATTGTATGTCACTCATTTATATCTTTAATCAGCAATTGGCTAAACTGCTTCATAGACCCGCCTCTTTTGGGCCAAAACGATTAGGCCCCCCTAGCTGCGCATTCTCAGACGCGTCGTGCAGACAGGCGGAGAGGACAAGCAGGAAAAGCATATATTTTGCGCAGATATCATATTTTACACACATTACTGGGTAAATTCCATAGTTCAAAAACACAAATATTGACAATTTGTATAATTTATGATTATTATAATTCTTTTTTTTTCTTTCTTTTTTTCGTGTGGCTCATGGTAGGGCCAGGCCCCATGGCCCTCTATTGACCAGCCGCCACTGATTACACTTAATTTGGGGCACCACCTACATCTGGAGGAAGATAGATACAAATAATTTAACAGTCAAATGACAAACGAACCAGTCTCAAGATCTGGGCAGCATGCTCTGAATGCATGTATCTTTATTGTCCCTACCTACAAAAGTATGACAGACAACACAATACAATGTGGTGGAGTAGAAGTATAAATTAGAAGGAAACGGAAATATTAAGTACATCAAAAATATACTTAGTTACTTTACACCACTTGAGAGTCACTGTGTATTGGTGGAGACGGATCAGGTCGGGGTGGGTGACTGAGGGGGAGTCCTGAGCCGACCCCTCTTCAGAGTTTGATAAGAGAGAGAGAGTCCTATTATTGATATATTGCAAGTAAAGGAGACAGAGCTGTGTATCATTGCCATATGCACACACACACACACTTTTAAAGGGTGCAACCTATTGAGGTGTAAAAGGGTTGAAGACTTATTTCATTACAGTGGAGATGGGACCAGGCAGCACTGACAATAGAAGCATCTCTTTCCGAGAACTCATCTTTACTGTTCACTCTGGTGAAGGGAGAAAATCACAGCCTCAGTAAACGTCTTCCAGCTGATGCAATAGCTCAATCTCAATATTTTTGTTCTGCTTCTGTTGAGAATTTCTGTAACTGGATGTAACAATTTCCCTCTGGGGATCAAGAAAGGCGAATCTTATCTTATTATATATCGCAATATAATCCAAGATATGATTGGAGAAAGTTTGACGGAATGGTTTGTCTGAGGGTTGGATTGGATCATTCAAAGTACAGCTTACATGTTCAGTGTGTTGGGGTCTGACCATATGGCTTCAACATGTGGTGTGAACAAAGAGAATCAGGCCTTCCCTTTTGCAAGCAAAGGTTTCATCCTGATTGTGGTTTGATGAGAGCAAACCTCCTCTGAAGGAATTTTCTCATCAGGGTGTGAATTCCCCCCCCCCCCCCCCAAAAGCTATGGTTCCTGAAGTCACCTGAATGCACCGCTGCAATCTCATTGGCCGAGAGCCAAGACAGCACCAGGACCCCTGTGGTTCAACCACTGTCCTACAAAACTGCCTGCAGCTCACACCTCATTGCTTTTTCCACCAATCCCTCCGGGGTAGAAGGAGGCACGCAAACGCTCTCTTCCCTCTGGACTTCGTCCTGGAACAAAAGATGCATCGGGCTCGTCTCTCCCCCCCCCCAGCACCACGCTGACGACGGAAGGCCCATGAGGACCACAGGCCTCATCAAATCCTCCGGCAGGAAGACAAGGACGAACCCCCTTCCTCAGCCGATGATTACCGGCTGATTATCCGCGCCAGCTCAAACGCCGCGCCGATGTCCAGCCGAGCCCGCATCCGCGCCAGCTCAAACGCCGCGCCGATGCCCAGCCGAGCCTGCATCCGCGCCAGCTCAAACGCCGCGCCGATGCCCAGCCGAGCCTGCATCCGCGCCAGCTCCAACGCCGCGCCGATGCCCAGCCGAGCCTGCATCCGCGCCAGCTCAAACGCCGCGCCGATGCCCGCCGAGCCTGCGTCCACTCCAGAGCGAGCCACGTTACCGGGTGCGACCGACTCCTGAGGACCGAGCTACTCACAGTCTGCGCCCGCTCCGAGAGCCTCGCTCCCGAGTCAACACTCGAGGACTGATCAATTCCCATCACGGGAACGAGCCCCATCGAACGAAGCTTCTCACAGTAAGATTCATGGTATCTGGGCTTAGCTTAGCATAGCTTATTCATTTATGTGTTATTATTCCCGCATCCTGTTGTGTTAAATCACTGTCTTGTTACACCGCGCCATCAACGCGGACCACGGACCCCCGCTATATTGTGTATTGCCTGCTGTAACTGTCTGCAATTAGGTCCATCGCTGCGAGTGAATGGAGAGTTTGTGTATTATCACTGAAAGACTGAACCTATGGTGGCTGGACCTTCGTCTCGCCGACCGAGTTTCGGGGTGATAGGAAAACAATCCTCGTCTCACCGCAGTGATGAAGATCTGTTTTGTTTGGGATTTATTTTCATTTGTTTTATCACACTCCGTGTGATATTCTCTCCTCATTAAATCAGCTCTGTGAGTGAAATGTGGAATCTCGGCTATCGTACATAACTGCCGGCAGTTCTACCGACAGCGGCACTTTGTGTACGATACGACCAGCTCTCCCCATTCTCACTACAACGCGGACCGCACACAGAGCGTGATCCATGACCCCCCCTCCTCTCTCTCTCTCTTCGCTCCCTCCCTCTCACTAACTCACACACACATAGTCAGCAGCCCTTGGGTAACTGAGTTGCCCTCGATTGCCTCACACACATATAGCTTTGAGCTAACCTAGCTACGTGCGGAACAGCGACCAGCACGTGTAGACACCGGGTCTCCTGTGGCTCTCCGCCATTTTGGGTCTCACGCATGAGACGTCACCACGTCCTAACTACGTCACACGTCACTGAGCTGTTCCCTCGCTCCCCCCCCTTTTTGCTCACACACACACACATCCTCATCCATTTTATTCATTTGACTTTAGGTTTAGACATATAAAATTGTATAACGTTTATTGGTTGCAATATTAATTGATCTGATCATTTATTATTTTGATTTAATAAACTGTTATACTTTAAGGAGCAGTCGTCTGTGATTACTTGTGCATATGTGCGTAATGAAACTGTATGTAGTAGCCTTGTGTACGAACTTAACCCTTCACTGTCACTGAATGTGTAGTCGCACCCGACTATCGACATTATGAGTGACCACTAATTATGAGACTTAGTTTTATCGTTTGGTTATTGGTCCCTGTTCGCAGGGTTGTGCCCCGTTGTTATTAATAATCATTAATAATTGTTACATACATTAATAATTCTATTGATGTCAAGAATTCAGTTTCTTAAGGCAAGGCAAGGCAAGGCAAGTTTATTTGTATAGCACATTTCAACAACAAGGTAATTCAAAGTGCTTCACATGAAACCATTAAAAGCATAAAGGCAAAAGTAAAGGAGATTTAAAACATACATTGAAACAATAATTGATGTCTCCCTGAGACATTTCGCTGCACGCAATCAACCATACACTGCCGCAATTCTGCAATTACTCGCACACAAACCACGTCTGGAAAAGATCTCTGCCGATCTGCGTTTTATAGTGTACGCCTTGCACGAACTCGGTCCCGGAGGAAATGGCGACATATTGTGCACTTTCTAAATTTGAATCGATGTCTCCCTGAGACATTACGCTGCACGCAATCAACCATACACTGCCGCAATTCTGCAATTACTCGCACACAGACCACGTCTGGAAAAGATCTCTGCCGATCTGCGTTTTATAGTGTACGCCTTGCACGAACTCGGTCCCGGAGGAAATGGCGATATATTGTGCAGTCCTTTTAAAACGATTAAACTTCACATAAAACCATTAAAAGCATCAAAACATAAGGCAAAAGAAAAGGAGATTTAAAAACAATTAAAGAAACAGTGTAAGAAATAAAATTCAGTAGTAAAATGCAGAAATGCAGGAAATTGATTAATATATTAATTGAATGTGGTTCAATTAAAGGCAGCAGCAAACAGAAAGGTCTTCAATCTTGTTTTAAATGAGCTGAGGGTCTCAGCAGACCTGCAGCTTTCTGGGACTTTGTTCCAGATATGTGGAGCAGAAAAACTGAACGCTGCTTCTCCATGTTTAGTTCTGACTCTGGGAACAGAAAGTAGACCGGTCCCAGATGACCTGAGGGGTCGGGATGGTTCATAAGGTAGCAGCAGATCAGAGATGTATTTTGGCCCAAAACCATTCAGTGCTTTGTAAACCAACAGCAGGATTTTAAAGTCAATTCTTTGTTGGACAGGAAGCCAGTGCAAAGACCTCAGAACTGGAGTGATGTGATCCACCCTCCTCGTCTTAGTGAGGACTCGAGCTGCAGCGTTCTGAATCAGCTGCAGCTTTCTGACGGACTTTTTACAGAGACCTGTAAACACACCGTTACAGTAGTCCAGTCTGCTGAAGATAAATGCGTGGACAAGTTTTTCCAAATCCTGTTGAGACATAAGTCCTCTAATCCTTGATATATTCTTCAGGTGATAATAGGCTGATTTTGTAATTGTCTTGATATGGCTGTTCAGGTTGAGGTCTGAATCCATAACTACACCTAGATTTCTGGCTTGGTTTGTGGGTTTTAACATCAGTGACTGAAGCTGAGCGGTGATTTTCAATTGTTCGTCCTTGGTACCAAAAACAATTACTTCTGTTTTATCTTTGTTTAATTGAAGAAAATTCTGGCACATCCAGTTGTTGATTTGTTCAATGCAGTTACCCAGCCCTTGTATGGGATTATAGTCCCCTGGTGACATAGTTATGTAGATTTGTGTGTCGTCTGCATAATTATGATAACACACTTTGTTGTTTTCCATAATATGAGCTAGTGGAAGCATGTAGATGTTGAACAGAAGAGGCCCCAGTATTGAACCTTGAGGAACACCACATGTCATTTTAGTCAGCTCTGATGTGTAATCAGCTACAGACACAAAGTATTCTCGGCCCTTCAAGTAGGATTCAAACCAGTTAAGTGCTGTGCCAGAGAGTCCCACCCAGATTTTTAGTCTTTCTAGGAGTATGGCATGGTCGACCGTGTCGAATGCAGCACTGAGATCTAGTAACACTAAGACTGAACTTCTGCCATTGTCTATGTTTAGGTGGATGTCGTTGAAAACCTTAACAAGAGCAGTTTCAGTGCTGTGGTGCTGTCGAAAGCCTGACTGGAAAACATCAAAGCAGTTATTTACGGTCAAGAAGTTGGTCAGCTGTTGGAAAACCGCTTTTTCAATTATTTTACTTAAAAATGGGAGGTTTGATATTGGCCTATAATTTTTCATCGTTGCGGAGTCTAAACTAACCTTCTTTAGGAGTGGTTTAATAACTGCAGTTTTTAGGGCTTGTGGGAAGACACCTGAGAGAAGGGATGTGTTTACAATTTGTAAAAGATCAGTGGTCATGCAGTTTGAAATATTTTTGAAAAAGTGTGTTGGTAGAATATCCAAGCAGCAGGAGGATGACTTCAGATGTTGTATAATGTCTTCTAGGCTTCTACGGTCGATTGAATGAAATTGTGTCATGATATTTGAATGGATGTTATTCAGAGATCGGGACAACACATATCCTGTGGTTGATGTGGAGGCACTGACTGCTTGTCTAATTTTCTGAATTTTGTCAGTAAAAAAGGAGGCAAATTGATTGCATGCCCAGGTGGATTGGAGTTCAGCAGCTACCGACACTGGAGGGTTTGTTAGCCTGTCGACAGTAGCAAATAAGGCGCGTGTATTGTTCTTGTTTTTGGTTATGATGTCAGAGAAGAATGACTGCCTTGCATTTCTAAGTTCCAAATTATAATTGCGAAGTCTCTCTTTATAGATGTCACAGTGAACCTGGAGATTAGTTTTTCGCCACCTGCGCTCAGCTTTCCGACACTCTCGTTTCTCCATTTTGACCAACGTAGCATTTCTCCAAGGAGATCTTTGCTTACCCGAGACAACCTTCACTTTAGTGGGTGCAATGGCATCAATAATATTTTTTACTTTAAAATTGAAGCCATCTACAAGCTCATTGACTGAGAGGCAAGAGAGGGCTGGTGTGGAGGAGAACTTCTGAATAAATAGTTCACTGGTGTTTTCAGAGATGTAACGCTTTGTCACAACCTTGGTTTGGACATTTGTGTGCAAGGAGATTGCACTCTCAAAGAAAACACAGAAATGATCAGAGAGTGCAACATCAGTCACAGCAACCTTGGAAATGTTTACACCTTTGGTGATGATTAGGTCCAGAGTGTGCCCCCTGTTGTGGGTGGGTCTGTCACATGCTGTGTCAGATCATAGTTATCAAGGACACCACATAGTTCTATAGACTCTCTGTCCTGGGGATTATCAACATGGATATTAAAATCACCAACAATAACAACACAGTCAAAATCAATACAGATTACAGACAGCAGTTCAGTAAACTCATCAAAGAAGGTTGCACAGTATTTAGGCGGTCTGTAAATGTTTAGGAATAAAGCTTGATTGGAATTCAGAGCCACATATTCAAAAGAACTAAAATGACCAAAGGGCATCTGCTTGCATTGAAGAGAATCATTAAATAAAACAGCAACTCCACCTCCTTTCTTATGCGTTCTTGTTTCGCTCATGAAACTGAAGTTGGGAGGTGTTGATTCAATAAGAACAGCTAGAGAAGGAAAGGGAGATTGTAGTTGTATATAAAGAACATTGTTTGTTACATTTATATTGTTGCTTAATAAATATAAATTTATTGTTGCCTGTGTCACTTCGTCTTTGTCCTGTAAGTGGAAACTGTTGATGAAACTATGACTAACTATTTAGTTGATACATATTTTACTGTGAGCATTTCCGCATTTAAAATACGGCGACGTTTAAAAATGAACGTTTTTTCACCAACTATTTGAAGACGTTGATTAAACCTTCATGTTTAGACGATATTTCAATATTTTGCAATATTGGCTTTCAACTGAGAGATGTGGATCTGCTTTCTTAGTAAACCTCTTAAAAATAGTAATATACTATTAATAGCACAATGTTGAAATTTGGTGTAAACATGAATGTTCAATCAGGGTATGAAATTTACATATTTTTTATGGGGCAACTTTTGCCCCCACTGACTGAGATCCAGGGCATTTATAAAGAAATTGGGGGCACTTTTTGAAACTTGTGAAATAACATTTAACCTTTGTTCAAAATAATAAATATACTTATTTAGGCTTACAGTATATGAGCAATTGTCATCAAATCGCAATAATAAGACTATTAGGCAGTAGTCTACAGATTCAAAGTGTTTTCTTAGATTTTTTAAACTAAAAACAAACATAAATCAGACAATCATATTCAATTTTATTCAATCATATTCTATTTTATCATTATTTATTTGTGGTTATTTATTGTTATTATTAAATTGTTTAAACAACTATTAACAATTATTAAGTGAACGATGCCTTGATTACATATACCGTACTTTTCGGAATATAAGCCGATACTTTTTACCCCACGCTTTGAGGCGTCGGCTTATAGTCCGGTGCGATTTATATACGGATTTTTCCGTAGCTTTCCTCCGCCAACACATTTAACATGAATATTGTAATGTTCCACTTACAAGTCGGAGACAGGGTCCTTGCAAGGGGTTTATTCACAGAAACCGTCGCTCTTATTGCCGAGCAACTCCCTCGAACATTATCCGTAAAGTGTGTTTTCCACAACCACAACTTCCGGTCTAACACAACATTTACTAGCTCCCGACACAGAACAGTTGCTACCAGCAACTACCAGCAACCCCTCTGCTACCAGCTGTTACTGACAGGGTCGCTACAATATGGATGAAGTACCTTTGACCTACCTCTCACTAGGACTGTTAACAAAAAAGGTTGAACGGAAAGATGCTTTTAACAGTACATGTCCGACTCGCTAGCTTCTAAGCTAATTTTAACATTACCGCCAATGGGGAAATGCTAACCGCGATTAGCATTTGCGAATATATAATATATCTTCGTACATCTTTTCATGCAGACATACTTACATTACAGACTAAGGTCTCTCAAGGCTACCAAACGAAAAGCAATGAGGCAATAACTGTTGTTGCTCATAGCTCTGAATAGCTGTTGTGCTAGCAGCAACTGGCCAAGCCAGTTAGCCGTAAATGCTATTCAGAGCTATGAGCAACGTAGACACGCTGCATGAGAAGAGCAACTTCTTCTCAAGTCTGCCAGTGGATCCTAACAGCGTGGAGCAGTGTGAAAGAATCCACCATCACCAACGGGTTCCGAAAGGCTGGACTGCTGCGAGATGAGGAGGACAGCGCAAGCTCAGGGGCGGATTTGCCTCGGGAGCAAAGTGACACTGAGGGTGCAGACGAAAGACGGACTGAGTGCAACGAAGCAATTCTGAGGCTGTTTAATTCCGACACTGAAGAAGAGGACTTCAATGGTTTTAGTGCACAGGAGGACGATGGCGACAGCGATCAATAGCGATCCTGTGTCGATCCAGCCACTTTCCGGCTCGGATCAGAGGGATTACCGGTACCGTAAGCCACTTCCCGGCTTAGACCTGTGCGGAGCGCATGGAGACGCCTCCTAGTTGACTTATTACCGTTTTTTCCAGTTTTTCCAGTTTTTTCCAGTTCTACAAAACTTGTTCTACAGTTCTACAAAACTTTGATTTTTGTGTGCGTGTTTTTGTGTGCGTGTTTTTAAGTGAGAGAAATAAATCATCTTGGTTTGCAATATAACTCTGCTGTCCTGAGTCTGCATTTGGGTCCTTGAACACACCACATCATGAACCGGTAGGTATGTCTGTATGAAGCATGAAAAGATATACGGTACAAAGGTGGATACAAAGATATATTATATTCTCTAATGCTAATCGCTAATGCTAATCGGCTTATAGTCCGATGTGGCTTATATAAGGAAATATTCAGTTTTCTTCTCAAAATCAGCGGGTGGGGCCTATATACCGGTGCGACTTATAGTCCGGAAAGTACGGTACATCAGTCATTGTATGGAATTATTGAGAAAGATATTTTTGTAGCGCCTCAAATATTGTGATATTACCCAATTTTATCCTGAACATATAAGCATTACTCATTGTGTGGAATTTTTGAGAAAAACATTTTTATAGCACCTTAAAATTTTTAAAAATGTGCCATTTGAAGGTACAAATTCAGTTCAGAGTTTTTACTGAGTAAAATATCTTGATTGACCATCAGTCAGGTATTATTCATTTCCAGCAACCCTCAAATCAAAGAATAAAGACACTTTAACCACAATTTAGGTGTATCTTCCCTTTAACTCACGTTTTATACTTAATGTGAATATAATTAATTTAATCTAATTTCCATTATGCAATATGTATACTTTGTTGGCATCTTATTCTGAAAACCGGATGTTCGTCTGAAGAAACCGGATGTTGTCTCACGTTAATCTTTCCGCTAACTTTCAAAGTCCTTCGCTCGCTCCCGATCTGTGCCGTGTAAATGCGTTTACCGTCAATTTCAGCATGTAGGTGCACTAACATGTGAGTGTCTGCTGAGTTGACCGCAGTCTCGCAGTCACAGGTCTGATTAAGAAGCGCTCCATTTATTTATTCGTTTAGAACGTTCGGTTCTTCACGCACACGCAACATCAGTCAAGGCGAAAATCAAAAACATTCTATGGCAACTGGACCGAGTCATATAGGCTACGATGTTGACAAGTTCATTAAATTATCATTATTATTAGAGGAAATTATGGGGGCATTTTTTGCCCCTCTCCTGATATCAGGGGCAACATTATATTTCTTAGGGGCAGTTTTGCCCTTTGCCCTCGTGTATTTCCGACGCTGCGTTCAATCAACGTCTTCAAATAGTTGTTGAAAAAACTAACTTTTTAACCAATTCTGAACGTATTTTTAACAGTGGCCATAGACGTCTTTTAAACGGAAAAATGCTCGCTGGGATGTGTCGAGGACATGGCCAATGTGCTGTGTGTAATTTATACTAATTTATGTCAATTTTCCAGCACAGGAAAACATTAACTTAGTTTGGCTTCTGATGTGTGGTCTGATAAGAAATAGTAACTTTTCCTTTCTTGGTATGATTTTTGAAACACAGCCTCATGATTACCGGCTGATTATCCGCGCCAGCTCAAACGCCGCGCCGATGTCCAGCCGAGCCCGCATCCGCGCCAGCTCAAACGCCGCGCCGATGCCCAGCCGAGCCTGCATCCGCGCCAGCTCAAACGCCGCGCCGATGCCCAGCCGAGCCTGCATCCGCGCCAGCTCCAACGCCGCGCCGATGCCCAGCCGAGCCTGCATCCGCGCCAGCTCAAACGCCGCGCCGATGCCCGCCGAGCCTGCGTCCACTCCAGAGCGAGCCACGTTACCGGGTGCGACCGACTCCTGAGGACCGAGCTACTCACAGTCTGCGCCCGCTCCGAGAGCCTCGCTCCCGAGTCAACACTCGAGGACTGATCAATTCCCATCACGGGAACGAGCCCCATCGAACGAAGCTTCTCACAGTAAGATTCATGGTATCTGGGCTTAGCTTAGCATAGCTTATTCATTTATGTGTTATTATTCCCGCATCCTGTTGTGTTAAATCACTGTCTTGTTACACCGCGCCATCAACGCGGACCACGGACCCCCGCTATATTGTGTATTGCCTGCTGTAACTGTCTGCAATTAGGTCCATCGCTGCGAGTGAATGGAGAGTTTGTGTATTATCACTGAAAGACTGAACCTATGGTGGCTGGACCTTCGTCTCGCCGACCGAGTTTCGGGGTGATAGGAAAACAATCCTCGTCTCACCGCAGTGATGAAGATCTGTTTTGTTTGGGATTTATTTTCATTTGTTTTATCACACTCCGTGTGATATTCTCTCCTCATTAAATCAGCTCTGTGAGTGAAATGTGGAATCTCGGCTATCGTACATAACTGCCGGCAGTTCTACCGACAGCGGCACTTTGTGTACGATACGACCAGCTCTCCCCATTCTCACTACAACGCGGACCGCACACAGAGCGTGATCCATGACCCCCCCTCCTCTCTCTCTCTCTTCGCTCCCTCCCTCTCACTAACTCACACACACATAGTCAGCAGCCCTTGGGTAACTGAGTTGCCCTCGATTGCCTCACACACATATAGCTTTGAGCTAACCTAGCTACGTGCGGAACAGCGACCAGCACGTGTAGACACCGGGTCTCCTGTGGCTCTCCGCCATTTTGGGTCTCACGCATGAGACGTCACCACGTCCTAACTACGTCACACGTCACTGAGCTGTTCCCTCGCTCCCCCCCCTTTTTGCTCACACACACACACATCCTCATCCATTTTATTCATTTGACTTTAGGTTTAGACATATAAAATTGTATAACGTTTATTGGTTGCAATATTAATTGATCTGATCATTTATTATTTTGATTTAATAAACTGTTATACTTTAAGGAGCAGTCGTCTGTGATTACTTGTGCATATGTGCGTAATGAAACTGTATGTAGTAGCCTTGTGTACGAACTTAACCCTTCACTGTCACTGAATGTGTAGTCGCACCCGACTATCGACATTATGAGTGACCACTAATTATGAGACTTAGTTTTATCGTTTGGTTATTGGTCCCTGTTCGCAGGGTTGTGCCCCGTTGTTATTAATAATCATTAATAATTGTTACATACATTAATAATTCTATTGATGTCAAGAATTCAGTTTCTTAAGGCAAGGCAAGGCAAGGCAAGTTTATTTGTATAGCACATTTCAACAACAAGGTAATTCAAAGTGCTTCACATGAAACCATTAAAAGCATAAAGGCAAAAGTAAAGGAGATTTAAAACATACATTGAAACAATAATTGATGTCTCCCTGAGACATTTCGCTGCACGCAATCAACCATACACTGCCGCAATTCTGCAATTACTCGCACACAAACCACGTCTGGAAAAGATCTCTGCCGATCTGCGTTTTATAGTGTACGCCTTGCACGAACTCGGTCCCGGAGGAAATGGCGACATATTGTGCACTTTCTAAATTTGAATCGATGTCTCCCTGAGACATTACGCTGCACGCAATCAACCATACACTGCCGCAATTCTGCAATTACTCGCACACAGACCACGTCTGGAAAAGATCTCTGCCGATCTGCGTTTTATAGTGTACGCCTTGCACGAACTCGGTCCCGGAGGAAATGGCGATATATTGTGCAGTCCTTTTAAAACGATTAAACTTCACATAAAACCATTAAAAGCATCAAAACATAAGGCAAAAGAAAAGGAGATTTAAAAACAATTAAAGAAACAGTGTAAGAAATAAAATTCAGTAGTAAAATGCAGAAATGCAGGAAATTGATTAATATATTAATTGAATGTGGTTCAATTAAAGGCAGCAGCAAACAGAAAGGTCTTCAATCTTGTTTTAAATGAGCTGAGGGTCTCAGCAGACCTGCAGCTTTCTGGGACTTTGTTCCAGATATGTGGAGCAGAAAAACTGAACGCTGCTTCTCCATGTTTAGTTCTGACTCTGGGAACAGAAAGTAGACCGGTCCCAGATGACCTGAGGGGTCGGGATGGTTCATAAGGTAGCAGCAGATCAGAGATGTATTTTGGCCCAAAACCATTCAGTGCTTTGTAAACCAACAGCAGGATTTTAAAGTCAATTCTTTGTTGGACAGGAAGCCAGTGCAAAGACCTCAGAACTGGAGTGATGTGATCCACCCTCCTCGTCTTAGTGAGGACTCGAGCTGCAGCGTTCTGAATCAGCTGCAGCTTTCTGACGGACTTTTTACAGAGACCTGTAAACACACCGTTACAGTAGTCCAGTCTGCTGAAGATAAATGCGTGGACAAGTTTTTCCAAATCCTGTTGAGACATAAGTCCTCTAATCCTTGATATATTCTTCAGGTGATAATAGGCTGATTTTGTAATTGTCTTGATATGGCTGTTCAGGTTGAGGTCTGAATCCATAACTACACCTAGATTTCTGGCTTGGTTTGTGGGTTTTAACATCAGTGACTGAAGCTGAGCGGTGATTTTCAATTGTTCGTCCTTGGTACCAAAAACAATTACTTCTGTTTTATCTTTGTTTAATTGAAGAAAATTCTGGCACATCCAGTTGTTGATTTGTTCAATGCAGTTACCCAGCCCTTGTATGGGATTATAGTCCCCTGGTGACATAGTTATGTAGATTTGTGTGTCGTCTGCATAATTATGATAACACACTTTGTTGTTTTCCATAATATGAGCTAGTGGAAGCATGTAGATGTTGAACAGAAGAGGCCCCAGTATTGAACCTTGGGGAACACCACATGTCATTTTAGTCAGCTCTGATGTGTAATCAGCTACAGACACAAAGTATTCTCGGCCCTTCAAGTAGGATTCAAACCAGTTAAGTGCTGTGCCAGAGAGTCCCACCCAGATTTTTAGTCTTTCTAGGAGTATGGCATGGTCGACCGTGTCGAATGCAGCACTGAGATCTAGTAACACTAAGACTGAACTTCTGCCATTGTCTATGTTTAGGTGGATGTCGTTGAAAACCTTAACAAGAGCAGTTTCAGTGCTGTGGTGCTGTCGAAAGCCTGACTGGAAAACATCAAAGCAGTTATTTACGGTCAAGAAGTTGGTCAGCTGTTGGAAAACCGCTTTTTCAATTATTTTACTTAAAAATGGGAGGTTTGATATTGGCCTATAATTTTTCATCGTTGCGGAGTCTAAACTAACCTTCTTTAGGAGTGGTTTAATAACTGCAGTTTTTAGGGCTTGTGGGAAGACACCTGAGAGAAGGGATGTGTTTACAATTTGTAAAAGATCAGTGGTCATGCAGTTTGAAATATTTTTGAAAAAGTGTGTTGGTAGAATATCCAAGCAGCAGGAGGATGACTTCAGATGTTGTATAATGTCTTCTAGGCTTCTACGGTCGATTGAATGAAATTGTGTCATGATATTTGAATGGATGTTATTCAGAGATCGGGACAACACATATCCTGTGGTTGATGTGGAGGCACTGACTGCTTGTCTAATTTTCTGAATTTTGTCAGTAAAAAAGGAGGCAAATTGATTGCATGCCCAGGTGGATTGGAGTTCAGCAGCTACCGACACTGGAGGGTTTGTTAGCCTGTCGACAGTAGCAAATAAGGCGCGTGTATTGTTCTTGTTTTTGGTTATGATGTCAGAGAAGAATGACTGCCTTGCATTTCTAAGTTCCAAATTATAATTGCGAAGTCTCTCTTTATAGATGTCACAGTGAACCTGGAGATTAGTTTTTCGCCACCTGCGCTCAGCTTTCCGACACTCTCGTTTCTCCATTTTGACCAACGTAGCATTTCTCCAAGGAGATCTTTGCTTACCCGAGACAACCTTCACTTTAGTGGGTGCAATGGCATCAATAATATTTTTTACTTTAAAATTGAAGCCATCTACAAGCTCATTGACTGAGAGGCAAGAGAGGGCTGGTGTGGAGGAGAACTTCTGAATAAATAGTTCACTGGTGTTTTCAGAGATGTAACGCTTTGTCACAACCTTGGTTTGGACATTTGTGTGCAAGGAGATTGCACTCTCAAAGAAAACACAGAAATGATCAGAGAGTGCAACATCAGTCACAGCAACCTTGGAAATGTTTACACCTTTGGTGATGATTAGGTCCAGAGTGTGCCCCCTGTTGTGGGTGGGTCTGTCACATGCTGTGTCAGATCATAGTTATCAAGGACACCACATAGTTCTATAGACTCTCTGTCCTGGGGATTATCAACATGGATATTAAAATCACCAACAATAACAACACAGTCAAAATCAATACAGATTACAGACAGCAGTTCAGTAAACTCATCAAAGAAGGTTGCACAGTATTTAGGCGGTCTGTAAATGTTTAGGAATAAAGCTTGATTGGAATTCAGAGCCACATATTCAAAAGAACTAAAATGACCAAAGGGCATCTGCTTGCATTGAAGAGAATCATTAAATAAAACAGCAACTCCACCTCCTTTCTTATGCGTTCTTGTTTCGCTCATGAAACTGAAGTTGGGAGGTGTTGATTCAATAAGAACAGCTAGAGAAGGAAAGGGAGATTGTAGTTGTATATAAAGAACATTGTTTGTTACATTTATATTGTTGCTTAATAAATATAAATTTATTGTTGCCTGTGTCACTTCGTCTTTGTCCTGTAAGTGGAAACTGTTGATGAAACTATGACTAACTATTTAGTTGATACATATTTTACTGTGAGCATTTCCGCATTTAAAATACGGCGACGTTTAAAAATGAACGTTTTTTCACCAACTATTTGAAGACGTTGATTAAACCTTCATGTTTAGACGATATTTCAATATTTTGCAATATTGGCTTTCAACTGAGAGATGTGGATCTGCTTTCTTAGTAAACCTCTTAAAAATAGTAATATACTATTAATAGCACAATGTTGAAATTTGGTGTAAACATGAATGTTCAATCAGGGTATGAAATTTACATATTTTTTATGGGGCAACTTTTGCCCCCACTGACTGAGATCCAGGGCATTTATAAAGAAATTGGGGGCACTTTTTGAAACTTGTGAAATAACATTTAACCTTTGTTCAAAATAATAAATATACTTATTTAGGCTTACAGTATATGAGCAATTGTCATCAAATCGCAATAATAAGACTATTAGGCAGTAGTCTACAGATTCAAAGTGTTTTCTTAGATTTTTTAAACTAAAAACAAACATAAATCAGACAATCATATTCAATTTTATTCAATCATATTCTATTTTATCATTATTTATTTGTGGTTATTTATTGTTATTATTAAATTGTTTAAACAACTATTAACAATTATTAAGTGAACGATGCCTTGATTACATATACCGTACTTTTCGGAATATAAGCCGATACTTTTTACCCCACGCTTTGAGGCGTCGGCTTATAGTCCGGTGCGATTTATATACGGATTTTTCCGTAGCTTTCCTCCGCCAACACATTTAACATGAATATTGTAATGTTCCACTTACAAGTCGGAGACAGGGTCCTTGCAAGGGGTTTATTCACAGAAACCGTCGCTCTTATTGCCGAGCAACTCCCTCGAACATTATCCGTAAAGTGTGTTTTCCACAACCACAACTTCCGGTCTAACACAACATTTACTAGCTCCCGACACAGAACAGTTGCTACCAGCAACTACCAGCAACCCCTCTGCTACCAGCTGTTACTGACAGGGTCGCTACAATATGGATGAAGTACCTTTGACCTACCTCTCACTAGGACTGTTAACAAAAAAGGTTGAACGGAAAGATGCTTTTAACAGTACATGTCCGACTCGCTAGCTTCTAAGCTAATTTTAACATTACCGCCAATGGGGAAATGCTAACCGCGATTAGCATTTGCGAATATATAATATATCTTCGTACATCTTTTCATGCAGACATACTTACATTACAGACTAAGGTCTCTCAAGGCTACCAAACGAAAAGCAATGAGGCAATAACTGCTTGTTGCTCATAGCTCTGAATAGCTGTTGTGCTAGCAGCAACTGGCCAAGCCAGTTAGCCGTAAATGCTATTCAGAGCTATGAGCAACGTAGACACGCTGCATGAGAAGAGCAACTTCTTCTCAAGTCTGCCAGTGGATCCTAACAGCGTGGAGCAGTGTGAAAGAATCCACCATCACCAACGGGTTCCGAAAGGCTGGACTGCTGCGAGATGAGGAGGACAGCGCAAGCTCAGGGGCGGATTTGCCTCGGGAGCAAAGTGACACTGAGGGTGCAGACGAAAGACGGACTGAGTGCAACGAAGCAATTCTGAGGCTGTTTAATTCCGACACTGAAGAAGAGGACTTCAATGGTTTTAGTGCACAGGAGGACGATGGCGACAGCGATCAATAGCGATCCTGTGTCGATCCAGCCACTTTCCGGCTCGGATCAGAGGGATTACCGGTACCGTAAGCCACTTCCCGGCTTGGACCTGTGCGGAGCGCATGGAGACGCCTCCTAGTTGACTTATTACCGTTTTTTCCAGTTTTTCCAGTTTTTTCCAGTTCTACAAAACTTGTTCTACAGTTCTACAAAACTTTGATTTTTGTGTGCGTGTTTTTGTGTGCGTGTTTTTAAGTGAGAGAAATAAATCATCTTGGTTTGCAATATAACTCTGCTGTCCTGAGTCTGCATTTGGGTCCTTGAACACACCACATCATGAACCGGTAGGTATGTCTGTATGAAGCATGAAAAGATATACGGTACAAAGGTGGATACAAAGATATATTATATTCTCTAATGCTAATCGCTAATGCTAATCGGCTTATAGTCCGATGTGGCTTATATAAGGAAATATTCAGTTTTCTTCTCAAAATCAGCGGGTGGGGCCTATATACCGGTGCGACTTATAGTCCGGAAAGTACGGTACATCAGTCATTGTATGGAATTATTGAGAAAGATATTTTTGTAGCGCCTCAAATATTGTGATATTACCCAATTTTATCCTGAACATATAAGCATTACTCATTGTGTGGAATTTTTGAGAAAAACATTTTTATAGCACCTTAAAATTTTTAAAAATGTGCCATTTGAAGGTACAAATTCAGTTCAGAGTTTTTACTGAGTAAAATATCTTGATTGACCATCAGTCAGGTATTATTCATTTCCAGCAACCCTCAAATCAAAGAATAAAGACACTTTAACCACAATTTAGGTGTATCTTCCCTTTAACTCACGTTTTATACTTAATGTGAATATAATTAATTTAATCTAATTTCCATTATGCAATATGTATACTTTGTTGGCATCTTATTCTGAAAACCGGATGTTCGTCTGAAGAAACCGGATGTTGTCTCACGTTAATCTTTCCGCTAACTTTCAAAGTCCTTCGCTCGCTCCCGATCTGTGCCGTGTAAATGCGTTTACCGTCAATTTCAGCATGTAGGTGCACTAACATGTGAGTGTCTGCTGAGTTGACCGCAGTCTCGCAGTCACAGGTCTGATTAAGAAGCGCTCCATTTATTTATTCGTTTAGAACGTTCGGTTCTTCACGCACACGCAACATCAGTCAAGGCGAAAATCAAAAACATTCTATGGCAACTGGACCGAGTCATATAGGCTACGATGTTGACAAGTTCATTAAATTATCATTATTATTAGAGGAAATTATGGGGGCATTTTTTGCCCCTCTCCTGATATCAGGGGCAACATTATATTTCTTAGGGGCAGTTTTGCCCTTTGCCCTCGTGTATTTCCGACGCTGCGTTCAATCAACGTCTTCAAATAGTTGTTGAAAAAACTAACTTTTTAACCAATTCTGAACGTATTTTTAACAGTGGCCATAGACGTCTTTTAAACGGAAAAATGCTCGCTGGGATGTGTCGAGGACATGGCCAATGTGCTGTGTGTAATTTATACTAATTTATGTCAATTTTCCAGCACAGGAAAACATTAACTTAGTTTGGCTTCTGATGTGTGGTCTGATAAGAAATAGTAACTTTTCCTTTCTTGGTATGATTTTTGAAACACCTTTATCAAGAACCATCTATCATGACTTCAATGAAACAAAGTGACATAAATCAGCTCCCATTGACTAGATCTGTAATTTCCTCATATCACTTCATCATTTTTTATAACAGATAAGTACTTCTGTGTCACATCTACACCCTCTTTTCAATAAAAACATGAATGGGGGAAAGATAGGGCATTACAAGCAAAGCACTTAATTTTACTTCATTGCTGGACCCCATTAGCACCAATAGACTTTTAAACAGGCATTTAAAGACGCTAAGTAGCTCTTCAGATGAGCCAGAACAGGAAAAAGCAGCTGATTGCTGCTGCCATATGACAGGGAGGGATGGATTAGACCAAAGGAGAACAGAGGAAAGAAAGCTGCACTTTTTAGGACGTGATGGCTCAAGTGACACATATCTTTTATACACTGATATCAACACTGATGTGGATATCAGTGAAGTCATATTGATCATGTAAGATTCTGTGTGATCCCAAGTCTCTGGAGTTGCCACTCCGAAATTGTTAGGTATGAATGCCAAATGCTTTGACTGAACTGACTGATCTGTACATACTTTAAAATATAAAAAAATGGTTAAATCTGTCGTTATGTCTGTGCTTTCCCACGTTCCAACGCAGGATTACTAACTGCTTTGGGGGCCCTACAACCTCAAGGGGCCCAAAGGCTCCAGGCTCACTGTTGGCATTGATTTGATCAACTGTGGATTTGTTTGCAAGTAACCCCATCTCATAGATGAGCCCTACATTAAATACGTATATAATCACATTTTTCCTAAATACATGGTGCTAAATCACAATCACCCCAATACAATGCATATATACACTGTTGACTTCTGAGGCCCCTTTTCTTTCCATGCCCCCTAACAGGTTAATCTGGCCCCGGTTTGGAAGCAAACACACTCCGTCTTCACTCAGCTAGAGATTATTTGCAATTTGATCCAAAGGTTTTTTAATGAGGCCATGGGGCACAGTAGCCTCTACCTGACAGAACAATGCAACATGAAAAACATTATCTCGGATCTACAACTGTGTTATGCAAACTGCACTCAAAAAAAGGCTTTCAACGAATTTAATAAAATGATGGAAAGTATTTCCACACAATTAAACTGCTTTCTTTAAGCATTAAGCAATTCTGTTGGTCCAACTTAATTTACTTGGGTCGGATCAACTTAATTTATTAGGGTTGGGTCCGACTCAACTTACCAGGGTTATCTAATCTTATCAGGGTTACTAATTTGCCAGTATTAAAATTACAGTAGCAAATTAAGTTGACATGTATGAGATACTTTCCATGATTTAATTAAGTTAATTCAACGAATAACTTGAGAGTGCAGTCAACCCAACATATTTTTTTACATTTCCTTTATTCACCAACACAGCACTGATACATTTAACATTTTAGTGCACTTCCACAACAATACATTCACATGTATGTGTTGGCACCATCAATATAACGCATTAGAGCTGCAACAATAAGTTGGTAAATTGATTCACAAATGTAAATAATCATCTAAAAAACTATTTTCAGACTAATCGATATTGAAAACAATCAAGAGTTAGTTGCAGCCCTAAAATAAACCATACTTTCAGTTGACATTATGGTGCAGCATGGTCCAACACCAACAGTTGTAAAATGCCTTAATGCAGCATAAAAATCTTACATGGCACTAGGGGTGGGAATCTCTAGGCACCTCAAAATTTGATTCTGATTCGGAGGGCTATGATGCGATTATAAAACAATTATAGATTCCTCTGGACGCATCAACATTTTTCGATACATGATTTATTATCTCACTGTGACTATCTGCTATGTTTAAAACACTGCATATTTGTAATTATTTATAATTAAAAAATGATGAATTTACATAATATCTTTTATTAATTCATTATTAGTGACAAATAGAAGAGATATCTCAACAAGAGGGGTACATTTCCAAGCATTGCAAAGAGAACCAACAAGAAAATGAATAGATTTGGGCCTGTAGCAACATCCTCATCGTAAAAACACAGAATTCAGCATGTTTTGAGTCATTTGACATAAGCTGGTCTTATTCATTAATAAATAAAAAAGACTTCTCTTCTTACAAATCCCCTTGTTGGCTCAATGTTGAACTATACGTACTGTAATAACAGCAGGACAGTTGAGTGTCTGTGGTTAGTTCACACATCTGTGATAACAGCAGGACAGTTGAGTGTCTGTGGTTAGTTCACATGTCTGTGATAACAGCAGGACAGTCGAGTGTCTGTGGTTAGTTCACACGTCTGTAATAACAGCAGGACAGTCGAGTGTCTGTGGTTAGTTCACATGTCTGTGATAACAGCAGGACAGTCGAGTGTCTGTGGTTAGTTCACATGTCTGTGATAACAGCAGGACAGTCGAGTGTCTGTGGTTAGTTCACACGTCTGTGATAACAGCAAGACAGTTGAGTGTCTGTGGTTAGTTCACATGTCTGTGATAACAGCAGGACAGTCGAGTGTCTGTGGTTAGTTCACATGTCTGTGATAACAGCAGGACAGTCAAGTGTCTGTGGTTAGTTCACACGTCTGTGATAACAGCAGGACAGTCGAGTGTCTGTGGTTAGTTCACACGTCTGTGATAACAGCAGGACGGTTGAGTGTCTGTGGTTAGTTCACATGTCTGTGATAACAGCAGGACAGTCAAGTGTCTGTGGTTAGTTCACATGTCTGTAATAACAGCAGGACAGTCGAGTGTCTGTGGTTAGTTCACACGTCTGTGATAACAGCAGGACAGTTGAGTGTCTGTGGTTAGTTCACACGTCTGTGATAACAGCAGGACAGTCGAGTGTCTGTGGTTCGTTCACATGTCTGTAATAACAGCAGGACAGTTGAGTGTCTGTGGTTAGTTCACATGTTGCATTTGCAGTGTGTTTTCTCTCGGTGTATGTCTTCTTAATTTGCAGTAGTGTGTTTAGCTCTCAGGGCCAATGTTGCAATGGAAAAAGAAAGGCAGCGCATACAAAGACTAACAAGCAAACATGGATGTAAACAATGCCCAATTTCAAATATTAAAACAGTCTTGCTCTACAAATGTTTTATGAGGAAGGAAATGTACTGAACAATGACCTCCTGCCCTGCCGGCTTTTGGAAACAGCAGAAAGAGTTCTCACTCTATATCTCACATTGCCACACAATCTCTATCCTTCCAGCAGCCTGGTGGGTGGTGGGTGTCCTCTCAAAGGTCAGTGATTTAAAGAGTTAGTCTGAGCACAGTTTCCTTGTGCATGAGCAAAATGTATTCAGTTCCACTTACCTGTTTGGAATTAAATATGCTGCCATTGGAAATTCTCTTCAATCTGTATTGAGATTGGATGCCAGTAGACTTTGGATACTTGAGACTTAATAATGTTAAATTCATCTCTCTGAATTCGCTGAACCAAATTATAATTGTGTCAACCTTAATCTTCCCTTTCAGTTCCTTCTCCTCTTGAAAGCCTGCACTCTTGACTAATGGCTATTTTATCGACTCAAATGTGCTAAAGTCATTTTTCAAGTTAATTGACGCTCTCCACTGCCTTGTCTTGTGACTCATACATGCCATTCACCTGCTCCTTGACTTCAAATATATTTGGTGAACTTTCTGCTCACAGTGGATATCTTCACATTTACTTTCTGTGGATCTCCATCTTTCTGATTCTGATCTTAATTCTAAGTATAAAACAAATGATACAGTCCTAAAAATACATCTGCAATCTCTATTCAATGCTGCAGAATAAAATGACAATTAGATCATACTTCATACGGGGACAACATTCAGCTCTTTGCTTTAGACTGAGAACAACCTCAAGATGATCTGATGCGTAAAAACAGACACCTGAGCATAATTACCTCAAAGACTGAACTTCCTGCACAAAACCTTCCTGAAACAGACCACGCCAATGACTGGATGTGTGTTTTCCCTCCACTTTGCACAAGCTGAGCCACCGAGTCTGCTCAGCGAGCACCACCCCATCTTCAAATCACATCCAGTGGGATTCTAAGAATAGTGTTCCCTCAGATGCTCTGTCTCATTAAACCTGATCTTAAGGCTTTACGTGCTCTTTCCAGGCTCACGCCCCTCTCTGACTGAATGATTGCACATTGCGGCAATGAAGGCAGAGCTACAGCGCTATAAACATTCAAATGAAACTATTGCTGCCTTCTGATTTGAATCTGAACTTGTAACCCAAAATCTAAATTATTTACGTGGTGTGTTGTTGAGCTGCTGAAGAAGTGAGAATCTGAGTCATTCCAGATCAGACTCTTCATCCAAATGTTGACAACAGAACATTATCACATTCATCACAACACAGTATATAATATTCTTAAGCAAGATATTGGACAAATTCAAGTGTACACAGTATCAATCTGTCAGGATCCGTCTGACCCGTTGTGTGTTCCTGTGTTTCTCCTGATCTCCTCTCCTCATGTGTTCTGTCATTCCCCTGTTTGTTATTGTGTGCCATGTGCTCGGTGTTTTTCCTCTGCCCCTCCCATGGCCACACCCCTGATTGGTGCAGAGCTGCGGACAATCCAGTTGATTACCACCTGTAGGTTGACACAGCGGATCCTGACCCCACTAATCACCTCCTGGCAGTATATCAACCCTGGTCCTGCATGTCTGCGTTGTCAGTCCGTACAGTCTACTAACCCTGGTACGCCGTTACCGCTGTGCGTAAAGTTTCCGTCTTACGATCCCTGGTTCTCACCTCTCTCTGGTTCTCACCTGGATTACTCGACACACGCTTTGAAGCCTCGACACAGAAGGACACATCACTACCAACCTGAGCCCACGGGGTTCCTCTGAGGTCCCGTGTCCAACCGTCTTGTGTCGTTCCACGGAAATCACCCAGTTGACGTAAGCCTGCCATCCTGTGTCGGACCAAGGGAACCACATTCGATCCTGCCTCCCTTCCGGTGTCAGTCCACGGGAAACCACACCGTCGATCCTGCCATCTGTCCGGTATCGTTCCACGGGGCCACACTGCCGACAGACACCTCGACCGATCCTCCGCTATGCGGTTCGGTCCGAACCCACGCAACCCGGTTTTTAAATATTGATAATTATAGATTTTTTTTCTTCTGTCTAAAAGATGTGGGTTTAGACAAACAGCATTCCCAGCTGAAGCCCGATGCTGACATCACTACTCTAAAGCCAAACTTACTCTTTGATGCTTGAAGCTTTTAACTATATCAATGGAAGCACTCATCTTTTTCTGCAGAAATGGTAGAAACCGTTGAATCCCCGCTTCAACATAATCTGGATTTAAATGTATGACAACGGTGGACAAATATCTGCATTAAGGATGAAGGCATTACTGACAATCCCCCGGTGCAGCTCTACTTCTTCATCCTCTTATATTGGACTGAGGGCAGACTGGACAGCAGAGTGACTCACTATCACCTCTCGAGGAACAAGAGGTTCTACAAGTAAGGACGGGCTGGGTGAGCTGGTTAGCATGCCCATTGCAGTAGATAACCATCTCTTTGACATAACACTGTTACCTCTTCACATTCAGAATCAGCTTTATTGGCCATGTATGCGTGCGCATACATGGAATTTGACTCCGGTTACACATTACTCTCATCGTACATACACAGGTATGAAATATATACAATAAACAAGAGAAATATAAGAAAAACAAGGACATTTAATGTGTGTGTGTGTGTGTGTGTGTGTGTGTGTGTGTGTGACCTGCGTGAGAAGGCATTCAGGTCGTCAGCCAGTTGGTGAGTGGCCTCAGTGGGGGGGGGGGGATGGTCTCCTGTAGTTGGTGAGCACTTCCAGGCCTCTCCAAACTGACGAGGGGTTGTTGGCTGAAAACTTGTTCTTCAGCTTTTCAGTGTAGCTTCTCTTAGCTACCCTGATCTCCCTCGTCAATGTGTTTCTGGCCTGGTTGTACAGGATCCTGTCCCCACTTCTGTAGGCCTCCTCGGCCCGATGAAGCTGCCTGAGTTTCTCAGTGAACCAGGTTTTATTGTTGTCGAACGTGCAGAAGGTTTTAGTCGGCACACACATGTCCTCACAAAAACTGATATACGATGTCAGTGTCAGTGAGCTCATCCAGGTCTGTAGCAGCAGCCTCAAAAACACTCTAATCAGTGCAGGCAAAGCAGGACTGTAACTCCAGCTTTGCCTCGTTGGTCCATCTCCTCACAGTCTTCACCTCAGGCTTTGCAGATTTTAATTTCTGCCTGTAGGTCGGGAGAAGATGAATCAAACAGTGATCAGAGAGTCCCAAAGCTGCACGGGGTACTGAGCGATATGCATCCTTTATTACAGTGTAGCAGTGGTCCAGTGTGTTCTTGTCCCTGGTGCTACACTTAATATGCTGTCTGTATTTAGGCAGTTCTTTGAGGTTTGCTCTGTTGAAGTCCCCAAGAACAATGAGCAGGGAGTCTGGGTGTTTGTGCTCCCATGTTGGTGATCTGCTCAGCCAGGTGTTGGAGAGCCTCACTCACACAGGCCTGAGGATGTAAACACCGACCAGGATGAATGAGGAAAACTCCCGCGGTGAATAAAAAGGTTTGCAGTCTATGAAAAGTGTTTCCAAGTGAGGGCTGCATGATTCCTTTGACACTGACATCTGTACACCAACCTTCGTGAACATAGAAGCAGATTCCGCCTCCCCTCGTTTTCCCCGACAGCACCGTTACGCGGTCCGCTCGGAGGAGTTGGAAGCCCGGCAGATGAAGTGCGCTGTCCGGGATGTGCTCACCGAGCCAGGTTTCAGTGAAGCACAGGGCGGCGGATCAGCTAAAGTCCGTGTTTGCTTTGTTGAGGAGCAGCAGCTCATCCATCTTGTTGGCCAGACAGCGGACATTCGCCAGGTGAATTGACGGGAGCGCAGTTCTGAGTCCCCGTCGGCGCAGATTAACGAGCACTCCTGCTCGCTTCCCTCGTCGGCGTCTCCGGTAGATTCCGAGTAGGGCAGCTGCTCCCCCAACTAAAATCTCTGAAAAACTCTGTGGTTCTATGAAATGCGGTGAAAAGGTTTGGCCAGAGAATAGATGGATGTTTAAGAGTTCTTCTCTACTGAATGTGATCAGAGAGGGAGAGCTGGAACCAAGACAAACGAACAAAAACAGAAAGTACGAGAGAGCGCAATACCGAGGCAGCCATTGGCGGCACCATCTTGCAATCTTGCATTCTGTTAATAAATGTTAGTTAATTTATTTAATGTTTGATTTGACACATTTCACTTAACATTTCGAAAAAAATCTTGGCCCCATTGTCTATCATATGCTTTCCAGAAACATTTAAACAATTAGATAGAAAAGTGTGAGCTTGGGGGAGTCGCTTATTCTTTGATGGGCAGGTCCTCCCCAGCTCAATCTGACTGTAGGCTATGTATGCTAACATTGCCGATGGTAGCTGGTGCCTGTAGCTATAATCCGTAGCCTATAGGCAGATGGAGCCGGACACATTCCTGATGCCGCAAAGAGGATTTTGAACCTCTGTCTCTGAGAGCAATGTTCTCCACTTTCCACTGTTCCACTCGAATGTAAATACATCTGCTCATGCTTTCCATTCTCCCACCCTTCCCCCTCATATCCCCAGTTGGTGCCTCACAGACAGTCGCTGTCGAGTCACATTCATTCGAAAAAAGCTTTTAACTACCGTAATAGCTTTGTTGCCAATTGATTTACATAAAGGATACATAAGTGTTGTGAAAAATTGGACCAAGATGCAATATCTTTAGACAAACTCAAGTGTGTTTGCATGTCATCATGCCCGTGTATGCGTGTGTGCACTTAAAACTTCCCTGTGCTTTTAATGCGCAGAAGGGATTTGGCAGTGAAAAGAATGTAATCCATTGGCCTCGGATATCTTCCTTAAAGGCCGGCCCTCTTGTCCCGGAGTAGACCCGCATCACTGTGAGTGAAGCTGTGCTGGCAATGAGTCGTATGACATGCCTCAGTCTGCTTCACCTATCAACATTAATAACATGCTTTTCACGAGGAGTGCAGGTCAGTGTTAAGCTGTTCCCGGTGACCATGCTTTATGTGGAGGATCAGCAGCAGTGCCTGGGCTTAAATGGGTCAAAAATCACAAACCTACCACTGGAGCGACTGTACACAGTATCTGGCCACATCAATCGTCTTGCACCTGCTACACAGGACGATTTTCAGTATCTAACTAACAATACATTTTGTATTATACTACACTATATAGGTTTTTTCACCAGCCTGAGAGTCAAAGCTACAAGCTGTTTTTGTGCTGTCACTTAACTGCAACTTCTTTGAATTTAAAGAATTTTAATTGCACCTCTTTACTGTATCAGTACCTGCTTTGAGTGATACTTCAATATATAAAATTGATCATTTTTTTTGTCACAGTTGATAGATCATTGGGGATTATTTGACTAGCCTTTTAAATGTTGAATCCCAGAGCATCTATTCATTCTAACTGAGGCTAATAGTTATATAATAACAGGACATTTATGCACTTATAGCCATTCCGTTCGTGGCTGTAGCTGCTGCCGCAAGCAGCGCAGATTTACTACAGTCTGACGTATTTAGGGTTGTAATAAAAAAGAGTCAGGAGTTGTTATCAAGCCTGCAGAAAAAGTGCTGGGCTTTGAAGCAAGCTTTACAAATTGGCCATTCGGTGAAATTAGTGAGTCAGTCCAGCCTTTGAGTTTGGGGCACTGGAGGATGAACTGATGAGAGAACAGCTAGCTAAACACACTAAGACCTTAATTCAGGGAGAAACTTCTGATGTCCTCTGATGATTTAACCGTGGCAAAGGTTATAGAAATAGCAGCTTGAATCTGCGGCTGGTTAGACTGCTGTGAGAGTGACCGCCTGTGAGTGCTTTGGGGTGGCTCACAGCAGTGCACGGTACGTGCTTTCACATCAGAGTCAAAACACCACCAAAGTCCCCAACAACACCAGAAGAAGTCTCTAGATTTGTCACTAGTAGCTTTTGACAAAACAAGTCTCCATGAGGGTTCAGAAAGTCACCAAGTTGGCAACACTGGAACCGACTAAATATGTCCCCAGAGCAACAGAGGACGTAACAATGGTTCCTATCACATATTAAACCAAACAAAAATCCATCTTCATAAAAACAAGTTGTACAAATAATAATATATAAACAAATATATTAAAGCTACTGCAGATGTACAAACAAAAGCACTTCACTTACCAAAGCTGCTGTTCACTTAAAGACAAAGTCCATCCTCCTTTCTTTGTCAACAAAGAGTTTAATCTCACGGTTGTTCAGTAATGCAATGAGAACATAAGATAATGGGGAAAATATTTTTATAAATTATAATACATGTAGTGTATTTAAGACAAATTATAAAATAGCTATAACTTTGTGGTTCTGACGGCCCACCACTGCTGTGAATGTATTTCTACAAAGTCATATTACGCTGGTTGATGAAATGACGTGATTTCAACGCATTTAATTTTCAGTTTCAGATAAAATGTCATAAATATGGAACTATAGACTGTATGCTGCCAGCAAGATCCATGGCATCCTAATGAAAGCAGTGTAAATTCTGTTTGTACAGTCATGTAAAATACGAGTGTGTTTACGGCTGGTAAACGCATGCGCAGGGACTTTGGCTCAGACTGATTCCACAACTTTGAAAGATGTACTGGTCCAGAAAATCGGCACGGGACTGCCGGAGCAAAGTGAACAAGATGACGGAATAAACGTGAGGCTTCACACTAACGACATACTTTGTAAGTACTTGAACTCCTGGATTCTAATATTGCAAACTGAAATTGGCACCATTAGTATCATCATATGCTGCTCAAGATGTGGGCTAGGCTGCTAACTTGTAGCGTTAGCATGTTAGCTGGTAGCGTTAGCTTGTAGCTAGAGCAGCATGGGCCAACAGCAAACATAAACATGTGTGTTGGTTAATGTTGGAGACTTTCTTTATGGGCTTTCGCTGTAGCCCAATGTTATAACATTTAGTTTTTAGGTTATTTTACATGTAAAACACAACAGAAAGCGAGTGGGGCTGTACACAGTTTAAATGTGGAGGAAGTGAGTAAAACAAAGTGATGTACAAATAAGAAGAGAAATGTGGATGTGGTTTCTTGGTAAACCTCTAAAATGAAGATATACTATTATTAACACAATCTAGTGGATGAACAATGTTGGTTCAATCAACGTCTTCAAGTAGTCGTTGAAAAAAACTTCACTTTTGAACCAATTTTAAAGGTATTTTCAACGGTGGCCATAGACGTCTTTACACTTCTTTTCAATGGAAAAATGCTCGCTGGGATGTTTAATGATGTCACTTCCACAAGCTTTCAGATCCAAACACAGGACGTCAAGAGGCTGCTGTTCATACATGTGGAACTGAAAGTAGAAGTGTGCGCTGTGGAGGCCAGAACTGCCCCACCGTGAGAGCAAGCCTGTACCATGCGGTGCTGCAGTCTTCAGCAGCGCAGCATCGCAATAACGTTACCGAAACTGGTTTACAATTAAAAGGAATTTAATCCTACTGAAGCAAATACAATTATACAGTGAAGTACACTACTTCTATGGAATATTAAACTATTTAACCCCATGCAAAAAACTTCCCAGCTTCTCAGGAAACACATGCGTCCCCTGGAAGCTTAGCGCTAGGAAAGAGAAAAAGACTTTGTTCCTCCCTCATGCAGTTCGAAACCCCTCCCCTTTTGTCCATCACAATTCCTATTGGCTAACTCCCAGGACCCTTATCCTGGTGTGCTCTGTAATCGCCTGTCTAAAAGTCTCTCTGTCCCTTCGCTCTTAATACATTCAATGACTGTCTGTTATGGCTTAACCCTTCTATGATAAACATTCTATATAAAAGATAAGACTTTGCAACTTTTGGCAAAAGCTTCATGTCGCAAATTCTACTTCTAGCTACTAATCCTAAACACTTTTATGCTTATCTTAATTATGCATTTCCAAAACACTTATGATTATGACTAATTATGAATTCTTAAATATGAATCATTAAACACTTATTATAACTTCTTAACACAGTTCTACATTCAAATTTGCTACAGCGCGTGCCTCTGACCCAAGCTGCATTATTTAATGCATTGGTGTGAGTACGTGTCGCTCTGAACCTCTTGCTTTTCATTTTGGGGATGGGTGAAAACAATCTTTTTACATTTAATACGATATCAATACTTTTTTATCACAGTTTGTAACGGTACTGGTACTCATCATTTTATAAATGGGTTTGTGATTTGTTTTTAATTTCAGTTGTAAAAATAAATTCCAGTAATTACCAGAAGTAGTATGATTAAATAATAATCCTCATAACTTTTAGTGTGTTGTTTTTAAATATTTGAAGAGGTATCTTGTGTTCCTGTGTGTTTATAGTAAAGAATGGTGTATCTTGTGGTATTTTTATCTACAGGTGTAAAGTAGTGCCACGCTTATGAAGGCAAATCACTGTCAAAGAGCGCAAATGAGATCCATGCGCACGGGAAAATCAAACAGCCGCTCACGTATTTTACTTTGGCGAGCACTTTTACATCACTCCGCGAGTCTTTTACCTGCTCGCTCGAGAGTACTTTTTCTTTTTGACAGTAAGTGGGCGGACCCAGTCGCCATTGTATCTCTACATCTAATTGGATACAATCCTCATCTTTGGATAAACCGGATATCACTCTGACACAGACGGTTTTCAATCCGCCACTAAACACTACTCCACTACATCTCAGGTTGTCCGACAGGTTTTGTAGCTTGTGAGTATAGATACACCCATCCCTACTCATGAACGTGTCTAATATGTTATCGTTAAAACTCTACACATGCCCAAAGCCTTTGGCAATGAAAGTGGATGGCACGAATTTGATGCCATCCGGGGCTTATTGACTGTTGACCGGCAGCCACATGGCAAAACACTGAGAATGTATTTAAGAATCACTAAACAATACTCCATATTATATGCATATTCAAAAGATATAACAATCAAAACATAATAACAGAAGACTAGTAAGCTAAATTAGCCATAAATATCGCACTGTTGACATTTTTGCATTACAAACATAAATCACTTTAAAGATCGACTTGGGACCAACAATTGAGTAATATTTATAGTAGCCATATTTGGTGGTTTAACTCGTACGGGCATGAACGCACGCAACCGGCATGCACTACTGCTCACCCATGGAAAATGCGGTGAATGACACTGGGGCTTGCTGAAAGGAAGAATAAAGTGAGAATTTGTTGAAATACCATGACATAGACTCTGAGTTTTGAGTTGAATGGTGACTCTCACTCAATTCCATCTGTGGTTGCTGTAGGGCCTGCAGCTGTAGAAAACACGGACAGAATATGTAGGTGTCATCAGATCATATGGATGATGTATACGACTTGTGTAGCATATGCTGTCGACTAACACCTGTTGCTATCCAACATTTTGGATCCTGTAAAACTTAAGTGTGCTATTGGAATATCGATTCTGACAATCCAACATGTAACAACCAGACATTATGATGCTGTTAACAGTTTAAATTCAACGTTAAACGCATGTTAACTCCACTTCCACTTCCGTTGCCAACGTGCATGCAGATTTATGATGATGATGGCTGTAAAAGGGCCTATCATGTTGAAATTGCCTGATTCATATATTGTAAATCAACAGGCAATTTCTACATTAAAAAGTTAGTACATGGGCAAACTTCTTATCCATCCTTTACTTTTGAATATGGTGGGCCTATCTGGGCCAAATTACCCATCGGCCAATTATTTGACCTAGTCCACCACTGCCACCACCTCACATTAAGGGCAGATCAGGTGGTTTGGCAACCACAAACCTATCAGAAGAGATGTTGAAGAACCAGGCCGATAACCAGGAGTAGGCATTCCTTCATACAATATTTAGTAAAAACAAATTCAATATTACTACATTCAAACAAAAGAAAGACAGCAAGCTGCCAATTGGCCCCTTTTTGTTAATGGCTTGCTCCAGTGAATGGCTACTACTGTCTTATCTAAATCATACCAGCAATCTAAGTTACTACTGACATTTCATTCTATCTATGGGCACACATCCATACCAATAAGCAAACCAGATGTTTAAGAATGTCGTTTAATGCAGAGCTATCTTCCTACTTGGGACGGACCAGGTATGGACTGTGGACTGGTAGAGTTGCCAGTTCACCTCCTGGGCAATGATACAAATGGTAAATGAATGGATGGCAAATGGACTGTACTTGTATAGCACTTTTCTAGTCATGCGACCACTCAAAGCGCTTTAACACTACATGTCATTTACCCATTCATACATGGCAGGAGCTATGCATGGTAGCCATCAGTGTAGTCCGTTCAGGAATATCTGTTCATACACCGCAGGCACAGCCTACAGGAGCAATGTGGGGTTACGTTCTTTACCCAAGGACCAAGGAAGGCCACATGGACATGGAGGACGACCCACCTAACTGCTCGAGGCGCGGTACTTCGGCGACCCAACACCCTGACATGTCTCCAGACAGGTGTGTGTGTGTGTGTCAGTCAGGGAAAATAACAGAATGAAAAAATAATCCCCCAAGAGGACAAAAATGAATCTCCTAAACATAATCCCCCAAGAGGACATAATTAGGCAAACATGTTTGTGGTTTCCTTTATTGAGCTGCTGAGTGGCTGATCTACCCCAACATACCAGGCACAACCACAAATACTCAATGAACACGTAGAAAAAACAAACTAAACAAGCTTGTGTCACCGATAACCCCTTAATTGATAGTGTCAAATGAACTGAAATGAATAATTAAGCAGACACGATAACAGTGGTAATGTTGGGGAGCAGGGCCGAGTGAAAAGGTGTTCGCCAGCACGGAGACATCCTGCTAATCGTATCCTGGGCACAGTGAGCAGTCCCTCCTCGTCCTCTCATTACCTTTCTCTTTCTCTTTGGTGTCTTTATCTTGTCCCGTATTTCTTCAGCCCCCAAAGCTAAGCATTGAATGAAAGATTTTTCTCATTTTCGTCCGTCTAAGTGAAGACGGCAAACGCAGGGAACAGGATCTGGTGATATATATCTATAGATATATAGATATATATCACCAGCCTACAATGACTCAATACATAGGGGTACCTCATTTTAACTTGAATGTCAACCCTTTACACAAACTGAACTTAAAATAATTTGTGCTCATTTTTTAAAGAGTAGCACAACAGAGGGAGCAAATGAGGGTTTGTGTTTTCATTCAGGTATTATTACAATATATGGATTTTATTAAATTGCTGTAGATTCATAGAGTATATAGAATAATTTGCAAAAGATAAATAGATAGCTTGTAAGTGCAGTTATGGAAAATGTCAAATAAACTGATCCAGAAACAATAAACTATAGAGCTGTTTTACTCCTGTGTTAACAAATATTGATGTAAACAACATGTTGTGTTGATCCTATTGAACCCCCAAGAACTGATTGCAGGTTACACATATATCAATCATTCATGATCAAGTCATTCAAACATTTGATCAAACCTCATTTTCCCAGCTCTTCATGTACATCATCATTTATTGACTACGTTTGTATCCCTTGATCTTTGTGTACAACAACTTGTCTACTTCTTTAGATCAGTTGTTGCTCTGGTGTATTTACGCTGTAACATTCACACTAACACACGGGGAGCTCACAGTGGGAAATGTGCGTGTAATAATTGTTCATGGCAATGGTTATATCTAGGTTATTTTTGTAAAATGGAGCCTGAAACATATCATTTTTAAGAACAGATAATATCCATCTGTTTTCTTCGACACACACATAGACTTGTGTTTGTGCTGTTAGTGTGAGCTCTGTCTGCTTCCGACAATAAAACACGAATGAGCATGAGGATTGACTGCTCCCCCTGTACGCTTTCCTTCCTTTCCACTCTGGGTAACTTGTTGGACTGAAAACATGCCTCCTTGAAGCTCTTTGATCTGATTCCCCAGAAGTGTGATAAGGAACACCGGTTCCCTGGGAGAAATCCAAACCAGTGTCGACTAGAAGGTTGACTCCTCTGCTGCTGTTAGCTGGGGATGCTATTTCAGAACTTCTTGTCTGGATCAGAATAATCCGGATAATGAAATCTCCCTCTGCTTGGTCAAGGATCAAAACGATCACACTGACTCTGGCCCAGTATTTCCAAACGTCATGTTGGATCACGGTGATCAAATCCCAGCCCCTGGATCTGAATAGAATTACAAAGATTACAGACAGGAGCAAGTGCTGGTGCAGCTTTCTCATCTCTATGAAAGTAAATGTTTGTTTTTTTATTTTCCAACAAGAGACTGTTCCTTATAAGAGACCAGCACCAGCACAGCCCCACTGCTGGAAGAGGTGAGTGGGCCGGAGCGATGGAGACGGAAGCTTTGTGCTGACAGCTGACTGAGAAGAGACAGACTGAGAGGACAGCTACACAACTCCTCCTGGCTGAGAAGCTCACCGTACTTCAGCAGCAGGAGACACGCGTGAGAATACAGCTTCTAAAGAACCAGCTTGCTTCAGATTCAACCCATGATCTATCGTCTCATTTCTGTTCAGCTTCTTCAAATAGTTTTGTTAGAGACCACATTGCGAAATTTTGTGGTTAGTGGCCAACTATGTAGTTCTTTGTTGGCAATGTTGCCAAATAAAACAATGGAAAGGACAATACAAACCTTGTTTAAACCCCTCAAGAAGTGAAGCCAATCAACATCAAAGCAGCTCTGAGGTGAGATCCAAATGATCCTGAAATTTGGTATCAAATTAATTCAGATTTCTACCTTAAATTTTGAAATACACAAATGTAGCATTGTGTCCTGATTAAAGGTGCCTCCGGTGACGTTTTCCAACTTGGACGTCTCGAGTCTACTTGGGAAAATGGAGCAGCTGTACACTGAGGTCTGCTCATTGAAGAAGTCGATGCAGCTACAGGCTGATGTAGGCGAGGATTTTCGTGCCATCACTGTGGAAATTGATCGCCGACTGTGTGCACTGGAGCGTCCCACTGACCTGACTTCGGGCGGTGGCACAGGTGCTTCAGCGGCGCTGGATGGAGGCACTGTGTGCGTGAAGGCTGGGACCACTGGCTCTGACGATGCAGGGCTTGGGGCTACGCTGGCGAAGGACTCGGACGTTGATGCCGGAGAACGGGATGATGCGGGACCCTGCGATCTGGACGAGGAGATGGCTGCGGGAGGTTCCGATTGTTTGGTGTCACGCTCCCCAAAATGGAGTCAGGTCGTGAAAAAAGGCCGACGGCTGGCGCGTGTTCCGGGGAGCGCTGCTGCTCAGTCGGGATTGCGTACTGTCGCCCCCGGGCGGAAAAAGAGACCCGGCAACGTTAAGCCTGTTGTTGGGACCGGAGCTGTGGGCAGCATCAAAACCGTCAAGACAAAGCTGGTGAGTGTCTTTGCTACCAGGTTCTCACCAGATCTAGACGCTGAAACATTATCTGCGTATCTTAAGGAAAAACTCAGCCGGGAGGTCAACTGTCTAAAGATCGACACTGTCCACAGAAGATTCAGCTCATTCAAAGTATCTGCTGAATGCAATGAGTTTGATGAAATGTACATTCCGGAGCTCTGGCCAGACAGGGGCATTTGTCCGGCGCTATTTTGAGCCCCGCAGGGCGGGAGTTATCGGCTCTAACCATGCACTTGCTGTGGGGGGAATAAGTTTGCCTGCTGGTGCTATGGGCACTCACTTGCTTTGCGAAATGTATATCCGGGTTTTGTCATACAACTGTCGTGGCCTGCGTGTGGGCCAGAGCGTTGGGGATAAAGCTCGCCGCATGGTTGTTGACAACCTTTTGGAGAATTGTGACATACTATGTTTACAAGAGACATGCTTACCAAAGCAAGACTTGGAAAAACTCAACTCTTTTAATGATAACTTTCATGGTGCTGGGGAGTCTACAACTGACTTTGGCATGGGAATAGTCAGAGGAAGGATTCCAGGGGGTGTGGCTATTCTCTGGAATAAGAAGCTTGACTCTTTGATAAATGTGGTCAGGCTTGGTGTTGACTGGTGTGTTGCAATACAGTTTACTCATGATGATAAGGAATTCATTATCCTAAATGTTGATACACCCTATGAGTGCAATCACAATGAGGATGAATATCTAAATAGGCTTGCCTTCATCAATTCCTTCATTCAAGATAATACTTCTAGTATTTATGTTATTGGGGATATGAATGCAGATATCTCAGACACAAGCTCAGTATTTGCCAAGCACATGGCTCAGTTTTGTAAAGACAATTATTTTATATTATCAAGCGAAGTGCTTTTGCCTACAGATAGCTATACATACATTAGTGAGGCCTGGCACACTACATCATGGCTGGACCATTGCATTAGTACAGCTGATGCTCATGCTTCATTGGGATGTATGGGCATTCTTTATGGAGCAGCAACAACTGATCATATACCTTTTGCTATGTCGATAAATGTTGAACATCTACCGGCGCTATCTAGAAATGGAAATAGTGTCAACACAGAAAAACTTGACTGGTCAACTCTCACTGAAGAGGACGTCTTAGTGTATTCTGCTCGTACAGACCAGTCCTTCAGTAATATTCATCTACCTAGAGATGCAGCTATGTGTACTGACGTTAACTGTAAGGATGTGGTGCATAGGAGAGATCTCTGCTTCATGTACAATGATATAGTAAGTGCTCTGTATAAAGACAGCAAGCCCTACTACAAGCATCATAATAAGACCCATAACATCAAACCTGGCTGGAACGAGTATGTAGCTGAGTATCGTGCTGAAGCCTGTGAAGCCTTCAAATCATGGGCTCTAGCTGGTAGACCCAGACAAGGGCCAGAGCTTGAGTACAAGAAGCTCACCAATGCAAGATATAAGTATGCCATTCGCTTCATTTGCAAGAATGATCAAGCCATGAGGGCTGACTCCATGGCCAAGAAGCTGCTAAGCAACAACGTAGTTGATTTTTGGAAAGAAGTGAGAGGTCTTAACTGTAAAACATCTTTACCATGCACTATAGATGGAATTTCAGGAACAGACAACATTGCTGAGTTATGGCGACAGCATTATAGCACCTTATTTAACTGCATCAAAAGTGATTTGTATAGCGTGGACAGTTCTGAGAGTAATGAGTCAATGGCAATTACATCATATGAGGTGCACCAAGCTATCAATAAACTGTCTGAAGGCAAAGCAAGTGGTTTAGACCATATTACTGCTGAACACCTTAAATATGCTAGTCCGAGGTTAGCTCCTCTCCTCGCTATTTGTTTTACTGGCTTCATGATTCACGGCTTGTTACCAGACTCAATGCTGTCTGTTCTCTTGGTGCCAGTCATTAAAAACAAAGCTGGTAAAGTATGTAGCCTAGAGAATTACAGGCCCATTGCTTTGGCCAGCGTCCTGTCAAAAGTCCTAGAAAGAATTCTGATGGACAGAATACAGGACTTCATCACCTCCACAGATAACCAGTTCGGCTTCAAAGCCAAACATGGCACTGACTTGTGTATATATGCCTTAAAGGAAATTGTAAACAAATACAGAGGTCAAAACTCATCACTTCTTATGTGTTTTATTGATGCCTCCAAAGCTTTTGATCGTGTTAATCATAGTAAATTATTTTTTAAACTGAGCCAAAGAGGTGTCCCCACATACATAGTGAGAATTCTGGCTTACTGGTATGCGCACCAGAGTATGCAAGTAAAATGGGGTAAAAGTGTGTCAGCCCCATTTGGGGTTAGCAATGGTGTCAGACAAGGGGGAATTTTGTCCCCAATTCTGTTTAATCTGTATATTGATGATCTGTCCAAGCAACTGAAAGCCTGTAATACTGGGTGCATGATTGGAAATACTCTGGTTAATCACATCATGTATGCAGATGATCTGGTGATCTTTAGTCCTTCTAGCGCTGGTCTTCAGCAGCTCCTCACTATATGTACTGTGTATGGTGTGGAACATGACATCAAATACAACGCCAGTAAGAGTGCTATCCTGATCTGTCGAACTAAAGAGGACAAATGTCTAAACTTCCCTGACTTCAAATTGTCTGACAATAATCTTGGTGTCTGTAGTGAAGTAAAATATCTTGGTCATTTTTTAACAGAACACATGACTGATGATAAAGACATTTCCAGGCAATGTCGTATGATGTATGCACAAGCAAACTTTTTGAATTGAATTGAATTGAAGATGTCTCTTTATGTATCTGTCTGTATGGACCCCAAGTCTGAAATAAAGTCTATCTATCTATCTATCTAAAGGCAGGTTTGGATTACCAAACCAGAATCAGAACCTTCAGGATCGGAAATCTTGGGATCTGCTTTGAACTGACTGGCCCCAGCTGTTCATGGTCAATAAATAGTTTGAATGATTTCTCTAACATTTACTTGATTCCGTTTCCAGTTCCACATGTCATAGACGTGAAGTTAAGTTTCCCATACCCTCCAATAAGTTCAGATTTATCAGTTTATTTCTGATATTTCTGTCAAAAGTAGGTTATTCACCTGAAACTGTTCTTCAAAATATCACAAATACTTTTTTTTAATTTGGTGCAGTTCAAGTCATATAATTTGACAAAAAGAGAAGATTCTATTTCCAAAGCCATGCTCACCTAATTATTTAAAGGAAGCATGATTTTAATCTTTCAATCAACTGATCTGTATCTCTGGCAGCTACACAATCTGTCAGCAGTTGTGTTGTTGGAGACAAAGAAGAGTTACGAGCTATTTCATCTCTGGTAGCTGCTGTGCTCTAGATGCCACTCAAAAACACGACTTCCTTGCTGATAACTAGTTTGTGTTGCAAACTAGTTATGTTGCCAACAGCGAAAGTTGCATCCCAAAATATGCGTGTCGAGGATGTTATTGACGAGGATTTTTACGGTGCACATTAGAATGTAGTGTTCAGGCTGCTCCAGGAAGTAGTCCTCTAATGCCAACTGAAACGCAATGATTCTGCTGCAATGAATGCCAACATGGTTTGTATTTGTTGTTGCTGCCGACGACGAGAGAGAGAGAGCCTGTGGTTGCATAAATATGCATCAAAGGTTGCCTCCTCAGTGAGACAGGGGTGGCGTGGAGACCTTGCAGAGCAATTTTGGGATGATTTTTGTCACTGTAATTTACTAATTTAATGATCTGCCTCCAAAGATGGAGTGAGAGCCGCCAACAAGCCAGCGCAGCAGACAGACACAGCCAGGAAGAAGAGCATGTAGAGCCAGCAGACTTTCACATCCAACTGAATTATGGATTCATTTTGACCAAACCAGAGTTGTTGAATTGTTGAAACAGTGGAAAGACTAATCATGACGTGATAAGTGATACGTTTGAATCGGGTGTTTTTATGATGAGTAAGGCAATGAAGCCTTTCTTAGTTTGGTGGAAGAGAGAAACTTCAACTCACCAGGTGTACGCTTGTATCTTCCTGTGTAGGTGTGAGAAGGCTTCCTTTATGAAATTTTAAGTTTATTTCTTTTTTTTTTTTTGGACTAAAAAAACTAAGAGAGCTTATGAAACGTAGCAAATTCGCCGCTCACATGCAATTCATCCCGGAACATGTAGACAAAGCAAGAAAAAGAATCCGCTTTCTCTGTAAATATGACATAAAACGTGGCAATTTTCCCTTTGAGGTTGAAAGTGCAAAGGCCTTCACACTACAGGATCATGAGGAATGAACGGCACACACTGCTGCCTGCTGTCCCACACAGAGGCATGGCCCTCTTGATCTCTCTGGAGATGCACGGGGTGATGTGTTCATGCTCTGTGTGAACTCTGATAGATAACAATCCAATAAACAGAGCTTGTCTGAAAGCACATCTCCCCTTGTTCTCCTGAGTCATGGCCTTGTCATGTCACAAGCCCACCTGCAGTCAAGTAATCCAGATATTTCTGAAATGATGTCAGTGCAAGGAGCGAGCCCCATCAGTCAGTGTTCGATCATAACAGCCCGTATGGTCAAGGTGACCACGTGCTGGCTTTGTTGCCTCTGTTCACGAATGAGGCTTGAAATGAAATACAGGTCCATTTCACAATAAAGCCCCCAATATACTGGGATTTGCTTCCTTGTGTGGTCGTGAATGAGCAATGTATCTAGATACAGAACATGCAAACCTTTGCATGTGTATGTGTGAACGTGCTTCTACAGTATTTGGGATTGATGCTGAAAAGACAAGAGATTATCTTCTTCGATCACCAATCACCGTGCATTGGATGTATTCTCACAGCCTCATAGAAACAATGCTCCAGAGGTTTGATCCGTGAAACCACAACATGCCTATTCATCCAATTAACCTCCCACATATATCTGCCTCTGCTCAGTGACACGCTGGCACCACCGCCTCTGGGCTGAACCACTCATTAGGGTTTGACTAGTGCAGCTTTCTGAAGACAGGTATACCTATTGTTATGTAGGGTGCCGTTAGCCTAAAATATTCCCATCATTGACCATATTTTAAAAGCTTTGACTATATAATTCAATACATCCATCATTTTGATGGATAAGAAGTACTTGCTGGCCCTTCAACATGGTTACAAACCTAATAACTTCACACATTTAGACAGAATCCAATAACAATGGAAGAGATCAAACACAAGCGATCAGCAACAGGTTTCAGAGAAGCAGCTGCTGAAGCAAGTGAGCTATCAAACAAGGAAACCGTGATGAGTAGTGGGCAGCTTGATGAAGACTGGAGCAACAGCCCGGCAGATGGTTGAGCTGCAGTGAGCTGCACGGAGGGAGGATCCCATAGAAATCCCTGCAAAGCAGCTATGGAGCCACATCTGCATCATTCCTGTCACTACTACACTATATACAGTAGAACACCTTCTCCTTTTAAAACATTTTCAGAAGTGAAATATGTATCTTTGTTGGCTGCATCTTTCTGTTAAAGAGATGTCACCCAGACAGAGGAGACTTGTATTTCAATGTAAGAGAGAGAGAGATACAAGCTCAGCCACCACCAAGTAAATCACATGAGTGCTGAGGAGACAGCATGTCGATGTTTAGATTCAGGACAGGAACCTGTCTCCTCGCTCTTTATACCATAATCCTATTTCATTTTAATAATTTTTATTCAATATCATTCATTTCATTTAGTCATCAACATGTTTTTCAATCAAATTCACAATACATTCTCCCATTTGACCCATTTCCCCCCTGAGTGGAAGGCGAAGAAGCAAAGGAACACGGCACACTTGGAGCATCTGATCCTGCATCTCCCATTGTGCTTGCTGGGCGACATGGATAAAATCAAATATCACAATAGTTATGATCAAATAACTTGAATCATCAGTTATTTGGATACAATGACTAAGTGGGTAAAGACAAATAAAACAGCTTAGAACGGTAAGTTCAGAACTACATGACATTAGTTACATTTTACCGTAATACAGCCATTAAAACCAGGAAAAGACAAAACTTATGCCATATTATGACACCTGAAATCTAAGACAATGTCTAGTGTCATATCACAGCATCACTATTATATCAATATATTGTCTGTGTTGTCCCTGGAGGGGGCACAAGGCTGCGGCACCCTTCTTTCTATTATGATATATAATAACATAGTAATGTTGAAGCGTGGGAAAACCTACAATACAAGCACAACTTTGATCTTATAATGCAAAAAAGAGCTATAATAATTATTAATAACTCTGACCAAAATGAACATATGCCTTAACATTTCGGGACATAGTAGATATTAAAACTACAAATAAAATGAAAACACTTCCCGACTGTATCCAAGGAGAGTTAATAATGAGGGAGAGCAGGTATCCATTCAGGGTGATTACAAAGAGGGCAGGAACAGATGTGGATAATAGATGTGCGACACTTAAAGTCGTCAATTTATGGAATAGTTGTAACAATGAATCAAAGGAATGACTTGTCATCAGCATAAATTAAGATTTGACCTCTCTTTTCGAGGAGGAAGAGGCCAGAAACGGTCTTATTTGTTCTCCCCGCCTGTCTCTCTCTGCAGTCTTTATGTTATTCTGACAGACTTGTGTTGAAAGCGACACAGCAATGCTTCAGGTCCGACCTCGTCACATTTCCATTGTGACTTTTACCTAAAAGTGACTCGGGTGCTTATTTAGTCACGAGACCGACGTGCAACTCTGTTTATTCTGCATGTAGTGTGTCCACGCGTGTGTCATTCATGTAGAGTGGAGAGAGTCGACATGGACAGTTAGTGTGGGTAGACAGAAAGTTAGATGAATAAAAAGAAACGTAACACAAAAGAAGAATGCAATTCAAAATATGTCACAATATACTCTGACCCTGAGCAACAGTTCAAATTGCATGCAAATAAAACAGATAATAATTGACTAATTGATATAACCTGAGGGATTTTAATTAGATATGGTGCAACCTATGCCTTAAATTACCCCCCCCCCCATGTGTTATTTTTATCAGTGATATGAAAATTGTACCCTTGTCAAGTGAAAATGCCCCTGGAGCAATATAGTAGGCAATGCTAGTGGTATCAGTTAGTGTATCTGCCATGATTATTGTCTCATATTGCAAACTACTTTCTCTGTTTTTGTTTTATTTACATCCATTTATCAGCCCCTCAAATATTCCATTAGCTTCAAATATGGATCTATTGCACATTTCCTTTTCTGTATATATATATGTTTCTGTGTTTCTGTATATATATGTTTGAAAATGAAGGTTTTTGAAGTGAATAATTGAAGATTTATAATGTATTATATAAACATGTATAATTCTGCTTTGCTGAGATAACAAGTTACAAAACGCATTTCATCTAATTTCTGAACATGTCAAATATAATAACTCATTACAGATCAGTAGCCCAGCTAGTCGGTGAAACTGACATAATCTATAATGTCACGAAAGCCTCAACTACCAAATAAAATAAGGCTGAAAAATCACCAAGAGAAGCACTAATACACGAACCATTCTGGCTTCATGGGATCAAGGGTCAACTGCTTTAACATAAAAGACTTACAAAAGCATCATAACCAATTAATAACAGCCAGCTATGACGTGAGATTTCCTATAGAATCCCACTAATAACACACTAGCATGGTGGCTCATTTATTCTTATAAGGACGAGCACTATTCATGAAGTGATGAAGTTGTTGATTGACAGGGAGACAGACCAATCACTGCTTAAACAGTGGGCGGGATATCAGCTCGGACTGGACCTTACGACAAACTGTTGAGTAAAAGGCTGAGTTCCAACTCCATTTATTTTGAGTTATTAGCACAGATTTAACTAGCGCAGGGATTTTAAATGAGTTCTTTCCTCCTGGAACGAATCATAAAGTTCCAGTTTCATGCAGGCTCTTTATGAACATCAGTCAGCAGACAGAACATGCAGCTTCCTCAAAGGACCAATGACATTGACTCACCAACCACATTCTCTAAAGGTAGTTCAGTAGGTCTGTGGCAATGGTATAATTATGCTGATATAAATTCAAGGACATAAACAACAGACTCATCTTTAACTACAACAGAGATGCAAAGGGAAAGCTCATTATGGTATCGTTCACATCCCCGGAGATAAAAAACAGACTCACCACCAACTTCAACAAAGATGCAGAGGAAATGCTCATTATTGGAAATAAGATGAGATGTAAGCTGCTGCTGTGAGACCAGGTCGGCCCCTTTCTGTTTCCTCTCATCAGGTGATACTGTTGATATAAACAATGTGCAAAGTCTAACAGAGAGATTTATTCATAAAGATATCATAACGTTTGTTCACCACAGTTAACAATTAACCCAACAAGAGCTCTAAGATATGTCATTTGATGAAATTAGAATACACATTCATTTGTTCCTAATACATCTCACGAGACTTCAAGAGTTTTCTTTACAACACCCTGAACCCAAACACATGTGCGGCACATTGTGTGTGCTAAAGTAATAAGATCAAACCAAAGAGGACAGAACAGCAGTGAATATGGACACTGAAATGTCCTGCTGGGTGGGACTCCTGGTCTTGATATATAATGATTATTTTTTTGAATGATCATTAAAACAAACCAATGATGCAAGTTAATTATAATAATAAATTAAATAAATAAAGTTAATAAATAATTAAAGCAAACATCAGAAAAACACATGGCGTTCCACCAATTTTAAGAATCTCGGTTAGTCTGGCGAGACAGTCTTTAGATATATAAGAAGGCCCTCCGTAATGCCAGAGCAGCTTATTACTCATCATTAATAGAGAAACATCAGAACAAGCCCAGGTTCCTCTTCAGCACTGTAGCCAGGCTGACAGAGAGTCAGCTCTGTGAGCCGAGTATCCCTGTAGAGCTCAGTGGTAGCAGCTTTTATCAATGACATTCTTAATTGATCAAATTCTAACTATTAGAGGCTAAATGAATCACAGATCTATCCTCAAACACAGGAACCATAGAAACAGCTGTAAACCTTGATGTATGTCTAGATGGCTTTACTCCCATGGACCTTGACAAACTGACTTCAACAATGTCTACATCTAAACCTTCTACCTGTCTCTTAGACCCGATACCGACTAGACTAGTTAAAGAAGTGTTACCGTTAGTTAGCACGTCTTCACTAGATATGATCAACCTGTCTTCACTAACAGGCCATGCACCACAGTCCTTCAGAGGAGCTGTAATCAAAGCTCTTCTTAAGAAGCCCGCTCTCCATCCAGAGGTGTAGAACTATAGACCCATCTCTAACATTACCTCATCTCTAAGATCCTTGAGAAAGCAGTTGTGAATCAGTTGTGTGACTTGAGTACTGCTGAAAGTAGTCCCCATCCTGCTGCACAACAAGTCCAAGTCTAAAGAGACCTTTGTTATCCTGGATGATGGCGCACAGAGGACTATCATCCTGCCACAGGCCGTCCAACAGCTCCAGTTCACCGGTGAGTCTGAGACTATTTCCCTACGCACAGTGCGGACAGACTTGACACAGCTACACGGATCAAAGGTCAACTTTAAAATCTCCCCCAGATATAACCCACAGAAGCACTACAAAGTGCAGGGAGCATTCACAGCTGAAGGCCTAGACCTAGTAGAGCAGACCTACCCAGTGCAAACACTCCAAAGACGACACACTCACCTGCGCGGGATCCCATTGAAGTCTTTCTTTAACGCCCGTCCAATGGTGTTGCTTGGATCAGATCACGTACATCTGATTACTGCCACTAAGCCAGTACGTAGAGGAGCTAACAGTGGACCTGTTGCTATCCACACTGCCCTCGGATGGGCTTTGCAAGGTGCTGAAAGGTGTGGATCCCAGCCAACTGCAGTGCAGCAATGTCTTTTCACCACAGTCGTTCCTCCTAATGACCTTTTGTGCCGAAACGTGGAAAAGTTATGGCAACCTGACATTCTGCCCTTTCGAAACGAGAAATTGGTAGTTAGTTCCCGTGAGGACCAAGAAGCCATGAACCTCTTAGAGACAAAGACGCAGAGGGTCAACTCTGAAGGTGTTCAACGCTATGCAACCCCTCTCCTGAGGAGGAGAGGAGCCCCTCAACTGAACAGTTCGACTCACTCAGTCAAAGCACATCTGCGAGCCACAGAGAAACGGCTCAAGAAGGATCCGGAGAAGGTAGCGATCTATTCAGAGGAGCTGGTAGAGCCCGGTCGTTGGAGTCAAGGGCCTCCATTCATGCTGAGCATTGGCCAAGGAAGCCTGAGCATGCTACAGCAGTGAGTTCAGCTGAACTAAAGGGCATCGCATTCTGCGGCCTCACAACAGTGGAACCTAAGGACAATCTCCCTGATGCTTCTCAGTTCAGTACATGGAAGGAGTTGGTAGAGGCCACTCGTCAAGCAAGCCAGGGTGCTCAAGAGGTGGCCGAGGGTCCGAAATACCACCAAACTACTAACCCCCAGGATGCGGAGATCCTTCTGCTGAGGAAGTGTCAAGCCCATAGCTTTCCAGAAGAGGTCACCGCTCTCAAAGCACAGAAACCGGTCCCAAACCACAGCCGCTTGGTTAGCCTCGCCCCAGAATGGGACCCCTCAACCTGCTTGGTCCGAGTAGGAGGGAGGCTGCGAAGGCTGCAGAACACAGACCTAGGAGAGATCCATCCGATTGTGCTCGATCCGAAGCACCCAGCAACAAAGCTCCTCATCAAACACATGGACGAACGTCTGCTTCATCCAGGTATGGAGCGGGTGTATGCAGAACTGCGAAGGCAGTATTGGATCTTGCGAGGACGACAAGCTGTCAGACACCACCAGCTCAAGTGTCCATCCTGCCAACGCTGGCGAGCTCAGCCCAAGGTCCCACAGATGGCAGACTTGCCACCACAGCATCTCCGGCTTCTCTGTCCACCTTTCTATTCAACAGGTGTCGACTGTTTTGGCCCTTACCTGGTCAAGATAGGCAGGAGGACCGAAAAGCGCTGGGGTGCCATCTTTAAGTGTCTCACGACCCGCGGAATCCACATTGAACTCCTCAACTCTCTGGATGTAGATACCTTCCTCCTTGCTCTTCGTCGGTTCATCGCGAGGCGAGGCAGACCGAAGGAGATACTATCAGACTGCGGTACCAACTTCCGTGGCGCTGAGCGGGAACTCCGTGAGACTTTTGCAGCTATGGAACCACAGCTGAAGGAACAGCTGATGGAATACCAGATCGACTTCAAGTTCAACCCGCCGAGCGCTCCTCACTTCGGAGGAGTATGAGAGAGAGAGTTTTGTTCCATAAAGGCCGGCCTTCAAGTCGCAGTTGGGAGCCAATCAGTCTCTGAAGACGTCCTCGATACAACTTTAGTGGAGGTCGAAGGCATCCTAAACTCAAAACCACTAGGGTATGTGTCGGCTGATGTCGCTGACCCTGACCCCATCACTCCTAACATCCTCCTCATGGGGCGGCGGGATGTATCGTTGCCTCAAGTGGTCTAGGCATGGGAAGGCGGAGATGGCGCCACTGTCAGACGCTTGTGGACCAGTTTTGGATCCAGTTCACCCGGAACTATTTGCCCACTCTTCAGACACGGCAGAAGTGGCAGAAGGCCGCTGATAACATCGCTGTGGACTCAGTCGTTCTGATCGTTGACCCATCACTTCCCAGGGCTCAGTGGCCCATTGGGAAAGTTTGTAAGACAGTCCCTAGTCAAGACGGCTGTATCAGGACCGCAGAGGTCCTGGTGAACGGTAAAGTCTACACAAGACCTGTTGCTCGTCTGATCCAGCTCCCTGAGCTCAGGGATGATGCTAATGATGCATGAAGAATTCCTGTTATTACACATTTGCTGCTCAAATATGGGGGCGGCTGTTGTGAATTCTTCACAGACAAAAGACGATAAAGTTACGGCGCTCTTATTCTGAAGTTGTATTGGACGTTGCGGACTGTTTCCGCTTCCGGTTGCGCTAACGGTAGATCTTACGTAGGACCAACGGTCGAATCACATCGACCCGTTGACGATGTAAGTGAAAGAAGTGTAACTGAAGATATGTGGCATAACTGTTCCGTTTTGTTGTTGTACTTAATGTTTTAAGTGCATTTACTGTCAGTGTTTGTCATGTAATTAGCCGTCGAGATAATAGCCCAAAGTTGAGCTAAGTGGCTAACCTGGCTAGCAAGCCTGTATTCTGTGAATGTATGCGTGTTTGCTTTCAGTTTACTATTGTTAGTATTTCAGTTCTATAATTCGTTTTCTGTGTTTATTTCAGAAACTCGGTCATTCATCGGTCATTCATTGGTCATCTATTGTTCAAACTCATGCATCATCTGTAAATCTGTCAACAACTATAAGACTGAATACAGAAACGTATGGATCAAACAGATGTCTGCGTGTTCTCTGACCGGAACCCTGTAGTGGTCAATAATCATCTTTAAATCAGCAATTCAGGGGGTCGAATCCCCAACAGCTTCCTTTAGGAAATATTATCAGAAAACACTCTATAAACTTTCATTGTTATGCAGACGACCCCCAACTATATATATATCGATCAAGCCAGACAAGCTAAACTCCAAGCATGCCTTAAGGATTCCTGACCTGCAACGTCCTCATGTTGAACTCAGACAGAGCTGAAGTTATTGTACTTGGTCCTGAACACTCTTGAAATAAAGGATCTAATAACGTCACCACCTTTAAGAGAAGGCTTAAGACACACTTCTCGATCACGCTTATAGAAAGGGCTGGCTCCGGCAGGACTTCCTGTGACCCCTCTACATCTGTATACATTCATGCCACATTAATGTTACTAACGTTGCTTCTTCCTCAGAGTCTTTGTGCTTTCTCTCCTCACAGGTCTCCGTGGATCGTGGTTATATCTGGATCCTGGTCCTGCCTCCTGCCGTGGCCCTGCTGACTCCCACTGCTACTATTATTATTATTAATAATCACATTTCTATTATTATATATTATCATTGTCATTCTGTAATATCCACTGCTGCTGTTATTATTGTTCATGCTATTATAAGTGCTATTACTTCCAATTTGACTCTCATTATATACATCATTTCTGTCATAGGTTTGATTGTGTTATTAATTCTGTACAGATGACATCTGTTGCACTGTGGCCCATCCTGTTGCTCTCCCTGCGGTTTCACGATGTGAGGGACAGAGGGGGAACTATGTTGTACGGATTGTAAAGCCCTCTGAGGCATATTTGTGATTTAGAGCTATACAAATACAATTGGATTGAAATAAACAGAAAATTCAATACCCCGCTACAAGCAGCTGCTGCTAGGCACAGAGAGGGGAGAGAGTTGGTGGTGTTCTAACCCACATAAGCTATTGGACTCTATGGGTAATACTCTCCTCCAATCATGAGCATGCATTCGCCCACTTCAAATTTGCATAAGCGTCGCAAACAGCGATTTGCCCACTGACCGCCTACCTCCATGGATGGATGCAGGTGCTGGGGTTTGTGGCAGCTGCCCGTCCGATATACCACTCTGCCTCCTACACACATGGTAACTGCAGAGCTGGTTTGCCAGCCTTTGCTTGGATGCTTGGAGGCTTATAGAGCTGCATGTTTTTTGTCTTTATTCCCAGGCAGGGAAAAGGAGGAAAGGTACGTCTGCTTTACCGAGTTCATGCGTTGGCATTATATATATTTTGAATTATAATGTTTTCGAAGAATTTCACTTTACAGTAAAGAAGTTATTCACAAAACGTCTTAGACTTTAAGAGAACTTCTAAGGTGAAAATGGGCTCGGAGTAGGCAGGAGGACCTTTAAGAGGATTAAGAGTTCCTTAGGTAGAAGAGGCAGGAAGGTAGGAGAAATGCTGACATTGAGTTAACGAAAGCCTACAGATTCGATCGTACAAGGATGTTTGTGGTTGATCTCATGAGAGATGAACTTACCTCTCCCACCTAGCGCATTAACGCTATAATGCCAGAAATGAAAGAAATCACAACAGTAAGATAATTAACAACTGGAACAGTGCAACAGTGTTCAGTGGTTTAACAAGTTGACCAATGCTGCTTCTTTTTTAGACTGAACAGCAATTACAGAAGCTGATGAAAGCTGAGCCATTTCCCCCCAACATCAGATCAATGCAGTATTGAAACTGCACTGCACTGCTCTCAGACATTGTGTAGGCTGCTGTATAAGCCTATGACGGTTTCAACAGATGTTTGTTTCATAGAATAGTTCTCACTGTCTAAATGGATAGCACATTCCATGATCCATGTCACTCTCCAATCTATGCCCCTTTGAACTAAGAGCATTTCTCTTCTTCTTTGGATCAAGCATTCACACCTTTCTAAAATAATGCATCATACCTAGCAATGGGCTCAACAACACCTCAATAAGGTCAATAAGTGTCTGTCACCTCCTCGCTGAGATTTTGCCCTAAGAAGTTTCCTAAATTTCTACAAAGCTGGAGTTATGAGATCTCTGAACGTATTCTCAGTGTTTGTGAACACGGCTCCTACTGCTTGTCTCATTCTTTGAACTAACGCTGGCAAGAAGTATGCAACCTTTGTCTTGCTGTTGGGAAAACAAGTCCCTTTAATGTCAACACAAATCTCAAGAAGCTCGAACAGAACCAATGCTGGCATGAATGAGCATTATTTGGAGCTGATTTAGGGTAATACCAGTGTTATTATTTCACATGTTCAACAGAGCCTCTCTCCTTTGATTTGCTTCTACGAAACAAAGCAGAGTAGCCAAGTGCTCATCAGCTGTTACATCAGATCCCAAACTCTACTTCTAGAGACAGCATGACATCCCCATCAGACAATACAGGCTTCTGCACGTCCTCCATTATCCATCAATATTTAGTTTCATGCCGTTTCCCTCGCCCTGTCAGCTCTGAGCATGCTGCTCTGAATGAAGCCGTACAGCAGTCTGCTGTGGCGTCCAGCATCTATATAAATGCTAATGAGTGGAGGGGCAGTGAGAGGCCACAGAGCTTTTGTCATGTTAATAATACATTTGCCTCAGATGAAGTTGCAGGGCTAGGTATGGGGCTGCAGATGAGTGCTGAGGCGTTGAAGGTATAAGAACACATGAAAGGCAATGGTTCCTTGTGGAAGGAGAATGAGTCTGAATCATGAGAAAGGAGGAAATGCTTGCTCTGTGTCAGCTGTGTTGGTTTATGCTGCTTTCATTCGGCCCCCGCGCCACACCCGGCCCTTTGGCTGTCTCCGACCGGCCTGCGGGACGTCAATAGGGAATTAGGAATAAAATGTAAATAAGCCTACATCATCCACGGAATACCGCTGCATTGCTTTTATGCTGAAGGCAACTGTTGCGTTTCTTTTTCTTAAATACGCTAGAACGTTAGTGAGCAGCAGCGTCTCTGCAACGTGTTGGTGACGCAGAGCTGCACGGACATCTGAGGCTTTGTAGCTAAGCTGCAAAAGCAACAAGCTCAGAAGATGTTGTTTCTCTTTGGATCCACCTCCACATGTGAACAAACATTCTCCGTGAGGAGGTTTAACAGATCCAGATCCTCTCTCACTGACCATCACCTGTCAGCTGTCCTTCACATCTCACCTCACACATTCATGCTGACTTCAGAGCAGTCGTTCACTGAACTGAGAAACAGACAATGTGGTAATTGGACAACAAACAATACAGATAAATGTACTCATTTTGCAGGCGGGGTTAGGTGGAGTTAGAGGGAACCACAGCTTAGAGTGCTGCTCCTAAACTCATGGAGTCTATATCTATGTCCCAGTGAGACACCAAGGTCCACAAGCAGATAACCTTTCAAAAAACGTAAATGCCACATGTAATAAAACAAGGAGGAAACACATCTTCCCTCATCACACAGCACTGCCGCTGCAGAAGAGTGGGACGTAGATTATGTATCATAACCGTCCCCATGCAACCCACTAATCCTTGATGATCGGATTAGAGATGCACTGTTCTGAAATGCTTGTATTATGCACCTTTAACCAAGTACTTTTGTTGCCTTTTTGTTTAGTTTTGAGTCAATTTACAACATTAACCAAGTTTATAAACCTACAAAAAACACGGAAGAAAATACGAAGAAACTCAATTGAGAATGCAGTCAAGTTGTTTGGGAAACGTCCTTCTGTTGGAGGCAGGGTTGAAGGCTGAGCTTTGTGTGTAGACATTTTCAGAGAAGTGTGATTTCATCATTCACAAACGACTGGAAGACATTCCACATCTTCTTGTTATGAGAGGAAAACTACATGTCTAAAGTGAAATGGCTCACTCAGTAACAAGAATTATCATCCACCTTTGCAGTTCCCTTCGGCTCTGCAGAGCCTTTTAGACTCTGTTAGCTGATTGTTTTACAGACCATGCACAACCTCCCCAGCTCTTCAGTGCGATGTGTCCTGGTAGGGAGACACTAACAGTGCAACGCTGTCTCTAAGCGAGGGGGACGCGGCGCGAGCTACGCAGCTACCGTCAGAGGAAAGACGTCACACTACTGTCCACACGTCAAGATAACGCTGGGCTACTGTACCTCATGCACAGGAAATGCTCTGCTTAACTTCACTCGACTGATGGTGGTGTCGGTTCACCTAAAGCCATAGAAAAGGTAGATAAAGAAATCTTGAGCCAAATAATCAACAAGGATGCTGTATATGAAGTAAAGATAATGATAATCTAAAAAAGGGAGGGATAACATCAAACAAACAATTTAAATATTCACAAGATCAAACATATACGTATAGGACAGTTCAGGAACGATGCAGAGAGAGAGAGAGAGGGAAGCTCAAACAAACCATTTACATATCAGAGAAGAATGAAATCATATATTCTGTACCAGGTTGTGTGTGTGATGAGTTACCGTGCACCTCGGTTTTATCTGCTGCAGCAAACTGCATATTATTTTGAACGGCCAGTTTTGGTTGCATGCTCAAGGACCATCGTGTTTGCAGTGACTCACACTTTCTCAGAACACCTTTTATGGCTTGTTTTATACTGCAGTGACTGCCTGCTGACTCCTCACTCACCACTCTAACGGTGATAACACAGTCGAGTGGATCTCTGACCTCCACAGAAACAGTTGGCTCACTGCTGTTGTTGTGGACGGTGTCATTGGCTAACCCTTCACATGTCTCTGGGGCAGCTCTCGAGGGGACTGACCCTGTGTTGGGAGCCACTGGACTGAATTAGCTAATCGTATATAAAGTAGCTCCAGCTAGAGCACAACGGTGATGAACATTGATGCTTTGGTATTAACATGTCTCATAGAATCAGATATCCATCACAGGGACAAAAGCACTACTTTTATTGCTAATACTTGAGGTTTATTTTGTTCATAATACTTTACTGTAGTTTTACTGAGGTGGGATTTACTTGTCATAGAGTATTTAGATACTTTTACATAAGAAGAGAACCTGAGTACTTCCACTATGGCCTTGGGTTACTGCTTGTAATAGGTGTGTTTCATTTTTGGAATCCTGCTCCTGAGTTGTGAACAACCACTGAGTGCAGCAAACACTCTGAGCAGCCAAAAGAAGACGCGAGCAAAGAAGATTCATAGTGTCGCCTCCTTTGAACACAGCGGGTCAGAAACAGCTTCCCACTGTTCTCGTACCAGCACACACGCTGCTGAGCACCTCCCAGCTGCTGCTGCTATGTCAGTGGACCGACCACGACCACTGCTGTACTGTGTGCTGCATCTCTGCACACCTGGCAGAGATCCACACTCTACTGACTTCACCTCTCTAGTCGTCTATGGGGTGCTCTGGTAGCACACCACGTAGAGCAGGCGCCCCATCCGTCTGTCCTGTAAAATGAATGCACAACTATTCACTATCTATTTAAAAGGATGTACTTATGTATCTGTTTGTCTATGCAAAGCTATTTATCGATCATTATCTACTGACAAGAATGTAAAGGTGTGAGTAGTGCATATAGGATTATCATCATCATTCACTAGCTTAGGCCCCCACCTCGGCCAGAGTGAGCCTTCGTCGGTTGTTTGGAGTGTGAGGGATGGCTGATGGAGATGTGCCTGCTGCGGTTTGGGGGATGTGGCTGAGGGTCCACTGCGGCTCCCGGGCCTTGCAGAACCCCCCGATCTCCGAGGGATAGGCGCGTGATGGCTATGGGGGGAGATGACCATTAGCAGAGGGAGGGAGGGTGGGGTGCAGAAACCTCGAGTGTGCCTGAGGCTTAGAGTGGGTAGGTATTTATAGGGGTGTGGCCGGAAGTGGCTGAGGTGTGGTCCTGCTCCTGAAATTCAGCTAAGTTTTATCTCCAATTCACTAGCTTAGGCCCCCACCTCGGCCAGAGTGAGCCTTCGTCGGTTGTTTGGAGTGTGAGGGATGGCTGATGGAGATGTGCCTGCTGCGGTTTGGGGGATGTGGCTGAGGGTCCACTGCGGCTCCCGGGCCTTGCAGAACCCCCAAAATAAGCCTGTGCGCTGGTCGGCAAGAACGGGTGAGGATTTGTGGGTCTAGAGACGGCGTTGGATGTGGCCGAACCGCTGTTGGACGGGTGTCTGCAGGAGGGCTGGACTCCTGGAATGGGAACGAGAAGCCATGGCTTTGCGGTGGCCCAGACGTGAGCTGCATGGAGGCTACTATGGTTCCAATTTCGTAGCATGGGGGGAAACGACTTGGCATCTGCTTGCGAGGTCCGAGGCTGGTCTACGGCCACGTCGGCCGTCGTGGAACCCCCAAAAGACGGCAGGGGGAGCGGCATCGTTGTCGGCCAATGTGTGGGTCCATCGCTGGAAGTGGGCGGGGTGGGGCCACTGGCATCCCGGTGCCCCGGCACGTTGCTGGTTGCTGGAAGTAGTGGTGTGGTCCCTGGGCCGGCGGCGGGGCCGTATGGCGGCTGGTTTGGGGGGAGGGGAGGGGGGGCAGCGTGGTGCAGAGAGGCAGAGGATAGGCTAGTTGGAGAGTAGGAAAAGAGAAGGTGGGAACTGGCATCCCGGTGCCAGGAAACTGCGTGGTGGGAAAAAGGGGGATAGGGGGGAGGACAGGGGAGAGGGAACCTGGCAACCCGGTGCCAGGGTGGGGAGCAGAGGGAAAGGCATGTGTGGCGGGGAACGTGGGATAGGGCGGGGGGACGGCGGAGAGGGAGCCTGGCAACCCGGTGCCAGGGATGTGTGTAGAGGGACAGGCATGTGTGGTAGGAAAAGAGGGATAGGGGGGGAGGGACACAGGAGAGGAAACCCGGCAACCCGGTGCCGGGGTGGGGAGCAGAGGAAGTGCGGTGAGGGGGGATAGCGAAAGTACAGGCAGAAGGAACCAAGCTGGAAGGTGCAGAAGGATCCTGCGGGAGTAGGGAGGAAGGGCTCCTTCTCGTTCTCTCTTCTCTTCTCTTCTTCCTTACCTTCCTTATCTCCTTTCTCATCTTTTTCTTCTCTTCTCTTCTGGTACTGGGGCGAGGGGGGCCTACCGTCCCTGGGCCGGCGGCGGGGCCGTATGGCGGCTGGTGTGGGGGGAGGGGGGGGCAGCGTGGTGCCGAGAGGCAGAGGATGGCCAGGTTGGAAAGTAGGAAAGCGAAGGTGGGAACTGGCATCCCGGTGCCAGGAAACTGCGTGCTGGGAAAAGGGGGATAGGGGGGGAGGACAGGGGAGAGGGAACCATGGCAACCCGGTGCCAGGGTGGGGAGCAGAGGAAGTGTGGTGAGAGGGGATAGTGAAAGTACAGGCAGAAGGAACACAGCTGGAAGGAGCAGAAGGATCCTGCGGGAATAGGGAGGAGGGGAGAGGTGGCAATCCGGAGCGGCCATGAATCGGGGGGTTTGCTCGGGATGGTGGAGAGGGACGCCGCTTCCTTTCTCTTCTCTTTCTTCTTTTTTCTCTATTTTTCTCTTTCTCTTTCCGGAACTTGTGGGTTGGGGGGCGGAGCCTCGAGGAGCGAGGTGGCGTCACGGTCGTTGGCGTCGCGCCGGAGTGATTGCATGCAGGTGCGTTGTGTTTGTTGTTTTTCCTAACGTGGCTTTGGGGTCGTTGTGAGGAGCTTGTTGCGGCGATGCTCTGCAGGCGGACTGGTGGAGTTGGCAATCAGCTGGCGCGTCTCGATCAGCTGGCGCGTTTCAGTCAGCTGGTGAGGCGTCGATGTGGGACCTTGCTGGAGCGCGGGGGGGCGGCGTCTTGGGCGCTGCGTGCCGGGCAGCTAGAGTCGTCGGAGGCTCGTTCCTGAGCTGGGTCTGGAGCGAGCGAAGAAGGAGAGAGCTGGAGTTACGTTTCCGTTGTCTACGTCGGGAGGTAGCGGGTCTCCCTGTGCCGCTGGGATGTGGGTAACAGGAGGACGGCCGTGAGTCCGACCCTGCGTATTGTCGGATTCTGACGGGTGGATGCGGCTGGTCGGCGAGGTGGGGATCACGGGTCGGGTGGCGGCGTCCGTGGTGTACGTGCGTGGTGCGCGGCGTACGTGCGTGCAGAAACCTCGAGTGTGCCTGAGGCTTAGAGTGGGTAGGTATTTATAGGGGTGTGGCCGGAAGTGGCTGAGGTGTGGTCCTGCTCCTGAAATTCAGCTAAGTTTTATCTCCAATTATCATCTTCGCCAAGATCCATAGCATAAACTCTGATGAGTTCAGGTCCAGAGGTCAGAACCTGAGATGAACAGCCGGCTGAGGTCCAAACAGCTGTAGCACTTAGTCTGGTGCTGGTGCTCATACAGCAGCACGCCTGCAGCTCTCATCTCATCCACAGAATAGAGCTGCTGGTCTGTGAAGTGATCTGTGACCATGCAATTTTGCTATGACAATAAATGTTGACTGATTCATTGATATTACATTCTACATTGTACTCTGACACAAACGGAAGCATTTTACAACTTTGCTGAGTTAGATTGAAAAGAATAATCCTCAACATAACCTTTGAATGGTTATGAGAGCTATGAGTTATGATAATATAGTGCACCACTTAAGTCCAGCGTGAGAGTGTCATAGCCGCTCTAAACTCCTCCCATTCCTGCAGCGAGTGGCGTCCTCCTGCCCCTCACACGCTGACTGTCTGCTCACAGGAGCAGGAGGACAGAAGGAGACTGATTACCCTGAGCAGCATGCAGGGCAATTCATTCAAATGACGTTTGTTTTCCTGATCCCCCAAATAACTCACTGAATGTGTCACTTGTCACTTTTTATAAAACCTATGGCAACGGCGGCGCATGTCTATGTTGGGGCCAGTAGCTACATCTTCTGTCTTTATTTGTTGTTTTCTCTTGTTTATTACTGGAGCGCTAACGGCTGACATGAGACAGTCATCAACATTGGAAAAGGAAGCGTGGGGATCGGATTTAAGGCAGAAGGCCAAGACGATCAGCACCCACATCTGACCGACCAGCACCAAAGGACTCTAGTGGGACGAGAGGAGGACTCTGGTGGGACGAGAGGACACCTCTAGTGGGACGAGAGGAGGACTCTGGTGGGACGAGAGGACACCTCTAGTGGGACGAGCGGAGGACTCTGGAGGGACGAGAGGAGGACTCTGGCGGGACGAGAGGGGGACTCTGGCGGGACGAGAGGAGGACTCTAGTGGGACGAGAGGAGGACTCTAGTGGGACGAGCGGAGGACTCTAGTGGGACGAGAGGAGGACTCTAGTGGGACGAGAGGAGGACTCTGGTGGGACGAGAGGAGGACTCTGGTGGGACGAGCGGAGGACTCTGGTGGGACGAGCGGAGGACTCTGGTGGGACGAGAGGAGGACTCTGGTGGGACGAAAGGAGGACTCTGGTGGGACGAGAGGAGGACTCTAGTGGGACGAGAGGAGGACTCTAGTGGGACGAGAGGGGGACTCTAGTGGGACGAGAGGAGGACTCTAGTGGGACGAGCGGAGGACTCTAGTGGGACGAGAGGAGGACTCTAGTGGGACGAGAGGAGGACTCTGGTGGGACGAGAGGAGGACTCTGGTGGGACGAGCGGAGGACTCTGGTGGGACGAGCGGAGGACTCTGGTGGGACGAGAGGAGGACTCTGGTGGGACGAAAGGAGGACTCTGGTGGGACGAGAGGAGGACTCTGGTGGGACGAGAGGAGGACTCTGGTGGGACGAGCGGAGGACTCTGGTGGGACGAGAGGACACCTCTAGTGGGACGAGGAGGAATCTAGTGGGACGAGCGGAGGACTCTGGCGGGACGAGCGGAGGACTCTGGTGGGACGGGAGGAGGACTCTGGTGAGCCGAGAGGAGGACTCTGGCGGGACGAGCGGAGGACTCTGGTGGGACGGGAGGAGGACTCTGGTGGGACGAGAGGAGGACTCTGGGGGGACGAGAGGAGGACTCTGGCGGGACGAGAGGAGGACTCTGGTGGGACGAGCGGAGGACTCTGGTGGGACGAGCGGAGGACTCTGGTGGGACGAGCGGAGGACTCTGGTGGGACGAGAGGAGGACTCTGGTGGGACGAGAGGAGGACTCTGGTGGGACGGGAGGAGGACTCTGGCGGGACGAGAGGACACCTCTGGCGGGACGAGCGGAGGACTCTGGCGGGACGAGAGGAGGACTCTGGCGGGACGAGAGGAGGACTCTGGCGGGACGAGAGGAGGACTCTGGTGGGACGGGAGGAGGACTCTGGCGGGACGGGAGGAGGACTCTGGCGGGACGAGAGGAGGACTCTGGCGGGACGAGAGGAGGACTCTGGCGGGACGAGAGGAGGACTCTGGCGGGACGAGAGGACACCTCTGGCGGGACGAGCGGAGGACTCTGGCGGGACGAGAGGAGGACTCTGGCGGGACGAGAGGAGGACTCTGGCGGGACGAGAGGAGGACTCTGGCGGGACGAGAGGAGGACTCTGGCGGGACGAGAGGAGGACTATGGCGGGACGAGAGGACACCTCTAGTGGTACGAGAGGAGGAATCTGGTGGGACGAGCGGAGGACTCTGGTGGGACGAGAGGAGGACTCTGGTGGGACGAGAGGAGGACTCTGGTGGGACGAGAGGAGGACTCTGGTGGGACGAGAGGAGGACTATGGTGGGGCGAGAGGAGGACTCTGTGTCCACATCATGATGTTTGCTGCTCAAACACAAAGTTGATGGAAAATGTTTTTCTCAGTTGAGATTTGAATGTAAAGATGTCGGCCATGTTTTTTGACCAGATAACTGTTTTTGTTGCTGCTGTTTACATTCATTATGATGCAAATTTAAAAAATGCACTTCAGGAAAGTACTGCTGTTTGTTTGTTTGTTTGTCATACGTTACAAACGGGCTCCAGCTGCACCTCGCTGTGCATCCCTGTGTTGCACAATAACAATAAATAATCCTTGAATCTAAGAGCATTTTCCTTCGGGATAAATGAAGTTATAATTCATCTCTTCTTATCATGACAGGTTGGGGATACATTAGTATGTGTATTAGTATATATATATATATATACATATATATATATATATATATATATATATATATATATATATATATATATATATACATATATATATATATATATGTATATATATATATATATATATATACATATATATATATCTTACTTGTTTAGGATGTGTTTTTCTTTTTCTTTGCAACAAAAAAACTTAATAAAATATTGAAGTATAAAAAAAAATATATATATGTATATATATATATATACATATATATATATATATATATATATATATATATATACATATATATATATATATATGTATATATATATATATATATATATATACATATATATATATATGTATATATATATATATATACATATATATATATATATATACATATATATATATATATACATATGTATATATATATATATATATACATATATATATGTATATATATATATATACATATATATATATATATATATGTATATATATATATATATACATATATATATATATATATATGTATATATATATATTTTTTTTTTATACTTCAATATTTTATTAAAGTTTTTTTTGTTGCAAAGAAAAAGAAAAACACATCCTAAACAAGTAAGAAATAATACTAGCGATTCATGCACCTGGCAAAAGGCCAGGAGGAAATACATTTAAACAAATAATTAAATTAAACAAAAACAAAATACATCAAAACAACCATGCAGCATGCCAACAACATTGTCCGTCACTCGTGTCAACCATAACTTCAGGATCAGATATCAAAATGATATATTGGAAGAGTTCTATACACAGCAATATTTATCTTAAGGTCTAGATTTTCACAGATAAAGTAGCATCCTGTTTGAAGCGAGTACCTGTCTTCTTAAAAGATATCAGCTTCAGCAATGAACAGAGTAAAAAATAAATTAAAAAAACCCTGTGTGAGGTTAGGGAGGGCAAATCACCAGCCAAGTTCTTATTCTGACAAATATTTGGTCCATTTTGTCCATCTTGCTATGTATGCGTCTTTCCTTAATCTCAGTAGGAAAGTCAGTCTTTCCATATCGTGAATTTCTTTCATGATTTCAATCCAATTTTCGACTGAAGGTGGGTCGGTTTGTAGCCACTTACGAGTAATAGCTTTTTTTGCTGCTACCGTTAATATTTTCAGGAGGTATCTGTCGTTTCCTGTTATTCCTTCTGGTAGATCACCCAAATAAAGTGACTTGCATGTGAATAAAATCTGCTGCCCAAGAATATGCTGCATAATTGTCCAAGCGTTTTGCCAGAATGTTTGTATCTTGGAGCAGCACCAGAAGATATGGTGGTGGTTTGCACAACCCTCCCCACAATTTCTCCAGCATGTACGGTTTATTGAGACTAAGTATATCTTCATTTTAGGGGTAATAAAGAAACGAACAAGGTTCTTCCAGCTAAATTCACGCCAATACATTGAACAGGAAGTAGTGAACACGGTTTCACACATATTCTCCCATTGCTGACTGGATATTTGATCTTCTAGTTCTTTCTCCCATCTCTCCTTGATATATGTTGTGGTAGTTCCTCTGCCCTTTGTGATTCCCTGGAAAAGTTTTGAAATGACTGATTTGGAGCTGCCAATGTATGCCCGTACTATTAATTTTATTATTTCATTCGGTTCCATATTTACCTCATGTCTCTTAATTTCTTTTGAAAAGTACTGCCGTAACTGTAAATATCTGAAGAAATCATAATTTTCTAAATTGTATTTTTCCTTCAATATCTGGAAGCTGTGTAATGTGTTTTTCTCCATTATTGTACAGAAGGCAGTAATACCTTGTTTGGTCCAGTACCTGAATCTAGAATCTATACTATTTGGTGTAAATTCTGTGTCATATGCAAGCCATCTAAGTTTTCTTAACTGGGTCCACAAATTTAGTTGCTTTACAACGTCAAACCAGGTGTGCAGGGTGAATGAGACAATGGGGTTCAGTTGGGCGCGATAAGTTAACATTAATTTGTGGTCTGCGATCATTGCTTGTACTGGAATACCTTTGCATTCATTTTCCATCTCCTTCCACTTAGCCTCGTAACCATTATCACACCAAAGAACTATTATTTTTAATTGGGCGGAATGGAAATACTCTCTAAGGTTAGGGAGAGACATACCACCTCCCTCCTTACTAATGGTTAACGTGCTATATTTAACCCTTGGTTTCCTTCCGTTCCAAATGAATCTGGAGATCTGTCTGTCCCAGTCCTGGAATTGTCTGGCTGGGATTTTAACTGGTAGTGACATAAATAAATACAGTAGTCTAGGTAAAATGGACATCTTTATAATATCAATTCTCGCACTTAGGTTCAATAGCGGTGTTGACCAATTACTCAGATCTTCTTTAATTTGTTTGTTTACAATTTCATAGTTTTTTTTATACAGATCACTAGTACAGTGAGTTAACCAAATTCCGAGGTATTTAATTGCTTTTTGTGACCAGTTAATGGGGATCTTTTGCTTCATAAAAGGTGAAGGATTGTAATTAAATGGTAATATTTGAGTTTTTTGCATATTTAATTTGTATCCTGAATATGTACCGAATTTATCAAGGAGTTCCAAAAGGTTGGGAAGGCAGATATCTGGGTCACGGATGTATAGTAATACATCATCAGCGTATAACGCTATCTTATGTTCCTTATTTTTTATCAGAATTCCTTTTATATCGCAGCATTCTCTTATTGCTTGTGCCAAGGGTTCCATGTAGAGTGCGAAAAGAGTTGGAGAGAGGGGGCACCCCTGACGAGTGGATCTTTCCAATTTTATGCGATCAGTAAGACGTCCATTTATTTTGATTCTCGCTGTTGGGGCAGAATATAGAGCTTTAATACTGTTAATTGACTTTTCGGCGAAACCAAATTGTTCTAAAACCAAAAACAAATATTCCCAGCTCACGCAATCAAAAGCTTTTTCAGCGTCTAGGCTAACTAGCACAGCATTTGATTTGGTTTCGCCGATATTGTCTATAACATGAAGAGAGCGTCTAATATTATCTTGCGTTTGCCGTCCCTGGACAAACCCAGTTTGGTCGCTATCAATTAGGTCAGGAATGAAGGAGTCCATTCTCCTAGACATGATGGATGCATACAATTTGTAGTCCTGGTTTAAAATCGAAATCGGTCTATATGAGCTACATAGCATTTTGTCCTTGCCTTCTTTTGGAATGACAGAAATAATAGCTTCACTCCATGAGGGTGGAGTTGACATATTTTCAAGTGTCCAATTAAAGGAGTTCAAAAGTACTGGAGTCAGCTCTTCCTTAAAGATCTTATACCATTCAGCCGGTAAACCATCACTTCCTGGTGTCTTATTATTTTTTAAATTCTTCACTGCAGTTTCCAATTCTTTTTTGGTAATCTGTGATGTCAAGTGGTCATTCTGTTGTTGTCCAATTGAAGGCAGGTCTATAGATTTTAGGAATGATTTTATATTCTCTTTAGTTTCTTGTTTTGGTTGTGAGTATAGGGTTTTGTAATATGTTTGGAATGCAGTGTCGATCTCATCTAAGTTATTGCTTATTTGTCCTGATTCAGGGTGAAGTATTTTATATACTGAGTGTGAGATCTGTTTTTTCCGTATTTTCTTAGCAAGTAATTTGGTGGCTTTCGGACCGATTTCATAATATGTTTGTTTTAGGAATTTATATTTTTTCTCTGTTTCTTCTTTATAAATATCCAAGATCAGATTTTTTATTTCTTTAACTTTGGTCAGCATTTGGGTGTCTTGAGTCTCAGCATGTTGTTTCTCCAGTTCTTTTAGATTATTTTCCAGCTGTTTAAGTTTCTTTTCTTTTCCTTTTTTGAGAGCTGAGCTGAGAGATATTAACTTGCCCCTGATCACTGCTTTTAAGGTGTCCCATAATATATTTGGGTTAACTTCCCCATTATCATTAAAGTCAAGGAAAGTTTTAATTTCCGATTTTATTTGTTGTACCACTGTTTTATTATTAAGCACACTTGTATTAAGTCTCCAGATTGTTTTCTTTGGTCTGCTATCCAAATGTAGAGTTAAATACATTGGTGAGTGGTCAGAAATATCTCTAGTTCCTATCTCACAGTTCTGAATCCTATGTCTATCATTCTGAAACATAAAAATATAGTCTATTCTTGAGAAGACTGCATGGGGGGCAGAATAAAAAGTATAATCTTTTTCAGATGGATGCAGGTCCCTCCAAACGTCAAGTAAGCCCATCTCATCAAAACCTCTTCTCAGCAATTTAGACTGCAGGGAGATGTTTCTCTTATTATTTGATGTATCCCATTTATTACTTATTACCGTGTTAAAATCTCCTGCACATATTAGTGTGCCTTGTGATTCTGAGGAAATCAGCTCGAGTATTTTTTTCATGCTACTACTGTGATCACTTTGTGGGGGTATATAAACACAGATAAGTGTGGTCATTTTGTTTTCAATCTTTCCTTGCACCAGAACATATCTGCCTTCACTGTCTCTGATCCCTAACCAAGTCAAAGTTAATAGAGTTATGTATTAATATAGCGACTCCTCTTTTTCCAGTTTTCAATGAGCTATAAAATGTGTTCTTGTATCCAAATTGCTTTAATTTTTCATGTTCATTTTGGGATAAATGCATTTCCTGTAGAAATATAATTTGGTGTTTTTCCCTTCTCATTTTTGACATTACTCTGCTTCTCTTAACTGGATTATTTAAGCCGTTCACGTTCCAGGATGCTACTCTGAAGTTACTGTATCCCATAACAATAGTTCAATCTGTATGCGTTGGCAACATAGACACGTGTGTTGGAACAAAAACAAATAACAAAAACATTATTAACAAATATAAAATTGACTTCCAACCTCAGGGTCTTACACTGCCCTGTCATCTTCATATACCACCTATTCTGCTAATGGATAATTAATCCTACTTAAAGTAGGGGCTCCCTCTCTGCAAAAAACAAAGTCTCTTTCCCTCTTGAGCGGACCAGTCATTTAGACCTCTCCCGGTCATTTGTGCTCATTCATATATAGAGAAGCCCGAAACAAGCACGAAGTAAAAAAAACAAAACAACAAAGCGGTGGGAGTGGGGATCAAATTGTCAATATTTCAAGATTATTATTATCGATGCAGAAGGGGGGGGGGGGGTTGAGGGACATATGATTATGCGTGTGTGTCTACGACTTTGGACATTTTTTTTTGTACCTGTTTAGCAGTGTGTGAAATTGGTCCGTCCGTACCTGATGAATCCTAGTAGTTTAATATTCATACGTGTTAGCGTTAGTGCTCTTTGGACCTCTCTCGGGCCCGGCCGGTGCCGTCCCCGGTCTTTCTGCTCCAGTGAGCGCCTTGTGTGAGTTTCTGGTCCCAGCTGGTGTCGGGCGTCTGCGGCAGGTCCAGGGAATAGCCTCTCGTCCTCATGTCCTCGGCTGCTTCTGTGGCGTTGTTGTAGATGCGGGGGCCATTTGCCCAGTGGATCCTTATCCTGGCTGGGTATGGCGTCTGGAAACGTATTTGTTTCCCCTTAAGAATCTTCTTTATGTCTTTGTATTCTTTAAGTTTATTGTTCACGTCAGTCGGGTGATCGTGTGCAAACGCCACCACTTTCCCTTCATAGGTGATCTTTTTAGCCCAAGCTGCTTTAAGTATTTTGTCTTTAATGTCAAATCTCTGGAAGTTAACCAGGATAGATCTTGAGACCGTTTCATCTTGTGGTTTCGGGCCGAGTGACCGATGGGCTCGCTGGATCTGTAGGTCCGAGTTTGTATCGAGGGCCAGCTGTGTCTTCAAAAAATGATCCATGAATGTTAGCATTGAGCTTCCCTCCGTGTCTTCTTTAATCCCGTATATGCGGATATTATTCCGGCGTGATCTTGCTTCCAGATCCGTTACCTTGGCCTGGAGGAGTCCCTGCTGTTTGAGGCAGTAAAGCAGAGCGTCCTTCAGCTCGGACTTGACGGTCTCCGTTTCCTCGACTCGATGCTCTGCTTCTGCTAATCGTGCGCCATGGTTGCTGACATCTGCGACGAGATTTTGTAGTTTTTGATTCATCTCCGTCTTAAATTTGTTGAATTCCAGTTTAATGTCGTTTCTAAAGTCATTTTTAAAATCCTTTAGTTCCTGTTTGAGTTCGGTTTTCAAGCTTTGTATGTCTTTGCACAGGTTTTGGATGGCTTCAGCCGTAGACATAACCCCCTCGTCTGAACGAGGCTCCATTTTCTCCACCGTGGTTGTGTTGTCTTTCGTTGTTTCTTGTCCTGTTTCTTCGCTGTTCTTGTTTTTTCTCGATGCTTTCTTGCTTCTAGCCCCACTCATTCTGGATCATTTTAGTTTTTTAACAGCTGTTCTCTTGTGTCAGTGGGGTCTTTTCTTCTTAATTTGACCAGGAGAGTTTTGTATATATATATATACATATATATATATATATATATATATACATATATATATATACATATATATACATATATATATATACATATATATACATATATATATATACATATATATACATATATATATATACATATATATACATATATATATATACATATATATACATATATATATATACATATATATACATATATATACATGTATATATTAGTTCCACTCTAGCTTGTGTTTGGATTGAACTTGTGGTATAAGAACATTTCTTCTTCTTTCCTCTCATTAATCATGTGACAACAGAAGATCCATTGTGTCAGGTTCTTTTGATACAAAAGGCTGAAGAGGACAACATAATAACACTGATTCAAGGTTGTCTTCCACATTACTTGTGTGCATCAATGGGCTTTTGTCTTCTGCATTATGTCCAATACAAGCTTGTATTGTTTGCCTCGGCTCTCTGCTACATTGGTGCATAGTTTGAAGGAATCTCTGGAGTTTGAGGTTGGGTATCATATTGTTGCGAGACTGGACTACACTGTGTAAAAAGTCAGTCAGAACGCTGCAGCTCGAGTCCTCACTAAGACCAGGAGGGTGGATCACATCACTCCAGTTCTGAGGTCTTTGCACTGGCTTCCTGTCCAACAAAGAATTGACTTTAAAGTCCTGCTGCTGGTTTACAAAGCACTGAATGGTTTAGGGCCAAAATACATCTCTGATCTGCTGCTACCTTATGAACCATCCCGACCCCTCAGGTCGTCTGGGACCGGTCTACTTTCTGTTCCCAGAGTCAGAACTAAACATGGAGAAGCAGCGTTCAGTTTTTCTGCTCCACATATCTGGAACAAAGTCCCAGAAAGCTGCAGGTCTGCTGAGACCCTCAGCTCCTTTAAATCAGGACTGAAGACTTTTCTGTTTGCTGCCTTCAATTGAACCCGATTCAATTAATATATTAATCAATTTCCAAATACTGCTGATTGAAAACATGAAATTTAGTGATGCTACGTTACGATGTCTGAAAAGTCCTGGTAAACCGATAAAAAGTGTAAGCATCATTGAAAGACCTCAGAGAGGTTAGAGTCCCGAGGCGGGGTTGGAGTCCTGCGCTAAATGTTATTGTTTTAATGTATGTTCTTAATTGTTTTTAATCTCCTTTTCTTTTGCCTCATGTTTTGATGCTTTTAATGGTTTTATGTGAAGCACTTTGAATTACCTTGTTGAAATGTGCTATACAAATAAACTTGCCTTGTGTATTGTTTCTAGTATTTTTGAAGTAAAGTCTAATCAAAATCATGTTAAGCTATGTTTACCATAAATGATAAAGGAGTTTCTATTTCTCTGTTGTGTGGATTGAGTTGTGGACGTGATGAACAGTGGAGCTGACCAGAGGCTCGATGTCCTGCCTCTTCTCTTCTAACGTTTTTCTGCTAAGTAGTCATGTAAATCTGGTATTCAACATTATAGTTGTGGGGACCACAAGGGACTGCAGAGCGCTGATGGGGGGCTCCAAGAGCAAACACTCAGCAAATGTAAGGACAGCAGTATCACCTGTCTTCAATTACATTCGCCAGCAGAGCAGAAAATGTGCTATAAGATCCTGTCAATACTTATGCTTGTGCATCAGAGGGGGATCTTCAGATTAGCATTCAGCCTTAGGTTAGAGAGCGACACAGTGCCGTCTTGTCTTTGTGTCTGAGAGCGGCTTTTACTTCTGACAGGGAGCTCTTCTGTCTTCATGATTAACTGTCAACCTCATGCTTTTCAGGGAACTCAAACCTTTCACGTCAGCTGATTGGCTCTCGTGTTACCGCAGAGACACACCACTGACAGAACGACGGTGACACAGATGTGATGATTGTGATCTACAGGGACTATCGCAGTCTCCATTTTCACACTGTTCCACAGTGGGGAGGCCTCAGTGGAATTAGTGTCAAGATGACATGACGAAATGCTAACAACTATTATTATCCTTTCAGCAGATATCTGAGATAACGCGGCTCCAGTGTCAATGCAAAAGCCAGCTGACAGAAAGAGATGCAGGCCGTCCTGGTGGACCCGCAGACTCAGGCTCTCTCTCGTTATTTCCTTTCACACTCCATTGTATCTGTCCAACTGTTCAACTAAGGCAAACAGGGCCAAAGGTCTCACACTCTTAAATGATAATGTTTGTGATATTGTATGTTCCTATTATTGCCAATAACAAACTCATGAAAGGTCCCAACCCAACAATGAATGTATTTACTACCTAGAGATCACACCAGCCGTGATGCTGAATTGGGCCAGGGGCTCAAAGTGGGGGTGGGGCTTCCCTACTTCCCACCCCCCTACTTCCCGCGCCTTTGCTCCAACCAGAGCCCTCTTTAAACTTAATTTGAATCTCAACTACACACCTTTAAGTTTCGTGGCTGCATCTTTTATTTATTCCATCCATCCATCCATCCATCCATTTTCCTCCGCTTATCCGGGGTCGGGTCGCGGTGGCAGCAGGCCAAGCAGGCTGACCCAGACTTCCCTCTCACCGGCAACATGTTCCAGCTCATTCTGGGGGATCCCGAGGCGTTCCCAGGCCAGCTGGGAGATGTAATCCCTCCAGCGTGTGAATGCTGGAGGTCACGATCCGAGGAGGCTAACAGGACCACATCATCTGCAAACAACAGAGAGGCGATCCCGAGACCCCCGAACCTGACGTTCTCCACCCCCAGGCTGCACCTAGATATCCTGTCCATGAAAGTCACGAACAGGGCCGGTGACAAAGGGCAGCCCTGGCGGAGGCCAACACCCACCGGGAACGTGTCTGACTTATTGCCGAGAATGCGGACACAGCTCCTACTGCAGTCGTACAGAGACCGGATCTCCCATTGTAATGGGTCCGGCACCCCATACTCCCGCAGCAACCCCCACAAGAACCCCAGAGGGACCCGGTCGAAAGCCTTCTCCAAGTCCACAAAGCACATGTAGACTGGTTGGGCAAACTCCCAGTTTAGAGGGTAAAGAGCTGGTCCACTGTTCCACGGCCGGGACGGAATCCGCACTGCTCCTCTTGAATCTGAGGTTCGACAAGCGGTCAGAGCCTCCTTTCCAGCACCCTGGCATAAGCCTTCCCCGGGAAGCTGAGTAGTGTGAGACCCCGGTAATTCGAGCACACTCTCCGGTCCAAAATTGAAAATGGGAACCCCCACCCCGGTCTGCCAGTCCATGGGCACTGCTCCCGACCCCCATGCGACATTGAAGAGGCGTGTCAGCCAGGACAGCCCAACTATGTCCAGCACTTTCAGCATCTCAGGGCGGATCTCATCCACCCCTGGCGCCTTGCCACCAAGGAGCTTTTTGACTACCTCAGCGGCCTCTGCCAGGGATATGGGTGAGCCTCCCCCTAGGTCCTCAGGCGCTGCCTCCTCTGCAGAGGACATGTTGGTCGGGTTTAGGAGTTCCTCAAAGTGCTCTTTCCACCGCCCGACGATGTCCCCCGTCCGGGTCAGTAGTTCCCCCCCCCCCCTGCTGAGAACATCCTGGGGTAAGCCCTGCTTTCCCTTCCTGAGCCGTCTGATGGTTTGCCAGAACCTCCTTGAGGCCAACCGAAAGTCCTTCTCCATGGCCTCCCCGAACTCCTCCCATGCCCGAGTTTTAGCATTCGCGACCACCGCAGCTGCAGCCCTTCTGGCCTGCCGGTACATGTCAGCTGCTTCAGGAGACCCCTGGGCCAACCAGGCCTTGAAGGTCTCCTTCTTCAGCTTGACGGCTTCCCTCACCTCCGGTGTCCACCACCGGTTTCTCGGGTTGCCGCCACGACAGGCACCGATGACCTTCCGGCCACAGCTCCTAGCGGCCGCATCCACAATAGAGGCTTTGAACATGGTCCATTCGGATTCCATGTCCCCAACCTCCCTTGGGATGTGTGAGAAGTTCTTCTGGAGGTGGGAGTTAAAGACCTCCCGGACAGGGTCCTCCGCCAGACGTTCCCAGTTCACCCTCACTACACGTTTGGGCTTGCCCGGTCTTTCCAACCGGTTCCCCTGCCAGCTGATCCAACTCACCACCAGGTGGTGATCAGTTGACAGCTCTGCTCCTGTCTTCACCCGAGTGTCCAAGACATACGGCCGCAAATCAAATGATACGATTACAAAGTCGATCATTGATCTCCGGCCTAAGGTGTTCTGGTACCAGGTACACTTATGATCCACCTTATGTTTGAACATGGTGTTCGTTATGGCCAAACCGTGGCAAGCACAGAAGTCCAATAACGGGTTCAGATCGGGCAAGCCGTTCCTCCCAATCACCCCCCGCCAGGTTTCTCCATCATTGCCCACGTGAGCGTTGAAGTCCCCCAGGAGAACTATGGAGTCGGTAGGTGGCGCCCTTTCCAGGACCCCTCCCACTGACTCCAAGAAGGCCGGATACTCTGAACTGCTGTTTGGTGCATAAGCACAAACCACAGTCAGAGCCTTGCTCCCCGCAACCCATAGGCACATGGAGGCGACCCTCTCGCTCTCCGGGGAGAACTCCAACACAGCGGCGCTCAGCCGGGGGCTCGTGAGTATCCCCACTCCCGCCCGGCGCCTCTCACCCTGGGCAACTCCAGAAAAGGACAAAGTCCAACCCCTCTCCAGGAGCTTGGTTCCAGAGCCAGCGCTGTGTGTGGAGGTGAGTCCAACTATATCTAGCTGGTATCGCTCCACCTCCTGCACCAGCTCCGGCTCTTTCCCCGCTAGCGAGGTGATGTTCCACGTCCCTAGAGCTAGTCTATGCCGCCGGCGATCGGCTCGCCCAGGCCTCCCGCCTGACCTGCCGCCCGGTCTGCATTGCACCCGACCCCGATGCTTGTCCCTGCGGGTGGTGGGTCCACAGGGTGGCTGCTCCATGGTGTTTCTTCAGGCTGAGCCCGACCGGGCCCCATGGGTGAAGGCCTGGCCACCAGACGCTCGCCGACGAGCTCCCCTCCTGGGTCTGGCTCCGGGAGGGTGCCCCGGTTTCCCTGGTCCAGGCGAGGTGGCTGAAGTCCGTGGGCTGCTTTTCATTAGGGTCGTTTTGAACCGCTCTTAGTCTGGGCTCTCCCCTGAGACCTGATTGCCTTGGGAGACCCTACCAGGGGCTAATTTTTCGTGAGACAATTGTATTCTCATTAAAGGTATACCATTAATTGAAAAAAAGGACTAAATATGAAAGCTATGAACCATTCACTTCCATATTTAAACCATTTACTGTATGAATAGTAGTGTCTCTTTGCCTTTTTTGTTTTTTCTCCTGTAAGTGGAAAATTGACAGAGCCTGAATTATAGACTGTTCGTGGGCCATAAAGACAGCCAACTGTTTTTTTTAAGTGGTATTCATTTTGTTGTCTTTTTTACTTTAAGACAAAGCGTACATGTGAACCAGGAGTCACTGCGTTCCCTGAAGTCCTTTTTGGGGTGGGACAGCCTTGGCGAATTCCCCGTTCAATTTTAAATCTCTTGGTAGTTCCACGTGGTAATTTAATCAAACTATTTGCAAAAGCGCATACGGTTCTAGTGGTGCAACGGATCAGCACAAAAGAAAAAAGAGAGCAAATATTACTCTGAGATCCCTGATCACGTTGTTATGCCACCGATACTAATTGCAGATCATTGATGATCCATATTGGCAGATACAGATTCCTCTGTTGTTTGATTATAGCAGCTAGTCTACAAGGCTCCAGACAATTTTTCATTAATGATGTATTATGAGCTGCTTAGAGCTAATGTAAGCAGCTCATAATACATCTCTAATATCTATTTATGTTGTTGTGAAAACATCTCCTTCAAACAATGTGATGGTTAACATGAAAACCACAACAAGCCACCACAGGAACAGGACAGGGGCCAGAAAGGAATAAGGCCATGCTAACAGGTGCTTTTTATATGCTGGCACTGATTAGGGGAGGAGCCAGCCTGAGGGCTGCGTTCACAACCCTACACCCACACCCTACACCAGAGGTAGCCAACACGGTGCCCGCAGGGACCACGTGAGTCGCCCGCAAGGCATGTTCTAAAAATAGCACTAGTATGAAGGCAAATCACTGTCAAGATCCAAGAGCGCATGTGTAGAGATCCACACGCGCATGTGTAGAGGTCCCGCGCTTGCAAATGAAACAATAGTGCGTCTATATTACTTTGACGAATGCTTTCACATTACTCCGTGCAGAATATCTCTGCCTGTGAGGGCGTTCTACTAAAACTAGTTTTTCATTCTGATACTGAGTTGGCGGACCCAGTCACCATTGTATAACTACATTTAATTGGTTACAATCCTCGTCTTTGGATTGGCCGGATATCACTCGGATATCAATCTTACATAACTGATCATTTGTATAAACATGGGACAGAGTTCATGATTTATTCAAACATGTTACAAAGGTAGTGGTTCGTACAAACGAGACATGATGTGAAGATATGACAGTTCATGATTTCCTAAAAAATCTTAGAAGTGATAAGTTGCACAAAAATACAACAGGTGTGATTTTGAACAAAATACACAATCATTGTTGATAGTTATTGTGAGGAATAATTAACATCGACATGTGATCAGACAGTCTCTTCACATATGTTATTATTATTATTATTATTAATAATAAAAAGTGATCTGTGCAACTTTGTTAGTCAGGAAGTTTGTATCTAACAAGTAGCCCTTCGTACTGCTCGGTACCCTTGACGTAGCTCTCTGTTTCAAAAAGGTTGCTGACCCCTGCTCTACACCCTACGCTTTCTTTCCTGAGGAGCATTCCCACCACACATGCATGATAGCAGGGAACACAGCAGGGAACATACCGGGAAGCAGAACAGAGCAGGTAGCATAACAGCCGAAACAACACTGAGACAGGGAACACACTGGGTTAAATACACTGGAGAGGGGCAGGTGATCAGACATGGGAGGATTCAAGCATGGACGGGGCAGACAATCACAAAGGTGGAAAAACATAAAAAGGCAGGAAGTGAAGTGAACACGGGACACAAGAGGAGGGAAAAGTCAAAATAAAACAGGTAACAAACTAAACAAAAACCCAGACCGTGACATTAAATGGTGGACCAAACAGGCTGATCAGCTGACGGACAGAACAGCCAATGTTGCCATTGCAAAAGGACTAGATCAGAGGTCTTCAACAGGGGTCCGTGAAATTTCTGGTTAATTAGACAATTAAAAAATTAAAAAATCTCTAAACATGAATGTGTCCATTATTTTAATAGTTCAGTATTGTATGAAAGATAACAGGTATCTTTATGCATGGCAGTGGTACTAATAGGCCATCACTCATTTTTCGTTTCCACGTTTAAAATGAAAACATCAGTTTGAATAGCTTGTATGCATGATTGTCATGCAATTAACAGACAATGTTGATATTGGCATTGGTATCAGCTGACAAGGTGTGTTTATGAATGGCAGTGGCACGGCCCCCCTACTCACTGTGCCTTACACATGTTTAAAATAAAAACATGAATATATGAACCTGTGTATTATTGAATAGCTTAGCATTGAATACACAATAAAGAGGTATACATGGCACTAGGCCCATTTAATATAAAACACAATTTTATACAATATATATAGTTGGGGGTCCCTGCTCCATCTGTCTATCAGTTTGGGGGTCCTTGGCCTGAAAAACGTTGAAGACCCCTGGACTAGATGAACCCTAAAGACGATCCTGCTTCATACATTTTATTCTCAGAGAGTATTAGCCTTTTAAATTCAATTCAGACTTGCAGCAAAGGACATTGCAGAGGCCAAGCAGAGTGGTACTCAGTGGTGTGAAACAACCTGCAATGCGAAAACAAATGCAAGCCCTACATTTACTTATTTTCCTTCACTGTCACACAAACGGTTTTCACTTTCATAGTTTGCCATTAGACAGTAATCGTAGCATTTTGAAGGTGTAGCTCATAAGTCAGCCAACAGTTTGCAGCATTTTTGCCAGCTGGGACAGTGACCTTGGTATTGGTTTCACCAAGTAAGTCAAAATGTGGTCCTGGAGACCCCTGGTCCTGGAGACCCCTACTCCTAACACAGAGGCGGTTTTGAGTACTTTGCTGGTGTTCATTTATTTCTGTCTGTGGACACATTTTCACAGCTATAGGGTCACTACCGTGCAAGATGCAGTCATGACACTTAACAGGTGTGTGGTTAGAAGATGGACGTGCCATTTCTGCAGTGCACAGTTACCAGAGGGGCTGCAATCAAATCACTCACATTAGATTGGACCGCTGAAAGGTGGGCGGTCTTAGAATGTAGCACAATATGGAGCTTCAGAGGACTGTGGTTCCATTCAAGTCAGTCATTCAAGACTGTGGCTCCTTGTCAGTAAAAGCTGCAGATTGATTGATGAATGTCAGTTTGTTACTGGTTCAAATTGGTTGGTGCTAGCTTATGCAAGCACTACGGTGGCCGTTAAGTGCAAATCAGAACAACAATTCAAACAACACAACAACTCACAAAAACAACAAATCCCAAAACACAAAATTTAAATCGACAAGGATCGTTGCTGATTGGACTTACTCTATACAACCCTGCTTCTTTTAATTATGTCTTCGGAGTGCACATACTCATTGTGCTGTTGTTAAAGGTTGACAGCATAACAAGTATCCTTGTCATAGTGCGTCCAGTCAGCGACGATCCTTGTCGATTTCCGGTAAGAGTTAATGTGTTTTGTGTTAAAGTGGTTTGTGTGTTGTTGTGTTTTCTTAGTAGTAGTGTGATTTTCACGTCATGGCCACCGTAAAGCACACACATTTATTTTTGCATATATTGTTAAAAAGGTGCACAATATGACCAGGGTTGGTATGTCGACTGCATTTACGATTATGGTGCGTTCACACCAAACGCTTCGCGAATTCATCGCGCCGCCGATCAATACGCCGGGACCATTGTGTACATTCGCGTGAATCGCGCTGGACGCGCCGGAGAGGGGGCGTGGCTTATCGCCCTGAAAGCCGTTCAACTGGCCGCCATTAACCATGAAAAAAATAACCTATTTCTGCTTAGTACGTGTTGTGGAAGTAACAGATATCCCGGGAAACTAAACACGTCATGTCTGGTTCATAACATTGTTCAGAGGAGCTCCGTCGATTTTATCGAGCTGTAGTCACTGTGTCTAGCAAGCCACAGGTCGCTGTTTACTACAGCTGTATGAACACAAAATAAACTGATTTGGCTGTGATTTAACGGCAATAAACCGAAAAAAAGGGACTCCGAAATAACTACGTAATGATGCCGATTTGACCGTAGAGCTCTTGGTGAACACAGACGGCTACAGTATTTATTTCCTGATTCAACAACGGCAGGAAGTCACTGATGACAGGGGGAGCAACTCAACGCTGATAGGCTATCATGCTGGGGCGTAACGCGAATATTTCTCAGAAGTTGAAAAATTTCAACTCGCGTTTGGGGCAATTTGCCGTTTGACGCGAATTTGCGTCAATCGCGCTGCAAATTTGCGTCCATCGCGCCGCGCCATTGCAAATTCGCGCCGCGCCAGTCTCATCGCGTCTGTGCATAGACTTTGCATGTAATCTACTTCACCCATCATAACTTGCATTACTCCATACATGGACCGGAGGAGCCGGGATGAAACCGACGATCCACTGATTGGAAGACACGTTTTCATGTTGGTCCATGCTCTGTACACCAACACAGGTGATCTCACGTTTTTTGGCTGATTACCTAACTTCTACTTGGGTTGGGTGGAGCTGTGCAAAATAAATGTCTTATTTGTACTAAGCTAACAGGAGAGTGACTGAGATGTCAGTCTGCAGAAAACAGAAGAGATTCCCGTCTCTTTCACTCTGTTTCTCTGTCATCTCAGCAGTGTGTCTGTTCAACTGCAGTTATTAGCAAGTGTGAGGGAGGCAGTGACCTCCATCCTGTCCCGTCTCTACAGAAGACATCACCAGAAACACGCATCTCTAACATTCTGGCAGAATATGTGTTCAAACAAACCCTATCAGTATCCCTCTGCCAGCCAGCGAGTGTATCCTCACCCCCTGAGCAAATGTTGTTCTCGTAAATTCTCATTCAACCAATGTCACAACACGTTGACTCAATCATGAAACGTAATGTGGCACACCACTGTTTCTATTTTTGTTCATTACATTTTAATTGTCTCCACAATAAAAATGTCAGGAAGTCCTCTGCTGAGCACCGTGGACACAAATCAAAGACCTGCTAAGAGAAGGTTACAAAACCCTGAGTAGTGTTTTTGAGCTGAGGGCTACTTTCTAAGATGCAACGCGTCTTTGAGGTTTTTTTAGCTTGAGGCTCGACGGTACTGTTGGGATGGTGATGTAGGTCAGATCTGGGAGATGAAACCATAATGATGTGTGATTGACACACACCCTGACTTTACCTTTAGTGCCATCATCAGGTTGATATTTTTAGGATCCTAAAGTGTCTAAATTGACATGAAATATTGGAGAAACAGTAACTCCAACTGACCCAAGTGCAAACTTCAGTGAATGTGCTGACAGAGCCAACAGCGTTTACCTGACGCGGTCGGTCGGGACGGCGTTATCAGCTGGAACCGCCGTATGAGAGGGCGGTGGCCGTGAGCCAACCAGTGCGGCACACTCACAAACGCACTTACAGCATCACCAATCAATTACTAATCAAGGAGAAGCTGGGACAACCACACACACAGAGGGAGAGCGACGTCTTAAACAAATGTAATGTTTTTTTTGTTTAATTGTCAGACAGCAACAGAGGTTAACATGGAATCCCACGAAAGAGAAATCAACAGAAGACCACTTTAAAGGCCATGCTAGCGGAGTACAACAGCCTCGCTCCATCCGAGCAGGCAGTGTGCATGGATCGTATCCTGGACTCAGAACATCGCTGGCCTTGGTAGATTCCTGTGTGTATGTACTGTGTGTATCCTTCCATGTATGTGGTCCAGTTGATATGCTTGCATACTGGCAAAGTATGCACATAAATGAGTTTTCTCTGAAGCTATACGTGTTGTGCAGTTATCTTCCATCAATGTATTACAGGCTCTGTTGACTTCAGCACAACAAAGGAGGTCTTGGTCAAGAGGAGAAGATCCCTGTGAAAGAGATTCTCTCGAGGTCCGTGCAGGAGTGAAGACAACATGCAAAGTCAAAAACTTCTACTTGAAATTTGTATCCTAAATGTCTCACTAATCAGTGTTTAAAACCCTTTGGACCCGAGAGACCCTCCGGGGGTCTGTTTAGAAAAGTGTAGCATTCAGTGTGTCGTAGAAAGCATTTTTCACGAAGAAAAATAATTAATAGTCCAGACATTAAAAAAATAGACCGAAAAAAAAGTCCCAGCAACATCATCATACCAGCCATTGTAAACACTGTAAACACATTTGTACATGAACTAATATCATATCTGGAAGATATCTAGAAGATTTGCCACAATTTTGGCCAAAAATCGATGAACTATGATCGCTGTATGGCTCTCTCATCACGGAGCATAGATCGCACATGACGGATGAATACATGAAACAGACTCGTGATTCGACCCCGAGATGATCAGCGTCGTCTAAATGACTCTCTTTCAAACCGTTCAAAAGTTATGGATATATATATGCCAACATCAGCCACAGGTCATGACAAAAAGAATTGGGTAAAAAAACTTACGTTCTGGTGATTTTGAAGATGAAAAACGGATTTTATCCAGCCGATTTTGGCGCAGCTACTTCCTCCATCTTGCCCTGCATGGCTGTGACTGAGATCAATCCGCTGGACGAATGAATGACAAAATGGCAGGCGATTCTGTGAGGTAGACCAATCCATGTAGGGAGGGGGGTTCGCCCAGTATTTTCCTATTTTTAGTCAGTAAACAGACCCGGATACGATCAAACACCCCCGCATGGCTCCCGTTGGACTATCCCACATCGAAAAAGGTGCTCCATGACTAAATCGACCAAGCACAGCCTATTCTAGAGTCACACGCACACACATTATGATTCATATATTTTTATGATTGACAGATATGACACTCATAACTGCTCAAAATTATTCCAAATGGTGTCAAACTGCTTTATTAGGATTATTGAACACTCTTAGTGATAATAAAAGTGAATATATAGTTAATATTTAGTTATATAATATATAAAATTATAATACAGCAATGCAACTGCTGGTTCCGAAAATCAAAATTTTGCTTGAATCAGACTATTTATGCTGGCCTGCTTCACTCAATCGAAGTAAAATATGTTGTGGGGACATGTAAAACGTGTTGTTCTATGTCTGTGGCGTATTTTTAGTCTTGCAGGTGCATTATTTTAAAAAACAAAGTTCAATACAAGTGCTTTTTTTGAGGCGAACCTGAAACTTTTTCAATTTGAGCTGTGCCATAAGTGTATCAGTTATTAACCAGTAACATATACACAATATTTACACAATTGAACACATCTCACAAGTGTTACCAGTATTCTAGCATCAAAATTATTAAAATATACCTTGTAGTTGAGCTGTGGACTCTCTTGAGTATGGGTATGCAATTTTCGAGCCGAGGCCTAAAAATAGGGCTCGGGCCCAAGAGGTGTAAGTTGTAAAAACGTGTTGCTTTACTGTTCAGTATTGGTGGAAGAAGTACTTGAATCTTTTACTATCTTCTATCTAATCTTTAAGTAGTAATGTCACAGTAAGGAGTTTTTTTCCAATCTGTGGTCTCTCAGGATCAGTTTTTCAATGAGTCTCAATATGCTCTCTGAATAAAGCACGGACAGCACATGCCCTTCAATTACACAGAATTAAAACATCTAAATGAGAGCTGCCACATGTTCAAATTGGAGACAAGTTTTGCACACTGAGGGCCTTGTGTCCACATGACGTCTTTATCTGGCAGAACAGCACCAGCAGGGTGTCTCATGTTTCTATGACAACATATCAACATTCTAACCACAATTGTATGATCGACTTGTATTACCCCTTTAATATTTATTATCTATTTGGGCTACTTTTCTTTGACTTTGCTTTTTCACCACAAGCACCAAACCGGAGGCTGCTTGCCCTCATACTCATACTCGCCACTCGATCTGAGCCTTAACGTTAGAGCAAGGAGGGCGATCAGTCGAGACAACGCGTTGCTTTATGATAGTGTCTGGCATGTACAGCTCAGGACAGACACACCTGTCCAGAACAAGCTTCTCTTCCATTGTCTACTCGCTCAGAACAAAGATGCTGGGTGCACCGCGGCCACATGCACTCCCTCCTCATCGGGAACAATTGAAAAGAGAAGCTGGTGGGAGACAGAGCTTATGGAGTTCAACAGAATATTAGTCATGTCAACCCAGACCCAACCCATATTAGGTTAAATCTCCATTAGTTTCTGCTCGGGGCTTCACTTCTGAAATGAGCTCATGCTGTCAATACATTTTATTTGAATTGGGTCATATCAGTAATTTTTACATAAACCACCATAAACACAGAGGTTGAAAGTAAACTGAATTTGTTGAATTGAACACATGCTTGTGATTAGAGTGTTACCCAAAGAGTCCGCCTGCACTTATTGAACTAGGGTTACAATATCATAACCTTTGTTGGCTTCTTCTTACCCCTGCACTTTCTTGCCAGAAAGAATTGTCAACTTGTTACACTGTTTCCATCTTCAGTCTGCCTGCACTCGCCTTCTGTGGGCGGTGGGGAGTTCGTCTTCTGGAGACCAACGTCTCCATGCGTCTCTGCCTGAATCTTAGTAACTTTCAGTCGGCAGGTGATGTGTTGCCATAACAACATACTCTGTGCCTGTGTTTTAAGAGTGAATCAGGGCTAGGTAAAAGAAAGAGTAAACATTTTGCAGAGACATGCCGTAAATATGAATTTATTTTTACAGTTAAAGGAGTTACCAATTGCAAAACTATTATTCAGCAGCCTCAAAGCCCAAAGGAGTCCTTCCAGTGAATGATTCAGTGATGTCGGGATACATTCTGACGGTTTGTGTCAATGTTTTACATCACTTGTAAGGGCTGAAGGTTCACCTGGTGGTAGAGGTGGCAGTCGGAGCTTAACGTTATGATCACGGACACCAATGAGGAGTGAAGAGGGACCGTGATACGCCAACAAACACGCCACTTCATCTATGACATGAAGTGAATCTTGTGTTGTGTTGACACTGCCGTCATCGGCCGGATCACAAACAACGATGAGACTTAACATAGAGAGGAAATCAACAGCCTTGCAGAGTGGAGCTCCGAGAACAACAGTAAAACCAAGGAGCTGATTGTTCAATTTAGAAAAACGGAGGCGAAGACTGCATACGCCTGTCTACATCAATGGAGCTGAGGTGGAGCAGGTTTAAGTTCCTGGGAATCAGCATCACAAACAAGCTGACATGGTCCTCACACATCTCCATCCTGGTGAAGAAAGCTCATAAAGGGCTGTACTTCTTAAGGAAACTTAAGAAGGCTAAATTCCTGTGCCAAGTTCTGAACTTGTACAGCGAAGCAATAGAAAGCATCCTGAGAACAGCTTCAGGCTGTGAGACTCCTAATTCATCCTCCAGCCTCCACATATGATATATATTTACATACATATGTATTTTTTTGTGTTTTGTTGTACAGCAAAAAGGGACTGCCGTTAACACTCCGTTGTGTAACCCTGTTTGTAACCTTGAAGAAGAAGATATTGCAGCCTTAACCTGGCACAGAGGAAAATACTAAATGTTTCCAGACGTCAGAGAGTGCTGTTCAGTAACTGATTCAGAACATTCCCTGACATCAGCATCAATGTTCTCTGTGACGGTCTGACAGCGCTTTGCAACGACTTGACAGGGGTGTTAGTCGTGCCCCCGGCTCTGACTGGTAGAGTTCCCGCTGCGCTTACTGGTCGATTCATTTTTAATCGGGAAACCGCTGTTTGATGTCACAATGCCAGATGAATCGGTCGACTCGAAACTGATTGGAGTGGACGGAGTCAAAGGTCTGGACGCAGGCAATTTACTTACACTGTAAGACTGGGGGTGGACTGTATTATTTAGTCTCTACTGTAAAGTGTAACTGTTATATTTAGAGTTGGAGGTGTGCGAACCCAACAGCTTCACTGTGATAGTTGCATGCATTAACCAGAGTTAAGCTAGCTGCCAATGACTAGGGTCCCACAGAACTCTCGTCTGCTTGTTTAACCTCAACGTTTAGTGTCCTGATGTTGTACGTTAAATACAAAAGACCTCTGGGTGTTAATGATATCTGAAGGCAGCTCTGACGGAGCTGCTACGAGTATGTGAAAGTATCCAGTAATGTTACTCATTACTGCTGTTGAGTATTTGTGCAGTAGAGCAGTTACATAACAAACAGCCAGGAACACTTTGAACATGTGCAAGTTGAACTGAAACATGTCTTTTATTCTTTACACTTTTTCAGTTCCAGAAGAAAACTGCAAGAAAGATCGTGTCAACATTCTGTGTTGTCCGAATAAATAAATAAATTGGTTGTGCTGAAGAGAGAGCTGGAATATAAGATGAAAGAAGAACACACTGAGAGCAGCCGTGACAGATGCAGAGAAAGATGTAGAGATGCAAATGACATTTCTTTCAGAGTGACTGCTGGGATAAACCTGCCAGCCCTTCCTGTTTGATATGAGAAGGCTTTTCTTAACTAAAGAACGGCTGCTTTTCCTTTCAGTCTCTTTAAATAGAGACAATTAAGATTGAAGTCTGATTTTACACAGAACGAATGTACTGAAGTCTCCACTTATAGAGCAAGGTCACTCTACAGCAACTTAACATTATTATACTATTTAGAGGAAGCCTTTTTTCACTTCCTCCATAATTGTAATAATTTCAAAGAAAACATTTGTGTAGGAATTCTTACAATTTCTATTATAGTACAAAAATGAGGTTAAAGTATCAAGAGCACCAGTTAGATAAAAAGGATGAAAAAGTAACAATAAAAACACAGCATAATTGATGGCGAATAAAGTATGAAGGTAAATCAAGTGAGTATATTTCAAAGAGCATAATAAGCGCTGGCTCTCAGCAGGTCTCACTAACGTGCTGACAGAGCAGGGCACACCTGAGGGGAACCGGAGGGTGGATGCTACGCTTCAGGATGGCGTTAGCTGTAACTGTACGGGAGCAGTGAAGAGCAGCGGCCGTAAGATAACCACTGGAGCACACGCACATGAACTAACATGTACTGTAACTCTTACTAACTGTAATCTGTAAATAATTGTTCAAAATCAGACTTATATCAGCAAAGACAATGAGGAGCAGTACAGAGGACTGATGGAGAGCTTCATCACATGGTGCAATAACAGTTACCTGAAGCTCAGTCAGACAAAAACACTGACCAGAGGAATAGGAGGCCCCGTGTCCAGGTTATCATCCAGAGAGAGGAAGTGGAGAGAGCTCCTACAAGTACCCTGGGGTCTGCAACAATAAGACAAACTGGACTGGACTCACAACACTGAAGCCCTCTTCAGGAAAGAAAACCATCAGGCTGTTCTTTCTAAAAAGATCCTTCAGTATGTTGAAGGTGTCTCTGGTGAACATACAGGGATTTACCTGAATTATCTGCTGAATCTCAGTTTTACAGAGCTTTATAGTTTCAGCTCAATGTTTAGTTGGCCGGCCCACAACCAGGCAACCACAACCAAAGCTGAGATAAACCCACTGTTCACGACCTGCTCAGCAGAAAACAGCAGACTGACAATCTGGTGAACATAGTGGAGCTGTATCAGCTAAAGAGACAGGTATTTCTCTCATTTGGTGGAGACCAAAAACTGAGCAAAAAGAAAGAGAATATTGCACTTACATTGATCAGGTGGCCACAAACACCACTCCAAATCAATGATCATGTTGTTGTGAAACTGATGGATGTGTAAATAAGTTCAACATATCAAGATAATATGTTGATGTTGTCTTTATAGTTTGTTCCTTCTCCAAACAAATGGACTGAAAATAGATTTGTGCAGGTTTATAAGAGAAAATATGTGTAGCGTCGATCTGTCTGTCCGTCCGTCCATCATAACAGACTTCTACACCCAACATCTCTCTGAACAGGTTACTTTCTTGCACATCAATATAAAAGCATTTCCTGTAAATACTGTGCATATTAATACTGCATTACTACCATTAGCATGTTTCTCATAATTCCCAAATGTTCATTGTAGCCCTAAATAATGTAAATTGTATTTTAACATTTCCTTTAAAATTATTTCAAACTGAAAAACATGAATTACATTATTTAGTCACTTTGAACCAAAATAATTCACATGATTTTACCAAAGGTTTCTACAATGTTGTAGACAAAGTTATTTGCATGGTAACATGCTGAGATTTGACTAAAGAAAAGGTTGGAAGTTCTCACGTATGCTGAAGAATAATCGTAGTGACCGGCTCATCTTCCAGAAGCTAAATATGAAGTTATTATTGGAACAAACAACCTGAGCACCTGTGACAGAGGAATTTATTGTACAAAAAAGTCACATGTGTATCAGTAAAGTCTCCCACAAACACAACACAACAGCTACACCATTTCAGATCCTTTTCTACAAATCGCAAATTAAGAAAACCACACACGGACATTATTGCTACAGTTACTGCAGTGCATATTGACATGAAATAACATTTTTGTCATAAAAAAAAATCTTGGATATTTTTCTAACAAACAAATGTAAGACTGCTTGAATCTGGCGCTATGAGTCTCAAGTGCAGCTTTTTTGCTCACAATTGGAAAGTTCTGCATGCTCTCTCTCTCTTTTGCACCTCATATCTCCTCCTGTCTAGCATGGGCAGGCTTTTTCAGGCTTGCGTCACCATTGGCTAATGAGTTTTTGAGTGACAGTTGACTTAGTGCCCCGAGTTGGTTATAATTGTCCCTAAACAGCAGCATGGGTAGTAGCTAACTTACTGGATCCCTTTTAGTTTAATGAAGTGTAAGTATTGATCAGATATGTTTTCTGTGCTGTAGGCTACTAGATGCTTTGTTGTGTTGACTTAGAAGTATAGCTTAGCATTGGTATCTTAACTGTCGTCTTCTTTACACTGTAGAACAATGCAACATTCGGGGACCTGAGCAGGACCTGTCCAGACCTACAATGCTGCCTCAGTCGGCCACAAGTACATGTTCTATTATGTGACGGTTCCCTAGTCAGTCTCTCTGTTTGCCTGTCTGTTCACCTGTCTGTCTCTGTCTCCTGCAGGATTCCCTGATGAGAAGCACCTGGGCCCCGGTGCTCTCCGGGGATAAAGCTCCGCCTCTGACGGCCGGCTTCCTCTCTCCCTCGCTTCAGCCGAGGGCCATGGGTGGCCAGCCTCGCCGTTGTTGCCTCTGTGTGTGTCCGTTTGCGGCTGAGTTGGGTTTCGCCAACCCCCTTGTTCCCAGATTAAACCTGTTTGTTTGGAACCTGCATCTCCCTCGCTTATTGTCGCGGTGCCTGAGCCGGGCCGTGACATATTATAACAGATTATGATCCAGCTAATACATCACAATGGCACAAGCACCACAAATTCAAATACAATTAAAGCTGCAAGCAGCGATGCACGGGCCCTCGCACCTTCCCGCCTCTCGGGGGTACTGGTGGGACGCCGGCGTGAATGTCTTTGACCATCGGACAAGGCGTCCCGGAGTTCAACGTATTTTTCCAGCGTGGACTGTGTGACGCTGGAAATTATGAAGTGCATATTCCACCACTTACTGTATCCACTATGTGGCGCTAGAGAACACAGGCAAACATACATAATGTTTTTCTACATCAAGTGCAGACCACATCATGTAAATGTCATGTAAATCGGAAACAGTTTGTCACATAACGCTGTCTTCCTGTTGCCAGTAGGTGGTGCTATGACTATGAGTGAAAATTGGCTTGTAGACATCCTCAGGCCATGACTGTTATCAAGTATGGCAAGTTTGGGACAGATTTGAGAAAGTCCAGTGGAGTTACATCAGCTTGTTCTTTAACGGCCAATCACGTAAAATGGCCGCCATGCCACGGCTTCGCCATTCCATCAAACGTAAAGCTTTGAGTAATTTTTAAATGTAAAGGTCTTTAGATTGTAATGACGAAATTTGAAGTGGATCTGACAAAGTTCCTAGGAGGAGTTCGTTAAAGTATAGCGACTACAAATCATGGGAAAATTCACACAAAAATCAAAATGGTCGACTTCCCGTTAATTTTAGGGCATGGTCCCAAGAGACTTTTTTTTAAGTCTTCGTGTGATACATGTGCCTACCAAATGTCATACATGTAGGTCAAACGTAGCGCTGGGGCTGCGTTTTGAATATTTGTAGGGGGCGCTATCGAGGCAATTTGAAAGGGTCAAGCCAAAAAGCCACATGAAATATTTATTTCCATCACCTATGACACCTGTGCAAAGTCCCAAGGCTTGTTGAGCATCCTAAGCCACAGAAAAATAAGCTTAATTTTTCATGGCGAATGATGCGTTGCCACGGCAACAGCATTTAACGACAACTCACAATATTTATGATGAAGCATTATCAATGTCTTACGGCAGATTGAATGAAGTACCTTGGAGTTACAACAACTTCCTCTTTCATGGCGAACAGCACGAAATGTGCGTGACATGGACGCCACATAAAACGAAGGTCGTTCAATGTCAGTAGACCATTTTAGTAACTTTACATCATTAATGTCTTTAGATCATCTTGACCAAATTTGAAGTTGATCGTATATATTCTTGATGCAATAAGATTTCAACAAGGTTTTCATAACGTTTGATGATATATATCCAATAATGATTCACACCAAATTTGGTACCAATCAGACCCAGGGTCTAGGACAGGGGTCTTCAACTAAAATTCCAAAAGGTCCAGATTGAGAAAATCTCCTCGGGCAAAGGTCCGAAACATTACAATAATATTTAACTCGCGCTATTTAGTGCCATATATATATATATTCAAGAAGCCTAGTAGTAGTAACGTCTCTGTGTAGTCAACAACTGTCAAATCAAATAAAGAAAGTACACATCAATTATATTTTAACAAATTATTATTCTCAGTTTTCAAATTTAACTGGATGGATTATAAATAATACATAAATAAAAGTTCTTCTCATTTCAAGTAAAATAATGGCTGGATTAAAGAATAACTGACATAACAGAAAGCTTTTGAAGAATGTGCATCTTAAAATAAAGTAATTCATTTTAGAAACATTAATTTCACTGAATTGTCCTGCAGCTTTAAATTCAGTTCATTCATGTGTGAAGTGATGTCAATCAAAAAGCCACAATATTATATTTTTGTCATCTAAAAAGAGAAATCAGTGAGCATGATCTTTATCTGTGGTTATTAACACTTGTTTCAGCTCTATTCTCTCTGTAACATCACTGTTGGTCAGTGAATTCATGCGTTAGGATTCTGATCATTTTGGGCTCTTAGGTTTATTTTCTGTGTCTTCATTTAGATGTGAGTGGGTACGTTTGTTCAAGAGAGTTGTGCTTTGCCTCGTAGTGCGCTTCATTTGCCACTTTTATCAATAGTTACGGTTTCTGAACATATGACACACTGCCTGTGGGAAGAATTAACATAGAAGAGTCTGTTCATTCTTGCTTATGAATTATATTCTCTCTGAACACGTTTCTCTTTTTGGAGAGCGTCATGTGAGATAACCTCTCTGATTAGCGCAATTTTCCTGCTCTTGTTTCTATTTCTTCATTTACTTGCATAGTGAGTTTGATATTTTCACTTCATGTTTTATCTTAATTCATGGAATAATTATTTTTCCTGAACTAAAAATGAAAATAATTAGCTCAAGATCCACCCTCAGGCTCCACCAGCATGGAGCCATTTTGCATCAATTGTGTTTCATTTAGTGCACGTTTGTGTGCATTGTGACCTCATGATCATATAGGCTTGTTGTCAAACTAGGCTAAGGCTACTCGTGTTAGCTGTATATGGGTGAGCTTGGGGGTGTTCATGTTTATAATCACATTTGCTTACCTGTCGTTCTTTGAACTCTTTAAAAAGTTGGGGGTGTCTGTCTGAAAGGTGCTTTGCCATGTTAGACGTGTTGCCTCACTTGGTCTGTGTGGCTTTGAAACACGTTTCGCAGACGGGTCTCTGTATGTCAGTGGGCTTTCCTTCACTGTCTGCAATATAGCCAAAGTACTTCCAGATGATACTTCTGGCATCTTGTTTTCCAAGAAGCCGAGGACGGTCGGCGAAAGCTCCTGCATGTCTCCCCTGTGATCACTCTCTGTGAGTGCGCACGCTGCCTGTTGCTGTGAGCGCGCTGGGCAGCCCCGCCCCCTTGCATGCCTGCAGGCAGCATGACAGGGAGCGGAGCAGCGAGTGCGCTCTGATCGCGCGCTATTTTAATAAAGTATTGATACTAAAAATATGCAAAATCGTATCGTTTTTAACGTACAGGTACCGCGGTACCTTTTTAGTATCGATACACCGTGCAACCCTACCGGTTAAAGTACAAACTCGCTGCCTAATATATGTGTGATTCCGAAATATCGATTTTAGGTCCTGGGTCCGAATGCAACTGCGTCTGGGTCCGGACCGCGGTCCGCCAGTTAGAGACCCCTGGTCTAGGAGAAGCGATTTTTTTTTTTTACAAAAATTCTAAATGGTGGAAAATTTTGGTTGGCGGAGCTTAGGGTCCCAAGAGGATTTTTTGTAGAACTCATTCAGTTGGTCATGTCCGTAAAACTTTAAGTCATTTGGACATACAGGCTGTCTGGGCTTGCCTTTCCAACTTCTAGGGGGCAATTTTGGGGGCAATTTTGTCATGCTCGACCATGGGACCCATAAAATATCAAATTTTCCCGCAGTCCTGATATGCTCGCTAAGAGAAAAAGAAGAATAATAATAATTCCTACAGTTCCAATAGGGACCTCGCGGCCCGACGTTGTCGGTGCTCAGGCCCTAAATGTGTGTCCCTGACAACCCCTGAGTTAGAGTTACTTGCAACACTTTATAGTAGTGTCAAAAAGGTGATTTCCACACATCCACAGCATAAGCACACACACATAATGATGAAGAATGAATCATGTGCCGAGTGAGGAGAGGGGGGGGGGGGTCCAGACAGCCCAAAAGTGTTATAAAAGAAGTAACTTGCAAACAGCAAGACGGGAATTCACGACGGGATGCCGACCGAGCCATCCATGGAGAAACACTGGACCTCGTTCGACAGCCGCGTCGGAGGACTTCGTCTCTGTTCACGGAAAGAAGAGTGCCGAGTGCGCGTTTACCGGAGGAAGCAGGGTAGACGTCAGGAGTAATGGTAGTTAGCAGAGCCAGGCGAGTTTCCTCGCAAGAACACCAGCTCGCCAATCTTTTAATAGAGAGCTGAGTCAGTAGGTGGCCCCGTATCGGGCCAGAGAATCCCAGGATCTAACAGTAGGGAACACTTCCTCATTTCTATTTAGAAAATGTACCAAGATCTGTAGGCTTCAATTTGATTTAAGATGACGGCTGCAGTAGCGAAATATTTAGATTTACATTATTTTATTTGCAGGACGTCTCTGCTCCTCTGAGAGCAAACAGGCCACAAGTTGGGGCTGCTTCTTATCAGAAAACATCCTGAGGGCTGATCCTGACTTCTGGCTTAGGTGTGTCTGTCTGAGCAGTTGGTCTTGGTCTAACTTAACCTTACAGTCTTTCAGCCAGTGTTATTCCCGACAAAGGAAGGTGGAGGACATGATTTATTCACTTGTCCAGCAGAGGTGGAAAGGGCGGTTTTCGTGACATCTTAAATTTGCATCAGGAGCAGCAACAAACAGCAGCAACAAAACAATAGTCTGGGCAATATGGCCAACATCTTTACATAAAAAAATGACATCAAGGCAAGGCAAGTTTATTTGTATAGCACATTTCAACAACAAGGTAATTCAAAGTGCTTCACATAAAACCATTAAAAGCATCAAAACACAAGGCAAAAGAAAAGGAGATTTCAAAAACAATTAAAAAACAGTGTAAGAAATAAAATGCAGTAGTAAAATGCAGAAATGCAGGAAATTGATTAATATATTAATTGAACGTGGTTCAATTAAAGGCAGCAGCAAACAGAAAGGTCTTCAATCTTGATTTAAATGAGCTGAGGGTCTCAGCAGACCTGCAGCTTTCTGGGACTTTGTTCCAGATATGTGGAGCAGAAAAACTGAACGCTGCTTCTCCATGTTTAGTTCTGACTCTGGGAACAGAAAGTAGACCGGTCCCAGACGACCTGAGGGGTCGGGATGGTTCATAAGGTAGCAGCAGATCGGAGATGTATTTTGGTCCCAAACCATTCAGTGCTTTGTAAACCAACAGCAGGATTTTAAAGTCAATTCTTTGTTGGACAGGAAGCCAGTGCAAAGACCTCAGAACTGGAGTGATGTGGTCCACCCTCCTGGTCTTAGTGAGGACTCGAGCTGCAGCGTTCTGAATCAGCTGCAGCTTTCTGACGGATTTTTTACAGAGACCTGTAAACACACCGTTACAGTAGTCCAGTCTGCTGAAGATAAATGCATGGACAAGTTTTTCCAAATCCTGTTGAGACATAAGTCCTCTAATCCTTGATATATTCTTCAGGTGATAGTAGGCTGATTTTGTAATTGTCTTGATATGGCTGTTCAGGTTGAGGTCTGAATCCATAACTACACCTAGATTTCTGGCTTGGTTTGTGGGTTTTAACATCAGTGACTGAAGCTGAGCGGTGATTTTCAATTATTCGTCCTTGGTACCAAAAACAATTACTTCTGTTTTATCTTTGTTTAATTGAAGAAAATTCTGGCACATCCAGTTGTTGATTTGTTCAATGCAGTTACCCAGCCCTTGTATGGGATTATAGTCCCCTGGTGACATAGTTATGTAGATTTGTGTGTCGTCTGCATAATTATGATAACACACTTTGTTGTTTTCCATAATCTGAGCTAGTGGAAGCATGTAGATGTTGAACAGAGGGGGCCCCAGTATTGAACCTTGGGGAACACCACATGTCATTTTAGTCAGTTCTGATGTGTAATCAGCTACAGACACAAAGTATTCTCGGCCCTTCAAGTAGGATTCAAACCAGTTAAGTGCTGTGCCAGAGAGTCCCACCCAGATTTTTAGTCTTTCTAGGAGTATGGCATGGTCGACCGTGTCGAATGCAGCACTGAGATCTAGTAACACTAAGACTGAACTTCTGCCATTGTCTATGTTTAAGTGGATGTCGTTGAAAACCTTAACAAGAGCAGTTTCAGTGCTGTGGTGCTGTCGAAAGCCTGACTGGAAAACATCAAAGCAGTTATTTACGGCCAAGAAGTCGGTCAGCTGTTGGAAAACCGCTTTTTCAATTATTTTACTTAAAAATGGGAGGTTTGATATTGGCCTATAATTTTTCATCGTTGCGGAGTCTAAACTAGCTTTCTTTAGGAGTGGTTTAATAACTGCAGTTTTTAGGGCTTGTGGGAAGACACCTGAGAGAAGGGATGTGTTTACAATTTGTAAAAGATCAGTGGTCATGCAGTTTGAAATATTTTTGAAAAAGTGTGTTGGTAGAATATCCAAGCAGCAGGAGGATGACTTCAGATGTTGTATAATGTCTTCTAGGCTTCTACGGTCGATTGAATGAAATTGTGTCATGATATTTGAATGGATGTTAGATCGGGACAACACATATCCTGTGGTTGATGTGGAGGCACTGACTGCTTGTCTAATTTTCTGAATTTTGTCAGTAAAAAAGGAGGCAAATTGATTGCATGCCCAGGTTGATTGGAGTTCAGCAGCTACCGACACTGGAGGGTTTGTTAGCCTGTCGACGGTAGCAAATAAGGCGCGTGTATTGTTCTTGTTTTTGGTTATGATGTCAGAGAAGAATGACTGCCTTGCATTTCTAAGTTCCAAATTATAATTGCGAAGTCTCTCTTTATAGATGTCACAGTGAACCTGGAGATTAGTTTTTCGCCACCTGCGCTCAGCTTTCCGACACTCTCGTTTTTCTATTTTGACCAGCGTAGCATTTCTCCAAGGAGATCTTTGCTTACCCGAGACAACCTTCACTTTAGTGGGTGCAATGGCATCAATAATATTTTTAACTTTAAAATTGAAGCCATCTACAAGCTCATTGACTGAGAGGCAAGAGAGGGCTGGTGTGGAGGAGAACTTCTGAATAAATAGTTCACTGGTGTTTTCAGAGATGTAACGCTTTGTCACAACCTTGGTTTGGACATTTGTGTGCAAGGAGATTGCACTCTCAAAGAAAACACAGAAATGATCAGAGAGTGCAACATCAGTCACAGCAACCTTGGAAATGTTTACACCTTTGGTGATGATTAGGTCCAGAGTGTGCCCCCTGTTGTGGGTGGGTCCTGTCACATGCTGAGTCAGATCATAGTTATCAAGGACACCACATAGTTCTATAGACTCTCTGTCCTGGGGATTATCAACATGGATATTAAAGTCACCAACAATAACAACAGAGTCAAAATCAATACAGATTACAGACAGCAGTTCAGTAAACTCATCAAAGAAGGTCGCACAGTATTTAGGCGGTCTGTAAATGTTTAGGAATAAAGCTTGAGTGGAATTCAGAGCCACATATTCAAAAGAACTAAAATGACCAAAGGACATCTGCTTGCATTGAAGAGAATCATTAAATAAAACAGCAACTCCACCTCCTTTCTTATGCGCTCTTGTTTCACTCATGAAACTGAAGTTGGGAGGTGTTGATTCAATAAGAACAGCTGCACTGTTATCTTGATTTAACCAAGTTTCAGTTAAAAACAAAATGTCCAGTTTGTGCCTAACAATAAAATCATTGATTAAAAATGTTTTTCCTGACAGAGACCTGACATTTAATAAAGCTAAGTTTAATGTGGTTAAAGCTTTCTTTGCCCAATTTATTTGGACAGGCTGACGAGGAATGTATGCTAAGTTTGATAAGTTTGCATGTTTACTATTGTTTCTTCGCAGCCTCACCTTTATTTTTCTATAAACTTGCAAGACAGGAATTGAAGCGGCTAGCTGCATACAGGGCCCCGACTTTTCCTGGAGAGAGTCATTGGTATCATTAGCCCTGTAGCCTGGACCCAGAAGATATCAATTATTTCCTCCATCAGGTAGGGGAGACAGAGGACGGTTGTAGAGCCGTCGGGGAGTGTGAAGAGGTGTGTGTTTGGTTCCAGCAATGACCAGCTTTTTCATGTTGTCAGTGAACTCCAGGTGGGGGGAGGATGGGGAGAGTGTGAGAGAGGATTGCGATCCAAAGTATGGACCCGAAATAGCTGGGGAGAGAGGTAAAGACTCCGCGTCTAGGAAGAGTGGGGAAAGTGGGAGATCGGAGGCGAAGGCGGTCCCTGATGATGAGGTTGGAGACTCCTCCTTTTGGCTGTCGTTAGGCGGGGGCATTCTTCCCGTAAGGTCTCCATGGCGATGCTGTGTGGTTATCTCTTGTTTAGACTCCTCTTGTATCTTGTCCTTGGCAGTAGGGACAGACGAGTGACGCAGGGAGAAAAACAGGTTAGAGGCAAACAGTTTTACCCCTGACTTGTTCAGGCAAATTCCATGCGCTGCAAAAAGATGTCTGCGCTCCCAGAAAAGGTAGAAATTGTTGATAAAATGTACTGAATGGTCAGCACATGCAGTTGACAGCCATCTGTTCAGTGCAAACAGCCTGCTGAATCCTTCATCTCCTCCTCTGACTGGTGGAAGAGGGCCACTGATAAACACCTCAGCCTTGACAGAGCTGACTGTGTTTAACAGATCAATAAAGTCTCGCTTCAGAACTTCAGACTGTTGTTTCACAACATCACAGCTTCCTGTATGCACGATGATGTTTTTCGCTGTGGGATAGTCAGCCACGATGTCCAGGAGTTTGTCTCTCATGTCAGAGACCATATCTTTCGGAAAGCAGAGTATTTTGGTGTTCTTGCTGCACAGTTTTCTGACATCTTTTACAGCATAGTCACCAACAATCAGAGTCTCAGGCCCAGTCATTAGCTTTGCCTGCAGCCTTTTCTCACATTTACTCTCAGTTCTTACCCTGCTTTGAGGAGATAGCTGCTTATCCAGGTCATCAGATGGAGATTTAGGATCCTGCGACAATGGAGCAAATCTGTTTTGAAGTTGTAGGCTTGGTTGTTGTGGAGGTATTTTGCAGGTTTTACTTTCCTTAGCTGTCCTTGGCTTTGTCCATCTGGGTGCAGGGGTTGAGGAGGAGTTCTGCCCGTGTGCTAGTGCAGGCCAGTCAGTCGCATAAGATTCATTATCTGCTCTCTCCTCCTGTTTCTTGGTAGGCCTGGTTATGCTAGTTAGCTGTGTCTTAGCTTGCATTTGTCCAGTGTTTTGAGTCCATGGTAGAGTGGTATCATTCCCACACAGTCCATTTACCTCCGCGTTTACTTCTAGTCGGTAGATTTTTGTTTCCAAGACTGCAATCTTCTGTAGGAGTTTGTAGTAGTCATCCGTGGAGAAGGGAGGCATCTTGCTGCTACTTAGCTTTAACTTAGCTGCTAGTTAGCATTAGCCAACAATCCAAATAGCTCGACGACTTTCTGGATTTGTCTTCACTCAAACGTTGAAGAGTGATATATGTGATATATCTGGCAAGATATATGTGATATATCTGGCAAATTGAAGCAAGAAAATGCAAGAAAATGCAAGCAGAGGCAAGAGCAAGCAGCAAAGCGACTGCACTCTCTCATCAAGGTCGCATTTTCATCAGGGAAACACTGATCATCAACTTTGACTATGTGTGTGCACCAAGCATCAGTCTGCCTCCTCTCATCCCACCGGAGTCCTGCGCTCTCCTGCTGTCTGCTTGTAGCTTGATCCGGGTTGCTACAGTGGAGCCATGTCTCTGTGAAGATGTGGGCACAACAGTCACTCGTCAAGTTGCTTGAGTTAGCCTGAATTTTCCTGTGACCGAACTTTAGCCAGGAGCAGACCGGGTGGTGGAATAGCGTCAGGTCTTAGCTGGGTAAGCTTAGCTTCCATCTGGGTTCTCCTTTCTCTCGACTTCGCTTTCAGTGGCGTTTGGTCCAGCAGGTCTGGCTGGGTGGTCAGCTATGGGCGGTGATGGTCTCAAGTGCTGCTCCCCACAAATGAATCCAATCCCCAGGCTTCTTTCTCCAAAGTTGATGAGTGTATTCTGTCATATGCCATAATAAAGAGAAGACTGTAGCGCAGTTGATCTTGTACAAATAGTGTGTTCTTGAAGCTGACAACATTTGGCCACTTTGTCCCTCCTTTGATGCCGAGAAATAGACTGTTTTTGTTTATGGCCACATATAAGGCACATCAGCCGTCATCACTCGTCCGTCATAAGGAGCAGTCAATAGTTTTACATTCATATGAATTTACAAAATAACATTACATACGACTACATCTTAACACTGTTCTTCTGTAACACTGATGTTTTGCATTTTCTTTCCAGTTTGCATCTTGGGAAAGTGATGCTGCTGTAACCTCACACTCCTTTCACACTCTACAGGCTATATCCATTAAACATCTTCATCTTTAGTATGAGTATGACTGCATAATATAACATAAAACGCTGTGGAGTAGAAAAGTACAAGGAATCAGATCAGATTAGATTGCGACTTTGCAGGTATTTCATTATAAGTGTGACTGAAAAATCTACAGTATTTCATTTGAAGTGGACTTTTGAGCAAGTTATAAAGATGTTTTTTTTACAGCTAGCTGACATCCAATCAGGTGCTGCTTGATCAGGTTTCATTTTTAATCTTAAACATGGAGAGCAATAAACACGAAGAACACAATTTGTCTTGTTTTACCTTTTATAGAGTGTAAGGCAAAGGAATATTTGAGAAAGTGCTTGTTGGGGTAAGTTTGCTGTGTTTTCAGGAGGATGGCAGCGGATTGAAACGCCAGTTCGGACAAACTAGCACTCAGCAGCTTGACAGAGAGGAGTGATTCAAGGCACTTTCACTCCTGTACTTAATATCTCTGATTTCATTTCATTCATAATGGGATGAGCTATTGAAAAAGAATTTTCCAGACAAGAACAACTAGTGTTCCTTATCTAAATGATCCCTCTCACGTGTAAGTCTCCTAACCATAACCATGTCATGTCTTAGGGTTACAGATTATTCAAAAAAATTCAAAAAGTCAGCGTGCTCTTCCTCTAAACTGGGAGGAAACACAGGAAAGCGACAGTGAACCAACTCAAAATGTGCAAACGGATACTGAAAGTGTTTGTTCTTTCATGAGAATCAAATCTTTCTACAGGATACCCAATGTTGAAATGTTTTGGCTGAAAAAAGTAGTGCAAATAGTCCACAACACAAATTCCCTTTTTTCTTTTCTGCCCCCCCCCCTCTTTCACATGTACCCTGACATGTTATCTGGGAGCAAATGAAGCAGCTCTCCATGTCAACGTAAGCTCCAGCGCCCGAGCTTTGGCTCTCCCCTCCAGAGCGATAGTCCGGTGAGCCAGAACCTCTCCTCACTTGGTCTACTCTCATCTTCGAGACCCAGCTTTCCTCCTGACGACTTCGTCGTCAACCAAGGAAGGATTCCGATGGACCCCGCCAAGGTCAGTGCTGTCCTAGACGGGCCTCCTCCTCCTATCAAAGTTTTGCAGTGTCTTTGGAGCCTCCGCCAGTCTTTCTACTAGCGTTCGCCCACAGTCCAACGGCCAAACTGAGAGGCTGATTCAAGAAATGGAGATGTCCCACAACCCATGGTCCCGGGCCAAGAGACCGCTGTGGCTAAAGTACGGCCAAAATGCCCTTCCCAGCTCAGCCTCCAGACTCTTCCTTTCTGTGCTCCTGTGGGCAGCAGTCCATCTCCGCTTCCCTTGTTCCATGAGGATCCAACCCACATTCCACATACCTCGCCTCAAACCCATTAAGGAGGGTCAGCTCGGAGAGTCTTAGCCTACCCTTCTTTACTTTTGTCTGCTTGATCTGCCTGTGTACCAGGGTTTTCACTGCTGCCTGTTTTTTTAGACTTGATCAAAGATTCTAAACATTCCCCCTCACCTGCCTCTGCCTGGGTTCAGTCCTGTCTGTTTCTGGGCCGTTATAGGTTCGGTGCAGCTCAACATTCAATAAGGGATGGGCTCTGCAAAGATGGGCTCTGCAAATATTAATGGTGGCAGAGAGAATGTTAAATGAACTTCACTTTTTAGTCTTTTTGAAGAAGCTAAATGTGATGTTTGTTAAAGAATCACAAAGCACATTTAATAATGAAGCCCACTGGGAGAGGTGGGAGGCTTTTCTAAGCCACAAAAGCCACAGTGGTGATGTAATTTTGTTTAACCTATTTCCTAAGTTTCAGAGGAAATTACTGAAGGTTCAACTTTTCATTAGTGCTGTGTTGGAGAATAGCTTTCCTGGATGTACTAACGGTAGTAGCTGTAATAGTGAAGATGTAAACTGAAAATGCAACTCAGGAGAGGTTATGATATTTGGAGGTTCTGTCATCAAAGCCAGTGTCAATACAATAAGTTGTTCAACATCCAGTTGGATTATCAATTTATTATCTCACTATGGTGCTTAATTTCTAAGAATGCAAAAATGTTTCAGGCCCTTCTCACTCAGAATGTTTTCAATCCAGCTCTCTGCAACGATGGTGTGACATAGGGGAAGGTAAATGAAACAGCTGTGGCTAGATTACACTCACAATGCTACTAGAGACAGGACTAGATATGTGAACGCTCCGGAGAGGGAAGTATAGCAGAGCTGCAGACCCCAGAAGAGTATTGTATTGTAAAAAGGTGAAATATTAAAGTTCTCAAAAGCAAAAAGTCAGCTCCATCTGATCCTGCTGGGCTTTTCTGCCCCAGGAGCTCTGGTCCAATCTCGCTTCTAGAACATCCCTTCAAATGGATGCTCCCTCTAGCTTGCTCTTTGGTGTTGAGTGCGCGGTACAGACTTTCTGCTAAGGCCCAAAGTTCCTGTGGAGGCCAACATGATGGAGCATGTCATTCATGTTGACAAAGCCGATTAAGCACCTGGTCGGCTAAAAATATCTTTCAATTCTGGACATTTTGGGCCTCTCTAGTTCAGTGAAATTGGTCTGATTTCCATCGATAAAGAAAAGGCTTTTGACCGGGTTGAACATCAAGTCTAGTGGCAAATGGTTGAATCTTTTGGGTACAGCTCTGGACTCATAGCCAAGATCCAACTAAAGATGAACAATGGTTTGAAGCACAGAGGGGAGTCAGCATCTTTCTGTTCGACATCTCCGGGTGAAACTAAACATGTTGGCAAATGAAGAAACATTTGCTAGTGTCAACTGGGAAAATGTAATGGAAAAAGTTGAGGCTAGATGAATGCAACGGAAACGGGTCATATCTTGGTAATAAAAACCTGGCTGGCAATTACGGACCTCCATCCAATCTGCCGGCCAGAGTGCAGGCTGTACTGGGTCCAACAGAGTGTGTTATTCCCGATGAAGGAAGATGGAGGACATGGATTTATTCACTTATCCAGCAAAGGTGGAAAGGGTGGTTTTCGTGACAGACTTTTGGTCTTTGGATGTGAGGCCTATCTCAACCCTGCTTAATCCAGAAGCTGTTGGAAACCCACTGAAGAAAACCTTGTCATTCCACACAGGATATGACCTGGTTTATTCTTATGTTCCTCTCAAGCAAACTAATCTCTGTCTAGCTCCAATTGTACATTTGTTACTATTGACGTGACGCCTGGCAGGAAAGCAGACCAAAACAACTCTGAAATGGCATCTTAACAGCCCAGTGTCATTGTGCAGAAATCTGCAGGTACTGTGATCTGTGCTAAAGTGTGTTCCAGTTTCACACCCTGCTGCAGTTTGTTACATCAGAATGAAGTATTAATAGCCCGAGCGAGCCGCATTTGGGGTTCGAGTACCGGTACCGAGGTTCCGAATGGACTTTTCATCAAGAAATATCAAAAATGCTCCAGACATATTAAATACCGAATAAAAAAAAAAAGTCCGAGCAAAATCATCATGCCAGCCATTTTACACAATTATACACAGTTATACACAAACTAAGTCAATAAACTAGAAGATTTATAACAAAATCAGGATTTTTCTCCACAAAATCTGCGAACTATGCACCCGAAATTCATCTTTCATCACAAAGTCGGCAGCGATCATGGCGGATGGATATATGATTTCGCACTAGGGCTCGATACGGCGTCGACCCAGCGTGTCCAAATTGACCTCCGTCAAAGCATTCAAAAGTTACATGACAAACGCCAACAAACCATACACTGCTCTCCAGAAAAGAAATTGAAAGTCTGCATACCTTTTGGTGATTTACGTGCCGAAAAAAACAGTTAATCCATTTGCTGCTGCATTGTAGTCCGTTTCCTGCTCTATCTGCCTGCATTCAAATGAACGTGCTGTGACCTTCCATGAGAAAATGGGGCGCATTTTTCTCCTGGACCAATCCATTTTACGCATGGGGGTTGAGCCCAGCATATCAAGATTTTTACTGACTAATGGCTCTCAGTTTTCCAAATAACACCCCTGACGGCTTTCAATGGACTATTCCGCATCTAACACGGTGTCACATGATGAAATCCGCCAATCACAGGCCTTACCAAAGGCTTAAAGAGACACAGACAGACAGAAGATTTGTTCATGGATGAGAGTTATGACAGCTGAAAATAGCTGAACATGGCTGAAAATGATTGCAAACTGCTTTATTATGATGTATTGAGCACTCTTAGTGATAAAGCAAGTGAATATATAGTTAATATGTAGTTATATAGTATATAACATTAGAATAGAGCAGCGCAAAATCTGGTTCCAAACTGAGAATTCGGCTTGAAATTCTGTACTTAGACCTCATTTATGCTGGCCTGCTAATACAATTAGCTTGGAGAGACCACAAACCTGTTGCGCTATGACTGTAGAGTATTTTTAGGCTTCAATCTGCATTATTTAAAAAACAAAATTTCAATAAAAGTGCTTTTTTTTCAGGCGAACCTGAAACTTTTCAATTTGAGCTGTGTGCCATCTTCATTCACTATTAACCAGTAACATATACACAATATTTACACATGCGAACAAGTCTCTCACAAGTTTTACCTGTATTATACCATCAAAATTATTAAAATAGACCTTGTAATTTCAGATCTACAGTCTTCAAGTATGGGTGTGCAATTTTCGAGCAGAATCCTAAAAATAGGGCTCGGGCTAAGGCCTTCTGACAACAAAGCGCTGTTCTGAATGCAGGTAGGGTCCTGAGATGTGGTGAGTTTGTCTTTAGTGCAGATGTAAGACACAGGCTGCTTCGTACGCTGAAGTCACAGTGATCAGACCTTAAACATAGTGACTGAAGTGTATTGGTGACGGCTTCACCAGCAAAGGCAAGATTGTTGAGAGAACCAACTGTCTCACTGAATGAGACTAACAGATTCTGTCACATGCTGCCTTGCATACCAATGATCTCACTAAATGACACGAACCATCCGGTCAACTTATCGTTTGTATGCCACCGACATTAATGCCCCATGCAGGCGTTGGACAAACTCAACCGACCGGTCACATCGATGTCTGTGGCACGACAGAAGCTTACGCACGTCTTCTCTCTGTGCAGCCTGAGTGGTTTTGGCAGAGCAGTATTTGATTCAGACGGGATTTGGATGAGAGTTAAGCCTCTGGGACTGTCTGTGTGTGGAGGCTCTAACCTATAGATTATATTGATACCCTAAAGGTAAGCCCTGATAGATAGACCTACAATATGTCACTTATTGAGTGAGTGGTGCCTGTTTTCAGAAATGAAAGAGGAAAAACACTGCGTCTATTATTCAGAAGCCAGTAGCAGTGAGAAGAAGACAAGGCACACGAGAGAGAGAGAGAGAGAGAGGGTGGGGGGGGGGCACCCAGAGACCTCTATTGATCGCGCGTCCTCGCGAAGCGCTCGCGAAGCACACCAACCCGCGGTGAGGCTGCAGGTCGGTGACAGCTGCCAGACGAGAGAGGGGGAACCACAAACACGGACAAAGGACAAACGTGTGGCTCCCCAGCAGCATCACCACAGAGGTCGGTCATGTGATGGGTATTGGAGCGGAGCCCGCGAGAGCTTTCCTTAACCGGGGGAGCGGGGTGGTGAGGAAGATGATGAAGATGATGAAGAGCAGGTTTCTGCCGCTGACCGGGAAGTTGGCGTTGTTCTTCCAGGCGACGCTCAGTGGGGAATAAAGGAGCCGTTAGTCGTTCACTGACGGACTCTTATTACTCACTTGATTTATTTGCTGTGACATTTGAAGAAGTCCACTTGTTGTTGTTCCAGCACAGACATGCGGGGTTAATGATGCCCGAGCTCACCTTCGGATCGTACACGTTGCCCGGATGATGCAGCGGCTCTGGATCGTGCTTCTTCTTCTCTGGAGTTATTTGAGTAGCAGTTAACAGGACGCTCCGCATCCAGGTCCAGGGACCGTCTCATGTCCGTGCAGTGTGACGAGCCTCACTGTGACATGGAAAAATCGGGACTATACAGCCTCCTTTACTACTTACTTCTCAATTCGCCCTTTATGATTTGTGCAAATGGTAAGTGAACCCCGAGCTGGGAGGCGCGCGGGGATGAAATACGTGTTTCAAAATAGACTGTGGCTGTTGGACAGCTATAGTGTGGAATAAATGCCAGCATGTCTGCAGAATTAAACATATCCTGCCAATTGTCTGTACAGTTTTGGAATAGTTTGAGAATTGTGACAATAAATCAGTGAAAAGAAAGCCAACACAGTGTGGCCGAGCTGTGCCCACATCACAGCATCATGAAAAGGATTATTTGATAAAATAAAGCCTGAGGCAGATTGTAGGTCACAGTTCTCTGATAAAATCATTTCCTTCTATAAATCACAGTAAATCGGACCATAGCAGCTCAGACAGGAGGTGGGTGGCCATCAACAGGCCGAGCTCTGGATGCTTTTTAGGCTGATGAAAGGCGCTTTTTACACACTCACTGATCTGTGCTTCTGGTGTCTTGCTTCTCTCCACATTCGCCTCCATGAAACCAAAGCGGCATTTACTGAAGTCCCTAAAGATATGAGTGTGGGGGAGGGAGAGGATGTGGAGATGCCCTGCGCCTTCAAGGCCGACAGCCCAGCGCCCATGTCTCTGGAGATCCAGTGGTGGTACCTGAAGGAGGATGTGCCTAAAGAGCTGCCCCATGAGCTGCAGATCAGCGCCCCGGCCCACCGGGCCAAGGTAACTGCAACACTGACGCCAACTCAAACACCGTTAGTTCATCCGGCATCATGTGTGTGTTAGTACTGATCAGAATGATACGTCGTGTCGGCCTCCTCAACCCCGACATCTGTTAAGCACTGGTCTTACCCAGCAGCTAAATATACGTCACTTCTACCCTGTAAATCTGCCAGAGATCAACATTTGTACGCTTTGCATATATGTGTGGAAATATATATGCAAATCCACAGGCTGCAGATCTGTGAGACGTCTTGATATAGGAGCCTGATGCAGTTTGTTCCATCTTTCTACATTTCTAAAGAACTAGCAGTGTTTAAAACTTGCATTTGTCAGCTATTAATCCTGTGCATCACTCAGGACGAGGGCGATGTCACCCTGACTCTGAAAGGACACTTGTTGGGTATCAACACCATTTCATTCCTCTCAGGTCCGCTGCATAAAACCATGATAGGATATGGTGGCAGGACGCGGTGGGAATTACTTTTCCCTCCAGCATGACAAATCAGTCTTTTTCAGTAGTCTGAGGAGTCAGGGGCAATCACATCTGCAGCATTTCCTCTGCGGTTTAAGCACATTAAAACATGCAGCGGGGGTGAAAGAGGAGGAAAGCCAGCGTGAGAGAGAGGAGAGGTTATCAATGGCGTCTTTGAGAAATGTACGCAACCAGCTCTGCTCATGCCGTTTGCTCTCACCACCAAATGAAATAACACTCTTGTGATACTGTTGCCAGCAATGTGCATGTATTTAGTTATATATATATATATATATATATATATATATATATATATATATATATATATATATATATATACACACACATTTTTTCTACATGTGATTCACAATGCTTTCTTTTTTCAGGTCGTTCCAAGGGAAGCCACAAAGATAAGTGTAAGTGTCCACTCTCCTGTGTTGAATAGGAGACTGTTGTTTTTCAAACACTACACAGAAGACTGTCAGTCGTAAAATGATGACGTTGACAGACGATCACGTGTCTTGAGAGAAAGAAAACAGCTGCCTGACATGGCAGTGTGTTGGGATGTAAAAGGTGGAGAGATGCTCCTCTTCTCTGTGTGCCCATGATGCCGTGACTCCATGAAAGGCGATTGGCTGCTACACCTGCCACTCACTCTTAGTGACGTCTTGGCTGAACCAGAACAATCTTCCTGGCTTTCTCTGTTGTTCTCTTTTAATGGGAAAGAAGCTTCTAATCCTGACAGTTTGATCTGTAAGAGATCATTTGTGTGCATATTTACACACGTTACGTAATTCAACTGATGGATTAGTATTCACTTCAGTCTTCTGCTGTCCCTTGTTCTTCAGACAGGTTTGATCTCATGTTTTCAGACATTTAGTGTCAACACACTGCGGCAGGTTGTGCTCTGATAGCATGTGAACCCTTGTTGGGATAACTGCGGCTCCATAAGATGTAGTGTGTAGGTCTGCTGAGAAGCTAACACAGGGTCAGGTGCTTTTGATGCCTGTGCCTCATGAAGGGAGTCTTATTAAGTTGATGATTAATGCATGCTGAAACTAGTTATTGTTCAAGCATTCCCATCTGCCACGTTTCAGCATTTCCCTCTCTCTCGGTTCCAGACTGTGCGTGTTCAAGGCAACGCCATCTCCCACCGCCTCAGCCTGTCCAAGGTGAAGAAGGAAGAAGAGGGGCTGTACGAGTGCCGCGTGTCCGACCTGTGGGCCGACGAGACTCAGGAGTTTAGGGTCCACGCGGTGCTGCATATCGCGCTGGGTGACGGCATGGTGGCCGAGGAGGCTGTGTCGCACATCCAGAACCGCTGGCCCCTGAGGAATACCAACACGGGGCTGGGAGGGGGCGGAGCAGGGAGGGCCACCTCGGAGCCCGGCCAGGGGCTGGCAGGAGGTCAGAGGTCAGGGCAGGGGAAGCACCGGGTGCCTCAGCAGGCCCAGCCCGGCCTCCTCCCGTCCATCTCGTCCACCACCACCTTGGTGGCCAAGTCGTCTGCCTCACCGCTGCCGGGGAACGCAGCCATCCTCCGGCAGCAGCTTGGAGCTGGTGAGTGAGCGTTGGAGGGAGGGTGGGCGTGAAACAGAGACACAGTGACCCCTAGTGTTGGTAGAAGGGAGGAACCACGGGAGATTTACAGACACGCTCAGCAGACTGTGGCTGCTGTGCTGGTCTGCATCTGGCTCCAGGTCTTATCTCTTTAATGTGCTGTAGGTTGCTCTCTGATAAGGAGCCTTTATCGTTGTGTTGTTGTGGGAGACAGTTCAGTCCGAGATGCACCGAGACGTCTTTTTATCAATTCCACCTGCCACTATATTTTGAAGTGTGTAGAATTGGTGATATTTAGTCTAGAGTCTAGAGCAGGGGTCACCAACCTTTTTTAAACTGAGAGCTACTTCAAAGGTACCGAGCAGTACGAAGGGCTACTTATTTGATACAAACTTCCTGAATAACAAAGTTGCACAGATCACCTTAATAATAATAATATATGTGAAGAGACTGTTTAATCACGTCAGTTAATTATTCCTCACAATAATTATTAAGAATGATTTCCACAACAATGATGGTATAGCTACACATACATATTTAAACATGCAACTTTTATTTCTGTTAATCTGTTTCAACATGTGAAAGTCAGAGGTCTCACATCTCTGATATGTTTGTATCATCACGTGATCAAAGCTGGTTACTGCTGCACACAGCGCCTGCTGGTGAATGATGCAGTGGTAATGTAGACATGTTGTGAAGTCTGGGTCACCTTTGCATTGCTCAATGAAGCCTGCATGCCGGCCCGTCATGGCGGGAGCCCCGTCTGTTGTCACCGACACCAGCTTTTCCAACGGAACCTTTTTCTCCACGAAGAAACTAGTAAAAAGCCTCGTCTGTAGCCGAGCGGGGATCCAACCCTCCGAGGCGCGCGAGCGTCTTCGGGGGCCCGCGTTCAAACCTCTAGTCTGGGCCTTTTCGGTCGGATTGCGTTGCCTCGCCTCTACCCCCGCCACCCCTGAGTTGTTGCCCCGCGGCCTGTTCCGAGGATTTACGGACCTGACGACGTGGTGCGCTCGCTGCGCACGTCTGGCGCCAATGGGAAGCGCCCGCCATCCAGAACCTGAAAACCTAGTGCGGTGCGGCGGCCTCGTCCTGGCTGTCCGCCGTGCACCTCCGGGTACCCAACTCTCTTATGACAAGAAATATTGTCATTTTAGAATCTACATGCAAGCAACTATTTTAGACGGAGCTTCATGGGGACCAGTGCTATTTTTAGAACATGCCTTGCGGGCGACTCACGTGGTCCCTGCGGGCGACAGGGTGCACCGTGTTGGCTACCTCTGGTCTAGAGTGCCTAATTTCCTGTCATATTGAACACCACACTCTCAGAAAATAACATCATTCATCCAATTTCTCTGCAATTAGTTATAATCACTGAGCTGTCTTTTGTTGGTCCGTCTTTAGAAACAGGGCGACGTTATCGACCCATCAGTGGACAGATCTAAAAATCCAAATAATAAGCGTACCTGGCAATCCACAGACATGATAAAACAGTTCATGAGTGATTTTGGTCTTGGCGATATTTGGCGATTACAGCACCCAAACTCAAGAGAATACTCATTCTTCTCACCAGTTCACCACTCATACTCACGCATTGACTTCTTCCTCAACAGCAATTCAATCATATCTAATATTTCAGACTCGAAGATCCATCCTATCATTATTAGCGACCATGCTCCCGTAACATTTATTTGGAACAGAGTTACCCTACATAAACCTATCACTAGATGGCGCTTCAATACATCTCTTCTCAAAGACCCTCAGTTTGATAGTCTTATTAAAAAAGAGTGGGCGTCCTTCTTAGAAATAAATGATTCCCCAGAGTCATCACCAACCCTTCTGTGGGAAACATGGAAAGCAGTTTTTAGAGGAATAATCATCTCATTCTCTGTTTACAAAAAAAAGAAAGAAAAACAACAAGAAGCTGAACTGGAACAACAAATCAACCAACTCGAAACCATTAATGCAAGTAACCCAACAACGGAAACCCAGAACGAATTTAGAAAGTACAAATTCTAAATAAATGAAATTATAAATAATAAAACTCAATTCCTCATACACAGACAAGAAAATTTTCACCATAGCAATAAATCCGGTAAATATCTGGCAAATCAAATTAAACGAAATAAAGAAAAAACAACAATCTCAATCATCAAGGACTCTGCAGGGAAGCCCACAAATTCACCCGATGAAATAAATAAAATCTTCAGAAGTTTTTATGCCAATTTATATTCATCTAAAAATAACCCAAATCAAGAAGACATCAATTCATTTCTCAACAGCATTGATTTACCACAGCTTAACAAAGAACAAATCAACATACTTGACTCACCATTAACACAGGACGAACTTTTTACTGCTCTCAATCTTATGCCCAATAACAAAGCACCAGGTCCCGATGGCTTCCCAGCTGAGTTCTATAAACACTTCTGGTTCATTCTAGCTCCACTCTTTAACAAAATGATAACTGAAATAAAACAAAATTTGCAATTTCCAGCCAACATGAACACAGCCAGTATATCACTCCTCCTCAAACCAAACAAAGATCCAACTCTTCCTTCTAGTTACCGTCCCATTTCTCTTCTCAATGTAGATATTAAAATCATCACTAAGGCATTAACTCATAGATTAGACAAAGTCACTCCATCCATAATTCATCCAGATCAAACCGGCTTTATCAAAGGTAGACATTCATCCACTAACACACGGAGACTGTTTAATTTAATCAATTACTCATCATTACAACAAACTGGTACCATCATAGCCTCCTTGGATGCAGAAAAAGCCTTCGACAGAGTAAACTGGACATTTCTCACAAGCACATTACAAAGATTTGGCTTTGGGGAATCATTTATTAACTGGGTTAAAATTCTATATACTTCACCGTCAGCCACTGTCATCACTAATGGACAAACCTCACAAAGCTTCACACTGCACAGGGGGACTAGGCAAGGATGCCCACTCTCTCCCTCACTTTTCACCATTTTCATTGAACCGTTAGCTGCAGCTATTCATCAGAACATCTACATAAAAGGAATTCAAACACTCAACACCCATCACAAGATCCGTCTCTATGCAGATGATATATTGCTCTTCCTACAAAACCCCTACTCATCACTACAGGAAACTATTAAAGTCATGGAATCATTCTCTAATATCTCCGACTACTCCATTAACTGGCAGTAAATCATCCATCCTTCCATTAGATAGTAACAGTTGGGATGGGGCAGCCCATACACCACCTATCCCTTTCTGCACAGGTGCCATCATGTATTTGGGAATACATATTTCCCCCAGGCTGTCAGAGCTGTTCACACTCAACTTCACTCCATTACTTAAAACAATAAATGACGACCACCTCCGCTGGATGAACCTACCATTATCACTCATGGGCAGAATAGCTACAGTTAAAATGACAATACTTCCTAAAATAAATGACCTATTCACAATGATACCATCTCAACCCACCCACTCCTGGTTCAAGTCGCTTGACTCAATCATTACTCAATTCTACTGGAAAAATAAAACGCCAAGAATTAAACTGGCCACTCTACAAAAACCAAAAACACAAGGAGGACTTGAAGCTCCACATTTTTTTCACTACTCTCTAGCAAATAAACTTCAGTACATTCTTAAATGGATCCACCCCAGCCAATCAGACAACACATGGTTAGATATAGAACAGACAGTTTGTAAGGACATTCAGATTTCTGACCTACCATTTTTAAGCCAATCTATCAAACGCCATCCTTGTTTCAATATACTAACAATAGCAGAAACTCTGACAGCCTGGTGGAAATTCCACAAAATCACTAACATTACTTTTGCACCTTCAAATTTTACTCCCATATGGAACAATCCTGATTTTCTAAGTCACAAGACACCTCTAAATCTCCACACATGGTCCGCTAAAGGCATCACTCATCTGAAACATCTTCAATAATGACACCATGGTTTCATTCCCTCACTTGGTTCAGAAGTACGGCATCAGGAGCATCAATTTATATATATATAGATATATATATATAGATAGATATCAATCAATCAATTTTTGGAATATCTGCAACTCAAATCATCCGTTCAATCCAAACTTAACATTAAGGCCACTAACCTAGAATTACCCCCCTCAACCTCAGAATTAATTAATATCCCCTCTTCAAAAAAGTTAATCTCAAAAATATGTAGAGTAATATCACAGTCTGACAAAACATCATCCATACCATCAAGAAAATGGGAATCAGACCTATCCATCACTCCTGATGCTGATTTCTGGAACCAAATCTGCAATAACATCTACTTCATGACAAAAAATGCCAATTTACAACTAATACAGTATAAAATACTTCACAGAATTCATTACACCGGGCAAAAAATGTTTCAAATGGGATTCACGTCAGATATCTGTCCACATTGCACTCAAATCAGCCCGGATAGCTATGTTCACGCCACCTGGCACTGCACACCAGTTAATCACTTTTGGAAGGACATAACTGAGTCACTGTCTGTCTTCCTGGGCTGCCTCGTCCCTTTATCCCCTTCACTGTGCTTACTAGGAGACATCTCAACAATACATCTGAGTAAAACAAACCGCAAATTACTCCTTGTGGCCCTAACTATCGCCAAGAAAACTATCCTCATGAACTGGAAATCAAGGAATAACACACACATCGCACACTGGAGAAACTTAATGATAGAATATATTTCAATGGAAAATCTAACCTCATCCATCATATACAATACAACAGAACACCATTCCACCTGGTCATCCCTCACTATGTTTCTGCAAACGTGACACCACCCATTCTATTAATATTGAAATATGTATAGTATATATACCGGTGTATATATATTTTTTTTTTGTGTGTACTTTTTACTATTATTGATTTCTGTTTTGTTTTTCTTGCCGGACAACCAATTGAAATCCACGTACATGCATACATGAACATCCATATGCACACATACTTACCTGTTTTTCATTTTTTCATTTTTTTTTTTTTTGGTTTGTTGTGTTTTTTTTTTTTTTTTTTTAAATTATTATTATTATTTTTATATATTTTTCCCTCCATCTCAAAAGGCTCAAGGACATTCTCACACACACACACACGCAGACACACGCACACATACACACACACTGACTATATGATATTTGCTGGCTTTTATCCCACTGTTCTTGTCATCCTCTTGTTGTTATGTCTATCTATTGTCTTAATATTGTCTCGTGTCTTTAATAAAAAAATTATAAAAAATAAAAAATAAAAAAAAGAAACAGGGCGACATGGTACAGGAGGACCTTTAAGTTACCTGCAATATTAGCTGTTTTGTGTCCATATTTTGTTATTCTGGCACCAGCGGTAAGTTACGCTGAACGATTCAGAAAAAAAAATCGAATTGCATCATTACTCTCATTGTCATTGAAAAATATTTAGAAATGATTATAGTGTGATTTTTTTTTGCGTTGGTAGAGTAAGAGCTGTAGGCCGGGACATCTCTGCAGCACCACAATACTTAAGTCAGAATGATATTTTGACTCATGTTTTTCCTTCAACAAATATTGTGCCTCTTGCAATTTTTGATTTGAAAACATTTGGATTCATGCTTCTGCTTGTGTGCAGCATTTGTGAGACTGTTATATTATCACTTATCATAAAAAATACATATTTATATAAAAGATATTCAGATTTGGTGGAAACCCGTCAATGTGCATCTATATATATATAGATATAATATATATAGATATATTATATCTATATATAGATATATATATTATATCTATATATAGATATATATATATCTATATATAGATATATATCTATATATCGATATATAGATATATATCTATATATAGATATATATATATATATCTATATATATATATATATCTATATCTATATATATCTATATCTATATCTATCTATATATATATATATATATAGATATATATATAGATCTATATATATATATCTATATATATATATATATCTGTGTCCTCTCATCCGTGTGATCGCCCAGCTCGGCCTTCCCCGTCCTCTACACACATGATCCTGCAAAAGCTCTGTCATACTTTTGAAATCTCTTTATCACGTCATCGTTTTCATTCATGTGCGCATGAACACGCAACACCGAGTTAGGACTGTACCTCCGCCAGCCGCTTAGCAGATGGCACGGGCAAAGATGGAGGAAGGGAGTTGGGATTTGTAATCGACCTCCTCTTAGCTTTGACAAACACAATGAAGATCATAAAGAAACCAATTAAAGACAACATCTGGGGAAGTGTAGATGTTGTGATGGTGATAATACCAGTACTGGAAGTACTAATATCATTTACTCACTTAAAAATACCACAATAAAAAAAAAACACATTCAAAACCTTAATTGAAATGTACGTAAATAATCAAGAAAATGTACTAAAAGTATAAAGTAAAAGTACTTACTATGCAGCCAATGGGCTGTTTAGGGATTACATTATTATATATTATATTATTATTATTAATGCGATAACATGCATTTTAAGTTTGTAGCTGGCTGCAATAGAGCTATTTTTATTCATTTGTATACTGTTGGGTGGTTTCATTTACTGTTTTTCAATGCATTGTATTTTACATACTCATTATAAATAAATATAATGAAGTAGAAAGTAGCATCAACATTCTACTTAAGTACAGCAGTTCTTAAGTAAATGGACTAAGGTACTTTCGTGCCTTGGGTTGTTTTATGCAATGTCACTATGAATCTCACCAGAGAGAGTTAGTCTGGAGCATCTTCTCAGCTGCGGTCAGGCCTGCTAACCCTACACGGCTTCCAGGGTATGATAACTGGAAATCACTCAAGAGCATGGCTGTGGGTGAACATGGTACTACAGTTCCTGACTCCTAAAATCCGCTACAGTGCTACATTCCCTACACTTATGTAATAAAGTGCAGTGTGTCCAACAGGGCAGAGGTCATATTGTGGCGAGGGAATAGCCTTCATTATGTGGCTGTTTTCTCGTAGTACGTTGAGGTGGATCTGCTGATGTTCAGCGTTCCTGGATCATTCCACCATTGTGTTCTATAGTCTATTCCATACAATTGATTCCATACAATGGATTCGTTATCAACAGGAAGACCCAGTCAGAATAGGAGTGTTTAAGTGGTACAGCAGTAAACCAATACCAACCATTGCAGCCTCTCCTCCACGGACCGGAAGAAACTGATGAGTTAGGGTTGAACCACGTTGAGAGGGGATGAAGCACAACTGACCAGATGTAGAGTTTGGAATCTGGAACAGAAACACCCCCATCATATTCGTGGCGCTGCAAGGTAGAAATCTTGAGCCGAGGTTGCCTCCTCTCCCATATGAATTTTGAGACTAATGAATGTTTCTTGTCCCAGTGATTGGTGGGAGGAGGTAGGAGTTATATAGAGGACAAGAAGGTCACTCACGACAAAATGTCCATCTCAATAATAGAGAAAAGGGTCCGCAGTGAGTGAGGACGATGAAAGCATCTTTCTTGGTCCATCTCGATACAGCTAAAATGCCTTTAATGCATATCTGCCTCTTCTAATACCTGCAAAAACTTGATGTCACTTGAGACAGCAGCGTGGGCAACTAGGGAACCTGTTGCTAAAATAAACGTGACAAGGTTTTCTACACTTGAGTAGAGGTAATGTGTGCTCATCTCCTTCTGTGATTGCAGGCAGTTGGAAATGGTGTAGTGTTTAGTTGAATCAATACCAGTGCTTTTTTCAGACAGCTGCAACTGCTCTAAGCATTGCACTTCATCAATCCCAGTGGGAAACCGTACCATTACGTTGAACAAAGATGTGCAATACAATACTTACCAATAATACAATACTCATCGACTAATAGCTAGACTAATAGACCTGGATCAGTCTCTTCCTGAAAGTGCTTTCAACGACAGACTGATAAAAGAGCTGCAACCTCTTCCATTATTAAAGGTGTCCTTATGTTTCCTCAGGAAGCAGAGTCCAGTCTGCTGTCAAGGGGACTCCAAGGTACTTGTACTTGTCTATCAACTCCACCTCCTCTCGCAGAATGTTGATGGGATCAAGAGCAGTCCTTGTTCTCCTGAAGTCTATGACCATCTCTTTGGTTTTGGTCATGTTCAGGAGCATGTGGTTTCTCTGCACCAGGTCCCTGTACTCTGACTCCACCATCTCTGGGCAGGGGAGGAGCGGGGTCTGGAATTGTGAGGGAGGGAGAAGCAGGGGTCAGGTCACTGGTAATCCAGGGGTGATTGTTTGGAAAACACCGCACTCTTTGGGTGGGGACGGTGTTGTTCACAAAGAAGGTGATGTAGTCTGTGATACAGTCTTTCATGCTGTTGATGTCCTCCCCATGAGGCTCGCAGACATCCCTGTAGCACCTCATTAGCAACCTGTGACCCCATTCCTGACAGTCCTCTTATGCCGTGTTCACACCAAATGCGGCGCGTATTAGCGTCATTCGCGCCGCCGGTCTCGCCGGGGACTATTTGTGTTAATTCGCGTGAATCGCGGTGGAGGCCCTGAAAGCCGTTCAACTGTCAGCCATCAACCATGGAAAAAATAACCTCTATTTCTGCTTAATACGTGTCGTGGAAGTCACAGATATCCCGGGAAACTAAACACCGTCATGTCTGGTTCATAATATTGTTCAGAGGAGCTCCGTGGATTTTATCGAGCTGTATTCACTGTGTCTAGCAAGCCACAGGTCGCTGTTTACTACAGCTGTATGAACACAAAATAAACTGATTGGGCTGTGATTTAATGGCAATAAACCGACAAAAAGGGACTCCGAAATAACTACGTAATGATGGTGATTTGTACTTGTCTTCTCAATGGAGTGGATGGATCGGTGCTAGGCTATGCTAACATTGTAGCAGCTCCACCAACAGTCAGAATAACATTATGTAGACGTAAATACGGCAGCGTCTATTCATTGTTTCTACCATATGGTTTACACACACAAACACACACATGTACACATAGTTTGGTCCGGTCTCTATTGATATGAGGTATCGTAGAGCTCTGGGTGAACACAGACGGCTACAGTATTTGTTTCCTGATTCAACAACGGCAGTCAGTGATGACAGAAAAAAACATCTCAATGCTGATAGTCTATCGCGCCACAGCGTCACGCCATTTCTTCGCTGAAGTTGAAAAATTTCAACTCACGCGTTTGGGGCGATTTGGCGATTGACGCGAATTTGCGTCAAGCGCGCCACGCCATTCGCAAATTCGCGTCACTCCAGTCTCATCGCGTCTGTGCATAGACTTTGTATGTAATCTACTTGCGCGAATAATTCGCACCGCGGTTGGTGTGAACGCAGCATTAGGCTACATCCACACTAACGCGTTTTCGTTTTAACACAAAAACGATCCACACGGGTGTTTCAGCATCGTTTTCGAAACAATCACCGTCCAGACTAAAACGCCTGAAAACGAATATCACGTGACTATTGTCACAACCCGGCCCCAAGGCTGTAACAAAAGGGAGACAAGACGGGTGGAAAAAGTAATAAATACATATTTATTTAAGAACAAATAACTAAACTAAACAAACAAATAAGCAGCCGTGTCATCCAAACAAGAGTCAGAGAGGAATCAGAATCAGAAACCGTTTATTGCCATTGTATGTTGAACATACAAAGAATTTGACATGACGGGAGGTGCGTAACAATCAACAACAATCAACAATGCAAAGTAGAAACAAATTAAATTTACAGAAAATATAAGATAAAGTAAAATATAAATAAAGTGAAATATAAGATAAAGTGAAATATAAAATAAAGTGAAGTCGAGTGCACAAGCGGACAGGTATCAGGACTATAAACCAGTGAGATGAAGTGTAGTGTGAAAGTGTCGAGTGTGATAGAAGGGATGTGCGGGGGAGTGACCGGTGGGAATTTGTTCTGGGGATGACAGAGTCAGTGGGGGTCCCGGGCTCTGTTGATGAGCCCGACTGCCGACGGGAAGAAACTGTTCATGTGTTGTGAGGTCTTGGTCCTGATGGACCTCAGCCTCCTACCAGATGGAAGGGGCACAAATTGTTTATGTCCAGGGTGAGAGGGGTCAGCTACAATCCTTCTTGCTCGCTTCAGGGTTCTTAAAGTGAACAAGTCCTGGAGGGACGGCAGATTTCAGCCAATCACCTTCTCAGCAGAGCGAATGATGCGCTGCAGTCTGCCCTTGTCCTTTGCAGTGGCTGCAGCGTACCAGACCGTGATGGAGGAGCAGAGGATGGACTCAATGATGGCTCTGTAGAAATGCACCAACATTGTCTTTGGCAGGTTGAATTTCTTCAGCTGCCTCAAGAAGTACATCCTCTGCTGAGCCTTCTTGGTGATGGAGCTGATGTTGAGCTCCCACTTGAGGTCCTGGGATATGATGGAGCCCAGGAAGCGGAAGGACTCCACCACGTCGAAGGGGGAGCCACACAGGGTGATAGGGGCTGGTGGGGCTACGTTCTTCCTGAAATCCACAACCATCTCCACTGTCTTTAGAGCGTTGAGCGTTGAGTCTCCCACCTGTAGGCGGGCTCATCCCCACCAGAGATGAGTCCAATGAGGATGGTGTCATCCGCGAACTTCAGGAGCTTGACGGACTGGTGACTGGAGGTGCAGCTGTTGGTGTATTGGGAGAAGAGAAGAGGGGAAAGAACGCAGCCTTGGGGGGAGCCGGTGCTGATGGTCCTGGAGGATGAGACGTGCTTTCCCAGCTTCACGTGCTGCTTCCTGTCAGACAGGAAGTCTGTGATCCACTTGCAGGTGGAGTCGGGAACCTGCAGCTGGGAGAGCTTATCATGCAGCAGAGACGGGATGATGGTATTGAAAGCAGAGCTGAAGTCCACAAACAGGATCCTGGCGTAGGTTCCTGGGGAGTCCAGATGCTGGAGGATGAAGTGATGGGCCAAGTTGACTGCGTCATCTACAGATCTGTTGGCTCTGTAGGCGAACTGCAGGGGGTCCAGGAGTGGATCGGTGAGGGTTTTTAGATGGGACAGGACAAGGCGCTCAAAAGACTTCATGACCACAGAGGTCAGGGCGACGGGCCTGTAGTCATTAAGTCCTGTGATCCCTGGTTTTTTAGGGACAGGGATGATGGTGGAGGCCTTGAAGCAGGCTGGTACGTGGCATGTCTCCAGGGAGGTGTTGAAAATGTCTGTAAACACCGGAGACAACTGGTCAGCACAATACTTCAGGGTGGAGGGGGAGATCAAGTCTGGGCCGGCTGCTTTGCGGGGATTCTGTTTTTTAAAGAGCCTGTTTACATCTCTCTCCTGAATAGCTGAATAGCCCCCCCACTGGGGGGGGGGGGGGGCGCTGGAATGGGTGGGACAGAGGCATGGGCCCCTGCTGAGCTGGGGGAGGGGGGGCTGGTGGACTGGTGATGGTTGATGGGGCTGTGGGGGATGGATTCAGGACTGTCCCATTGTCTTTCAAAGCGGCAGTAGTGCTCACTCAGCTCGTCTGCCAGGCGGAGGTCGTTCATGGAGTGGGGGGGTTTTGGGCTTGTAGTTGGTGATCTGTCTGAGACCTCTCCAGACAGAAGCAGAGTCATTGGCTGAAAGCTGATGTTGCAGTTTCTCAGAGTACAGTCGTTTGGCATCTCTCACTGCCTTGCTAAACCTGTATTTCGACTCTTTGTACAAGTCCCTGTCCCCACTCTTAGGCCATATCCACACACTAGTCCGTGTCTCGTTGGATGCAGAGTTGTCAAATAGAACCGATCTCCGTCCACACGGGAGTTTTCAGCATTATTGGAGCATCCACACGGCAGCCTTCGAAGGCGGACAGCACGTGACCATTAACGTACACTGGGCATGCGCGTGATGGTGTAAACAGGAAGTGGATTGCTTGCTTAGTTTAAAAAAAATATGACAGAGTAATGAAGTAGTCTTTAATAATGAAAGGTTGTATTTGATACTTAAGATCTTCCTCTATAAACTCAAACAGACACAGTTCGTGGAAAGTTTTAGAAGTTTTATTTTTCAGACGTAGTTACAGCGCTGCAGGTCTGTCTGTCTCTATATATATCTCTCTCTCTCGCTCTCTCTCACACATCAACTTTACTTTAAAATCAACACTTACACGGAAACGTTTACTCGATTATGGTCCATAAATGTGGTCAACACACGTCGATCACTCGCTTCCTCTGTGTTGTCTGTTGTTGCCGTGGGGGCTGATGAATGTAACGTTAGCTCCGCCATTGGGGTATTCCTTCATGAGATACGGCATCAGGGGATAAGCTGGGTCACCCAGCAGAAAAAACAGGGACATCATCTTCGCCCTCTATCAATTCTTTAGGGCATTTGCTCCATCTTTTAGGGCACAACATCATGCAACAGGTCCGACTCGCTAGCTTCTAAGCTAATTTTAACATTACCCCCAATGGGGAAATGCTAACCGCGATTAGCATTAGCGAATATAATATATCTTCGTCCATATTTTCATGCTCCATAAAGAAATACTTGCAGACTAAGGTCTCTCAAGGCTACCAAACGGAAAAAGTAAAACGAATCAGCGTCGATCACTCGTCTCTCACTAGTTTCCTCTGTGTTGTCTGTTTGTAGCTGTAGCTCTGAATAGCATTTATTGCTAACTGTAGCTTCAGACAGCCGCTCCGTGGGGGCTGATCGCCGATGGTCAAGCAGCTCGCTCATCGCTCGAAGAACAGCTCGCCTCCTCCGCATGTAGGCATTAGCAGCATTGTAAAATGACGAATTTAACTCCACAATAGCTGCTCCTACAGACAACAAAGCAAGCAAGGCTTGCCATTCGTTATCCATGTTGAAATGAATCGCTGCTGGTCGCCCGGCTGTTTTGTTTTCTTCCGGGTACGGGTCACGTGATAGTGAGTGTGACGAATCAGGGACGGAGACGTCATGGCTGGTAATAACCAATCCAGTAGCGAGCACGGGTGTGGGCTCATTTTTTCGAACAGACATCCGTATCCGACGTCTCCGATCCCCATGGTCGAAATTATGAGATAGAAAGTTGAAATTATGAGATAGCATGTTGTCTGTGTACCGACATTAAAACTATCACAACAGGTGGACAGGAGAGGCAACAGCCCGAAAAGCGGTTTTCCAACGATCGACAAATAATCCCAAAATGTCCACGAAGAGAAAAATTGATGCAGAGGGAAGAAAATGTTGAAGAAGATGGGAACGCGAATACATGTTTGTGCTTCAAGGAGAAAAACGGGTCTGTCTTCTGTGTTATGAGGCGTGTCGGTGATGAAGGATACAATTCACGTCGGCATTTTGACACCAAACACGGAGCTAAATTTAGCATCCAAGAAAAACATCAAATTGTCCAAGAATTAAAAGGCAGACTGCAATCACAGCAGAATATATTTACACAGCTACAGCCCAGTGCATGCTAAAGGTATGTGAGCAGAGCTCCGACCAGATACAGACTTTTACAAATGTCAGTTTGTGAAGAAACACCATCGCAGACCGAGTTCAGGAACTAGCAGCAATCTAACAACACAGCTAGCTAAGAGACAAGCAGGTACTTGTGTTTTTAATGAACTGTTGATGAAAGCACAGACAACACGGATACAGAGCATCTATCCATGTTTATCAGACCTGACTCTCAGTGAGGAGCTCTTGGATGTAGCTGCCATGCACAGGACTACGACAGGGAGGAACATTAGTGATGCAGAGAGGTGACACAAACAGCTTTGAACAAAGTTAATGTAATAACTTGTGTTTGATATTTGTCTTTGTTATTTTCTTTAATAGTTTGATCTTTGGTAGAGTAATGTGGGTTTCTTAACCCTCAATTAAAATGATTTATGTTATAACAACAGAAATGTGTTTAAATATCATTTTTCATTTATATAACTGCATGTACAATATTTGTACACTTGAATAAACAATAATCAAATGCAGAGAGAGTTATTTAACAATATGTTGGGGAGAAGTTAGTTATACAGTCTTACAGTTACAACCGGCCCTTTGAGGGCGACCGTGATGCTGATGTGGCCCAGAGTGAAAATGAGTTTGACACCCCTGCTCTAGAGCTTCACTGGTCCACTTCTTGAATTTCCTCACCACAGGTTTACATAGCTTGAGTTTCTGCCTGTATGAGGGAATCAGATGGACCATGACGTGGTCAGAGAGTCCCAGTGCAGCACGAGGGACGGCGTGATAGGCCCCGCTGATTGTGGTGTAGCAGTGGTCCAGAATGTTCTCCTCTCTGGTAGGGCATTTAATAAACTGACGGTATTTAGGGAGTTCATGGCTGAGGTTTCCTTTGTTAAAGTCACCAAGGACAATAACTGGAGAGTCCGGGTAGGTCCGCTCCACACACAGTATCTGGTCGGCGAGCGCGCGCTGTGCTGCCTGCACGTTGCTCTGCGGCGGAATGTAAACAACGATCAGAATGAATGAAGCGAACTCACGTGGGGAGTAAAAGGGTTTGCAGTTGATGATAAAATATTCCAGATCAGGAGAGCAGTGCTGAATAATCACTGACATATCGTTGCACCAGCCACTGTTGGTGTAAAAACAGATTCCTCCACCTTTCGATTTGCCTGAGAGCTCCGTGTCGCGGTCCGCTCTGAACAGCTGGAAGCCCGCCAGCTGGAGCGCAGAGTCAGGAATCGAGCCACACAGCCAAGTCTCAGTGAAGCACAAAACGGAAGATGAAGAAAATCTGTCTTTCGCCACCAGTAGCTGGAGTTCATCCAGTTTGTTGCACAGTGAGCGGACGTTTGAGAGAAATATGCCCGGCAGCGGTGTACGAAATCCACGTGAGCGGAGTCGCACGAGCGCGCCGGCCTGTCTCCCTCTCTGCCGTCGTCTCACTGCGTGGGCTAAGGTAAGAGCACCTTTGACTAGAATGCCCAGTAATTCCACAGAAGTTAGCAGAAAAGATGGAACTAAGTCCGCTGGAGTTGTACCCCTGATGTTCATGAGCTCATCTCTGGTGAAAGAGCTCTGGGAATCGCAGCATAAAACTGAATTAACGACAAAAACAACAAAAAACAATGCGCACCAACACGTCGAGGCAGCCTTCTTCTGCGGCGCCATTTTTGATGTGTTGAGGAGAGGGAAGGCCGATCCTTGTTGAGCTGTGGATTTATATAGCCATTGCCACATCAGGCTCAGGTGTGGCTCATTAGCTACTGATCAACATCCTCCAATACACCGCTCGCTAATCGCTCCAATAACAGCTGCTTCCTCCGTAATAATGCAGACTTTAACTGAACAACAGCTGCTAGTAAAGACAACAAGGTCAGCAACGCCTGTAATCAGTTGTCCATGTTAAACAAACCTGGTAGATAATCGGTAATCAAGGCTGTTTGCCATTTTCTGGGAAAGGGTCACGTGATAGGGGCGTGACGAATCAGGGAAGGACACGTCGTGACTGCTAAGAACCAATCAAGTAGTGAAAGCGGGTGACTTCGTCATCGTTTCCAAACGTATGCATTTACGCTATCCACACGACAACGCAACACCGGAGTTTTCAAACGTATCGGTCCTCGGGAGCGTTTCCAAATGTATCCGTTTTCGGTGCTCGAAAACTCTGGCGTAGTGTAGACGCTCAGTGTAAACGTAGCAAAACATATGCGTTTCAAATGGAAACGGAGTAGTGTGGACATGGCCTTAGTCACAGACAGCTGCTGGACAGTGGGCAGGTATGAGGGGGTGAGAAGTACCAGCTTATGATCCGATGTTACCTGTGGGGGCAGGGCGGTAGAACTGTGTATCCTTGAGATCTGCATATGGTAAGTTTTATTTCCCTTTTACGGCAGTTTACAAACTGGGCAGATCGGCAGTTATGCTGAGAGAGACAATGCTGAGATGTTAATAAAAGCATAGCAGTGTTGAGTCAGAAGGTGGAGTGTACTCACTAGTCCAGGGTGGCTGATGGTGGGATGTAAACCATAACTTACTATAACTCAGAGACTCACAGCTAACAGTTCGACATTCGGGCTTACAGATGAAGTTTTTAACGGTAATATGCTGAGGTTTACTCCACCTGTTGTCCACAAGCACCACTACCCCTGCTTTTTAGTTCTTACTGCTCCTCACAAGTTCTCGCGATGGTCGCATTTGCGTTCGAAATATGTCTGTACCACCGTGGCTCTGTGAAGCACATATCGTTGCATTCCCGCTAGGTGTTGGTAAGTGAGGAAGGCTCGTCTATCTCTTTAATAGTGACCTTACATTCCACATGGTGACCTATGTAATAAAGGGTTTGGCTACAACCCAAAATCTCTTTCATCTCACATCAAGGAACTTTCCACACTCAATGCAACAACAGCACCAATGCACTCTACAACCCATTATTTCCATTGACTTGCTTGGCGCCAGAATAGCTTTTCGCTGGGTCGAGCAAAGCGTTGGCGCACGACGCCATTCACCAAGCCCAGAGCAGAGTGAAGAAAGGTATATCTACCCTCTGTCCTGTCGGTATGACTCACTAGCACCAAATGGGAAACAAATTTAGAACAGTAGAACATTGATAAAGTTAACAAAGTAAGACAGTAGATTCAAGGCGATTAGATGCACCAAAAAATGAAAAATACATATAGAAAGTTAGGCGAGCTGCTGCAATAGGCTGCCCCTCGAGTTGTGCCATCTTGCTAAATGACCAATACAGTATCTAGCAGTGGCATTTTATACCTGGGCCTTCACTGCTGTCCTACAGCTGAAACACCACCTAATAATCTCATTATGATGCCACAGCTACGGTTAGTATTCATTTCTAGAGGTGTAACAATACACGTATTCGTATTAAACTGTTCGGTACGAGGCTTACGAACCGAACAATACGTCTGAATAATACTAGTGCATTTGGAAAATGCAGAAGCTTAAATTGTGAGAAATATGTTTTCGGTGGACTGCGCTCACGTAGGAGACAACGGGCTTTGTGACCTCTGAACCCGGAACAAAAAAAAAACCAAAACAAAAGACAGCTGAGGCACCGCACTTATTTATTTTATTCATTTATTTTTCAGGGACAATGCACACTAATCAACAGTTACACTGTAAGTGAGCCAGAGTTAGCCAGAGAGGCTAATTTCCATCTGCTGTCTCCGGCCAGATGTTTCAAGGCAGCCTAAAATAACAAAATCTCAAATTGAAACGGAGTTAAAATTCATAGAGAAACAGACAGCAACATATTGACAAAACCAAAACACAGCAAAAGAAAAGTGTATGACATTAAAGCAGAGCAGACATAACAGGTTTCAGCATGCGTCACGCAGAACAGACCCACCTACAGGACAAGCACATGTAACACTGAAGCACTTAACATACACGTCAAAAAAATGGAAAATAGCAACACTGATCAAGACAAATGCACACATAGGCAAAACAAGCAGGCAGGACAGACAGTACATCAATGCTTGCACACCTGATTGGCAACAAGCCATTTCTTTAAGTTATGCTTGAATGTTTGGTACGTGTTTTGTGTGCGTATGTGTGGTGGCACAGCATTCCACGAGTGAGCTGCCTTCACAGAGAATGTAGATTTACTGAACGAGCTTGACCTATGTGGAATGACACAATCACCTCTTGAAGCAGATCTAGTGAGTCTGCTGCTTTGAGTGCTTTGTTTAATAAAATCACTAAGTGGAGGTGGGGCCATACCATGTAAAATTTTAAAAACCAGACACACATCAGTGAATTTAATGATGTTCTCCCAACTCAGGATATGATGTTTGGTGAGAATATTGCAGTGATGGTGACTTTTGGGTTTTTTATCAAGTGTTTTTAGGGCTTGTTTATGGAGAATATGAATGGATTTTAATGTCGTGCTGCTGGCTTGTGCCCAGCTGGTTAAGCAGTAGGTCAGATGGGGGATAATCATTGCATGAAAATACAATTTTGCATGGTTAGACAGTGTCTGATATGTCTAAAATTCATGAGTTTAAATTTTAAGACATTTGTCACATGTTTTACCTATTTTTTAAAAGAGATTAGAATCAATAAAAATTCCTAAATATTTAAAATCTGACACTACCTGTAGCCTCTCACCAGCAACATAAACATCTGGCTCCAGTGACACTTTGCAAGCTCTCTTTGTGAAGAACATACAAACAGTCTTTTTAACATTTAGGTGAAGGCAGGAATCTGCAAGCCATTTAGTTACATTTGTCATTGTGGACGTGAGTTTAAGTGCACTTCTGTGAGGCTACGCTAAACTAGCTTAAACAATAACTCCGCGCATGACGGTATGCTTCGTAATTAACGGAGAATGCATTTAGTCCAAATCTATATAATTAACACAATGATAACAAACTCACAAGAACCAGTCACATATATTCATATGACAACAAAGCAACAAATCAATCCAGCAGACCTGCAGCAACACGCATTCTGCTACACACTCAAGGGCCATTCAGATGTTAGATGTAAAAAAACAAACAGTCGACTTAAAGACAAACTCCATCCTCCTTTCTTTGTTGACAGAGAGTTTCATCCGGTTAAATCCCAACTCACAAATCCGTTTCTCCTCCTTCAGCCATTGAGTGTTAAAAAATCAAAGCTAGGTAAAAAAATAATCTACACCAAGCACAATGCCAAAAAGTCATAATTTCTTCCATCCATACATCCATCCATCCATTTTCCTCCTTTTATCCGGGGTCGGTCGCGGTGGCAGCAGGCCAAGCAGGCTGACCCAGACCTCCCTCTCACCGGCAACATGTTCCAGCTCATTCTGGGTGATCCCGAGGCGTTCCCAGGCCAGCTGGGTGATGTAATCCCTCCAGCGTGTTCTGGGTCTTCCCCGGGGTCTCTTCCCAGTTGGACGTGCCTGGAAAACCTCCAGTGGGAGGCGTCCAGGAGGCATCCTAATTAGATGCCGAACCACCTCACCTGACTCCTTTCGACGCGAAGGAGTAGCGGCTCGACTCCAAGCTCCCTCCTGATGACCGAGCTCCTTACCCTATCTCTAAGGCTGAGCCCGGCCACCCTACGGAGGAAACTCATTTCGGCCGCTTGTAGCCGCGACCTTGTCCTTTCGGTCACGACCCAGAGTCCGTGACCATAGGTGAGGGTAGGAATGTAGAACGACCAGTAAATGAGCCTTCCGGCTCAGCTCCCTCTTCACCAAGACGTTCCGGTGCAGCGGCTGCTTTACTGCTGCAGCCGCAGCGATCCGCCTGTCGATCTCCCGCTCCATCTTACCCTCACTCGTGAACCCCGAGATACTTGAACTCCTTCGCTTGAGGTAGGCACTCCGTCCCCACCTGGAGGGAGCAATCCACCGGTTTCCGGCAGAACACCATGGCCTCAGATTTGGAGGTGCTAACTCTCATCCCCGCCGCTTCACACTCGGCTGCAAACCGCCCCAGTGAATGCTGGAGGTCACAATCCGAGGAGGCTAACAGGACCACATCATCTGCAAACAACAGAGAGGCGATCCCGAGACCCCCGAACCTGACGTTCTCCACCCCCAGATATCCTGTCCATGAAAGTCACGAACAGGACCGGTGACAAAGGGCCCTGGAGGAGGCCAACACCCACAGGGAACGTGTCTGACTTATTGCCGAGAATGTGGACACAGCTCCTACTGCAGTCGTACAGAGACCGGATTGCCCGTTGTAACGGGTCCGGCACCCCATACTCCCGCACCCCCCCCCCCCACAAGAACCCCCGAGGGACCCGGTCGAATGCCTTCTCCAAGTCCACAAAGCACATGTAGACTGGTTGGGCAAACTCCTAGAACCCCTCCAGTAGTCTTGCGAGGGTAAAGCGCTGGTCCACTGTTCCACGGCTGGGACGGAATCCGCACTGCTCTTGAATCTGAGGTTCGACCAGCGGTCGGAGCCTCCTTTCCAGCACCCTGGCATAAGCCTTCCCCGGAAGGCTGAGTGTGATACCCCGGCAATTCGAGCACACTCTCCAGTCCCCCTTTTTGAAGATGGGAACCACCACCCCGGTCTGCCATTCCATGGGCACTGATCCCGACCCCCATGCGACATTGAAGAGGCGTGTCAGCCAGGACAGCCCAACTATGTCCAGCGCTTTCAGCATCTCAGGGCGGATCTCATCCAACCCCGGCGCCTTGCCACCAAGGAGCTTTTTAATTACCTCAGCGACCTCTGCCAGGGATATGGGTGAGCCTCCCCCTAGGTCCTCAGGTGCTGCCTCCTCTACAGAGGACATGTTGGTCGGGTTTAGGAGTTCCTCAATGTGCTCTTTCCACCGCCCGACGATGTCCCCCGTCCGGGTTAGCAGTTCCCCCCCCCCCCCCCCCCCTGCTGAGAACAGCCTGGGGTAAGCCCTGCTTTCCCTTCCTGAGCCGTCGGATGGTTTGCCAGAACCTCCTTGAAGCCAACCGAAAGTCCTTCTCCATGGCCTCCCCGAACTCCTCCCATGCCCGAGTTTTAGCATTCGCGACCAGCGCAGCTGCAGCCCTTCTGGCCTGCCGGTACCTGTCAGCTGCTTCAGGAGACCCCTGGGCCAACCAGGCCTTGAAGGTCTCCTTCTTCAGCTTGACGGCTTCCCTCACCTCCGGTGTCCACCACCGGGTTCTCGGGTTGCCGCCACGACAGGCACCGATGACCTTCAGGCCACAGCTCCTAGCGGCCGCGTCCACAATAGAGGCTTTGAACATGGTCCATTCGGATTCCGTGTCCCCAACCTCCCTCGGGATGTGTGAGAAGTTCTTCCGGAGGTGGGAGTTAAGGACCTCCCGGACAGGGTCCTCCGCCAGACATTCCCAGTTCACCCTCACTACACGTTTGGGCTTGCCGGGTCTTTCCAACCGGGTCCCCTGCCATCTGATCCAACTCACCACCAGGTGGTGATCAGTTGACAGCTCTGGTCCTCTCTTCACCCGAGTCTCCAAGACATACGGCCGCAAATTAAATGATACGATTACAAAGTCGATCACTGATCTCCGGCCTAAGGTGTTCTGGTACCAGGTACACTTATGATCCACCTTATGTTCGAACATAGTGTTCGTTATGGCCAAACCGTGGCAAGCACAGAAGTCCAATAACGAAACACCATTCGGGTTCAGATCGGGCAAGCCGTTCCTCCCAATCACCCCCCGCCAGGTTTCTCCGTCATTGCCCACGTGAGTGTTGAAGTCCCCCAGGAGAACTATGGAGTCGGTAGGCGGCGCCCTTTCCAGGACCCCTCCCACTGACTCCAAGAAGGCCGGATAGTCCGAACTGCTGTTTGGTGCATAAGCACAAACCACAGTCAGAGCCTTGCTCCCCGCAACCCGTAGGCGCATGGAGGCGACCCTCTCGTTCTCCGGGGAGAACCCCAACACAGCGGCGCTCAGCCGGTGTCTCGTGAGTATCCCCACTCCCGCCCGGCGCCTCTCACCCTGGGCAACTCCGGAAAAGGACAAAGTTCAACCCCTCTCCAGGAGCTTGGTTCCAGAGCCAAGGCTGTGTGTGGAGGTGAGTCCAACTATATCTAGTTGGTATCGCTCCACCTCCTGCACCAGCTCTGGCTCTTTCCCCGCTAGCGAGGTGAAGTTCCACGTCCCTAGAGCTAGTCTATGCTGCCGGCGATCGGCATGCCCAGGCCTCCCGCCTGACCTGCCGCCCGGTCTGCATTGCACCCGACCCCGATGCTTGTCCCTGCGGGTGGTGGGTCCACAGGGTGGTTGCTCCATGGTGTTTCTTCAGGCGGAGCCCGACCGGGCCCCATGGGCGAAGGCCCGGCCACCAGACGGTCGCCTACGAGCTCCCCTCCTGGGGCTGGCTCCGGGAGGGTGCCCCGGTTTCCCTGGTCCGGGCGAGGTGGCTGAAGTCCGTGGGCTACTTATCATAAGGGTCATTTTGAACCGGAGTCTGGGCTCTCCCCTGAAACCTGTTTGCCTTGGGAGACCCTACCAGGGGCTACTGCCCCGGACAACATAGCTCCCAGGATCACTGAGCCACTCAAACTCCTCCACCACATTAAGGCGGCGATTCGCGGAGGAGATAATTTCTTCCATATCTTTCAATTTGAACTCTTACTACTCCGACTAAGCCTCTGATGGCTACTTTAAGTTTAGTTTCACAATAGTCACGTGCTCGCCCACTGACCAATCACAGCGCACGCTGCACCTCACTGCACGTTAATGCTGACGTACTTGTAGGCCAGCTAGCAGGCTCTGGCACGTCAAAGAATACGCCCAACATGTCAAACTAAAGATCTGATTGGTTGATTCACTTAAACTGCACATGGATTCACTTGAGAGTCTGCAGGCCTCGGGCCTCTCTTCTTACCTGGAGACACAGAGGTGAGATCTGATTGGATAAGAGCTCTACTTAAAACAAGCTGCACTGGAAGCAGAGCAACTGAGGAAGACAGTAGCTGTGCAATGAGAACATAAGATAATGGGAAAATATTTTTATAAATTATAATACATGTAGTGTATTTAAGAAAAATAATTAAATTATAAAATAGCTATAACTTTGTGATTCTGTTTAGGCCAGCAGAGAAGGCCTTGAAGGCCCTGACGGCCCACCACTGGTATCCAGTAAAATACAGTATCTGACCACAGAAATGGTCCGTTAAGTTATATGTCCCACAGGAGCAGATTGGCCAGGACCAGACGAACCAATGTTCCGGCCAAACGCATACATGCATTTGTTTTGTGCCCTTCTACTCTTCAGACCACTCAAAGTCCTTTACATGTCATCACTGACTTCACATCAGGACTAAACAAATTCACATTCACATGCATTCATAGCCTCGGGAGCAATTTTGGGTAAAGTATCTTGCCCAAGGGCACATCGACATGGACTGGAGGACCTGGGGATTAAACTGCCGGTCGGAAGACAACCCACTCTACCTCTGAGCCACAGCAGCACATCCATTCATACACTGTAATAAATCCAGACCTGCTTTTAGTGAACACTGATCTCTGTACTTGTTAGTAAGCCCAAAAACAAACCAATTAACAAAGTAGTTGTGAAGCCAGGTGTCCACTGTCCCTAATATGAACTACATCTGTTGTATTCTGGATGATTACTGATGCAGCACATTAAATCTCACAGAAGCTTGACCTTCATCATTGGACTGTCAAGCCTGATTGCTTAATGCCTCTTGCTGTTGTAACCATTTCAAAGCAGTTACAGTGCTGATATCAACTGTTGTGCTCACATTTCCCTCTGTTACAAGGCTGGGGAGCCAAGAAAATAGAAAGTGACCATAATCTATTATTTCATGGGTGAGTGGTGCATTTCTGTTTCAAACACTCCAAATCTTAATTCTGTTCAAACAAGGAAAGAAATCAAATGGAGGCAAAGTGACGACCTATATGACATAAAGCATTTGAGCCGTTTTGATCTATCAGAATGGTAGAGGTGGCCGATACGACCTAAAAGCTATTTCACAGTATTTTTGGGGTTTTGCGGACACAGTATGTTCCAAAATTAAAAGAGATACTCGCCTCAAAACATTACGCTACCAATTTTCAGTCAACTGACAATACAAGGGAACATATCATAAGAAAGAAAAAGTATTTGATGTAGAAAAATACGGACGTGTTTCTTTGATCCAAATAAGAATGAAGATGAGGAATAGACTCACATGGAGAGGGAGCCCCTGTTGTTTTAAGTTGTCAGTCAACTGTGTTGCTGAGCAACCTGGATCTTTTTTTCACCTCTTCCACCACAGCCAAAATGGGATTTACATTACAATTAAAGGAATTGACATCTTTGAAGACACCCAACGCTGACATAACCTTTTCCATCTTTACCCACATGAAGAAAGAGTACATACAGCATATACGCTGTTGGACAAGTACCGTACAGAAGACACGAGCAGCACGACTCGGCTGAAGGCGGCTCATCAAGAGATTTGGTGTGTTGCCTGTTTTTTTCTCAGCAGAAATAGACAGTGAAAATGATCTGCTGAGCGCTGACAGCAGCGCTGCTCCCACGGACTGTGTGGCTCCTCTGACCTGTTACCAAAACCTGTGTGCTCTAAACCACAATGTTTATTACAGGAAAGACGGGAATGCAAAATCCATGTAGTGGCCAAACGTTACACCGGGGACGGTGATGAAACCCGTATCCTACCGAGGGGACAATGCTTCAAAGTGCAAGCGGGAACAATGCTGACTCGACATATAAAATGGATTGACTCAGCGAACTGACTTGGTTGTGTATTTATGCCTGTGGAGTTAAATTCTTTGTTATACTCAAGGGGTAGGGGACAGCCTCTATAAAGGAATGAATTTGTTGAACATATGGATATTACAGTTAAGTAGTTTAGGGAGTCATATCAGTTACAGTTACTTTTCAAAGTGTCAACAATCAACCCCTCATCACAGGTTACATATTTGTAAGAGTTTAGAAATGGTGTACTGTGTACTGTTTGATTATAAAGCATGGAAATCTTAAACCAGTGACAGCACACCGGGGTTTAAGTAAAGAGCAGCAGAGAATTGTTCATGACTTCAATCCAAGGAGATTGTTGAACCTCACCAGAGCACTAGGACAGGAGAAGAAACATTGATGACAAAGATTTGTGACATTATTCTTTTCATTAGCTACGGATACCATCCGTCATCTGACCTGACTGGCTTCGTCTTTAAGAAGAATCTGGAGTACACCTTTTGACGGATTCCCCTGGGTAGAAAAACATACACGTATGACGTTTGATGCAAACACTAAGACGCAGCCTCACTTTGTGTTGATCAGAGGACACTGATGGTGAATTCAGACTGAACAATTACTTTCTGGGATCTTAAAGACGATGGTCCTGTGTTCTCCTCTTTGCTGCTCAACTACATTTCCTGCAGCTTGTGAATCAGCAGTAGAGGAGGTTGTACCAGTGTTCAAAAGTAGTTTAGCCAGCTTCACTCACACTGAGCCATCATTGGAGCAGCTAACAGACACTAGTCCCGCTGCCCTCCATGTCCATCACCATCATCTTCCTCCAGCACGGTTAATTAGGTGAAAACCGGCTTTGTTAAGTTTACAGCCTGCCATGCTGTTGCTGTGTCTACAATTACACTGTTGATGCCTCTAGCTGTGACTTTTAGGCAGAAGCCCTAAGTTGAACTAACTTTGGACGTTGGGAAGAAACACAGTCGCCCTTTCTTGCTGTGAGGAAACTCACACAAAGTGCTCATCCATTACATTACACTTTTATCCAAAGCGACTTACAATTCAGATTCTCTCACATTGAACAAGATATCCTCCGGTTCCCAAGCCCCTACGTATGAACTGAGCCTCTGCTGACTGACCCATTGTTTCTGCTTTAATTCAAAGTTACAGAAATATTGAAAATGAATATTGTAACAGTGGTATTTGTCTCATAATGATCAAGGTTTATTTTTTGCTTTAACATGAGTTTTTGTTGCATCACTGTGGTCTAAAATTGAAAGTCAGTTTCATATAAATTCTTATCTTGATATCTGATGTGAAATTTGCACCCTGGAAACGTTTGATGAATTATTCCTGATTGAAAGGAATGTTCGATGAAATGGATTTGACTTCAGTGCAGATCTGAATCTAAAAGGCTCCTGATTGATAGTGCAGTGGTGGGAGCTGATGTTCTCACATTTGAGTCCTTGAGGGGACTGTCAGCCAGGCATGCTGCTGGTGTCCGTTATCAAATACAGTTGACACTCTTCTATTGACAGAACAACCCGGAGGAATCCATCTTTGTTACCTCGGTTTCCTCAAAATTGGTCCACTTTAAGTATTTGACAACAGCTGAAGGTTAAGAAGATTGGCAAAATTGAAAGATTACTTCGTGCTGGCTCTCAGCTCTGCTGCCTTATCCTCACTAATAACAGCCTATGGCGTGAGAGTAAAGAAACGCAGGCATCTGACACATTTCTGCAATGTCATCTGACTGAGTGGCAGAAACAATTAATATGGGAGGGAGGATGGTGGGGGATGGGACAGATAAGCTGTCGGGTGTCATATTCTCGTTTTCATCTGAGGTTTGGTGGACTTCCTTAGTCACAGTCACTGATAAACTCTTTAGCTGCTAAATGCTTCACTGTGTTCCTCAGCTAGTCTTTGACTGTAAAACAACACAATGAGAGCGGTGAGACTGACTCAAACAGTAACACAGTGAGCTGAAAGACAAAACACTCGGTAGAACTGCATTCTGCTGACCGTTACTTGTGGGTTCGTAGTTCAGAGCAAAACAAATTTAAAAATGTTGAGCGGAGCAGCTAAAAGCTTCACAGACTGAATCCCAGATGTCCTAAACCAGAGCTGCTGTGGTGACTGGCTTCTATACGATGAGCTCAGAGAGAGAGAGAGAGAGAGAGAGAGAGAGAGAGTAATGGAGGATGTGTGAGAGCAAGAGAGAGGGTACATCTCACATCTCTTATTAGATATGTCCTCTATCCTTGCTCCTCGCTTTAACCGGGAGTTGTTCTGCTCCGTTTTAACGGCCGACACGCCCCCTCATTCTTCATCAGTTATATGATTGGATGCTGCAGCTGATCTGATTTTGCTCAACATCACTGAAGTTTCACCAGAGTGAAGACAGATCAAGTGTATAACTCTCAAGTATTTATATCTGATTTGTTTTCTGATTCACCATCTGGTAAAAATCATGTTAATTTGTTAATTAATCCCCTACTTCCAAGCCACTCACTCTCATCCTTCAGTTCAATCACTGAAATGGACCTCTCCTCTATACTCTCCAGCATGAAGACCTCCACCTGTGCCCTTGACCCCCTCCCCTCTTCCTTAGTCAAGGCCTGCCTCCCCACACTCTCCCCTCTCATCACCAACATCATCAACTCCTCAGGTCTCATACCCCCCACACTCAAGGTTTGGGGGGTATTGCTGTCACCCCCGTGCTGAAAAAAACCTGGTCTTGACCCCGACATCCCCAACAACTACCGGCCCATCTCCAACCTCCCCTACCTGTCCAAAGTCCTTGAGAGAGCTGTTGCATCACAACTCAAGTCCCACCTCAATCTCCATAATCTCTACCAACCCTTCCAATCCGGCTTCCGTTCAAAACACAGCACAGAAGCCGCCCTGCTGAAAATCACAAATGATATACTTCTCTCTGCTGACTCTGGCTTCCTCACCATCCTCATCCTCCTTGACCTCAGCGCCGCCTTCGACACTATCAACCACTCCATCCTCTTCTCACGTCTCCAGTACTCCCTTGGCATAACTGGCACTGCCCTCTCCTGGTTCACCTCATATCTCTCAGACCGACATCAATTCATTGCAATAAACAACTGTAAATCCTCCACCTCCCCAGTCACCCACGGTGTCCCCCAAGGTTCCGTGCTTGGTCCCCTCCTCTTCATCATTTACATCCTTCCCCTTGGACAAATCACCCGTCGTCATAGTCTCGATTTCCACTGCTACACAGACGACAGCCAACTCTACTTCTCCACCAAGACCATCACCTCCGTCACCCACTCCACTCTCCCCACCTGTCTCACTGATATAAAATCATGGATGCAACAGAACTTTCTCAAACTCAACTGCAACAAATCTGAAATACTCATCATCGGCCCTAACTCCCTCACCCGTTCAGCCCAGCCCTTCTCTCTCAACATTGATGGCTCCATCGTCACCCCCTCCACCCAGTTCCGCAACCTCGGTATCATCCTCGACCCCACCCTCTCTTTCCTACCCCACGCCAACCACATCACCAAAACTGCCTTCTTTCACCTCAGGAACATTGCACGCCTCCGACCCTCCCTGTCCTCTGCCACCACCGAAATTCTCATCCATGCCCTCATAACCTCCAGACTCGACTACTGCAACAGCATCCTCTACGGTTCTCCCAACAAAATCATCAACAAACTCCAATATGTTCAGAACTCTGCCGCTCGACTGCTCACTTCCACCCGCCGCTATGATCACATCACCCCGGTCCTTCACAACCTCCACTGGCTCCCAGTCAAATACAGAATAGACTTCAAAATACTACTCACCACCTACAAAGCCCTAAACAACCTGGCCCCTCCCTACCTTTCAGACCTCCTCTGAACACTCTGAAGACCATCAGGACCAAGCGCCGGACCTGGGGTGACAGGGCCTTCTCAGCTGCTGCACCTCCCCTCTGGAACGCCCTCCCCATCCACAGCCGTGAGGCTCCCTCCCTACCATCATTCAAACTGCGGGGGATCGCTGCGGTCCAGCGGGAGCGGGAATCTGACCCTTCCTCTGCCTCCTACGAGGGTTGAGAGGGATGTCCATCAGGTCACGGTCTGCCTTCTGGACACTCAGAGGCCCTCCAAAGGCCAGGCAGGTTCCCATGAACTGTGCGTACCACTCGGGGAGACGGCACTCCAAACCGTTGTCTGCTGAGTCCATTCTGGGCCAGATCATTCTGTCACGGGGCATGATGGAGGACTCAAACGCAGAGTAGTGTGAAGCAGGCGTTTTATTAAACACAAAGGGAATGTTTACCACACAACAGGGAGTCCAAGTTCAAGACAAGAGACGAGGGGGAAAATCCAGCGGGAAACGAGGCAGGGCAGGCAGACGGGGAAACCGGGAACAGGATGAGCAGAAATGGGCGGGTAGACATGAACACAAACAATGACCTGGCAGTGGGTGACTGGGAGGCTGGGGTTTAAATAGTGGCTAGAACAGGTGAGGGGAGTTCTGCTGATGAGGGAGTGCTTGATTAGTGATCAGGGGCAGGTGAAGGGAGTTAGACTGGTGCTGAGGGAGTGGCTGACAGGTAGAGTGAGGAGCTACAGAAAGAAACACACAGAACACAGAAGGCAAAGCCTGATCGTGACAGATAGTGTAAAGATGCTTATACACTGTATTTACAGTATGTAGGATTTATATTGAGCAGTGGATAGTTTGATGTTAGAGGGTTATTGAGAGCATATGACTGATTTAAGTAATCATCCAAGTGACGACCTGCGGGAATAACAGGTTCAGTTCAGTTTTATTGTAATTATATTTTTATTTGAAAAGAGTTTTTCTATTGTTTGAGTTTCAGTAGTGACATGTAGGTTAACGGTACAATATAATGTGTTGGACAAGAACACAGGTCAGCTCAGCAGGTAGAGTGGTTGTCATAAAATATAGAATAAGATTTGAAAGATTAAAAATATGATAATATAACTATCACTAATAATCGTCATACATTTGAAATGTAAATTTAAAAAACGCCTCTCACAAACTCAAGGACAGAGTAAAAAAGGAAGTCAAACTGTATCAGAGGCTCTAACGGGTTTGTTAGAGGGAAGATTGAGATCTTGAGATTGAGACATCTCCTTAAACTAGAGATGTTGTGGATTCCATAGATACCTCTAACAGCTCCATGGTTAACACCGGTTCTGTGGTGGACTTGGTGTCAGTCATCTTTATGCACGCTCCCTGTTTGCCTACAGATAAGCACAGAAAGGTTTGATTAGTAACTGCCCATGGCTTTCTTGTACAAAGCAATTACCATAACATTTAAATATAATTTCAAATTAAATCGTAGTCATACGGGTTAAAGTTAAAGTTAAATTTAAGCAGTATTGTTCCAGGCAGAACACCAGTTACCACCCCCCCCCCAAAAAAGAATTGTGCAAAGAACCCCTGGAACGCTCCTCGTCCCGAGGTTGGGTGCCCCCTCACTGGATCACAGCTGCAGTAGCTGCTGCTCCTCTGTTGCTAAGATAACATCCCTCAGACCCCAGCTATGTGCAGAGGGGCTGCGGACGTGAGCTTGTTCACTATTCCATCGTTCTTAATCATGAGGGTATTGGCTCAGATATTAAACTGGCAAGATAAAAGAGAGCAGTGATAGAAATATGTGGATGGATGGAAGCCAAGAGAAGGTGGTTTAGAGGAAGAAATGAGAGAAGTCCCTTTGAACTTTAGCTTAATTTTACAGTGGAAAGGATGAAAGTCCCAAAGAAGCAGGTACAGGGTTTATAGGTCCAATATTTCATAATGTGATTCCAATATCGCTTACACAACAGTACTATTGCAGTAGAAGAGATATGAGATTTAGGTAAAGTAAAGGAGAAATACAGTGAGATAGAATCAGACACACAGACGACATCCGAGTCTCTGTATCTGGCCTGACAGCTGCTCCACAGGCTGTGTGTGTGTGTGCGTGCGTGTGTTCATACATTCATTCGTATCATGAGGGATGATGTACGGTGTTTCCATTTAAAGGTGCAATGTGTAAGATGTGGCCACGTGTAGTGCTGGGTGGTATGAGCGGTAAAAATCGATATCACGTTATCTTTTTTAAAATCTGGTGATGTCACGGGATCACACCAACCGAATCAGGCCAGGGGCTCTTTTTCCTATTTCCTACCCTCCTTGCTTGGACTACATCCATCCTTGACCTCGGCCTTCCTTTTGATCTCAACTACACATGTGTGACGGTTGTCACTATCGCCTTGACAAGATCTGTCCACAGACCAAATAGACATCTAGCAAAGTACTCACAACCGCCTGCGGTAGTGTCTGCTCCAGTAGACGGTATGAAGGACCACATTGTGCCATGTTGACTCACCACTATAACAAAAACACTTTTGTAGCTTTGGTCTTGTGTTGTCTGGACTTGTGCTTTTGATATTGTGCACCTGAACAATCCAGTTTCCCATCCAGATAACACAGTGAGTGAGCTGAACCTTGGTACCCAGGTTTACATGAGGTCTGGTCTTCCCTCCTGATTCACATTGTGGGTCATTCTTTAAAGCACATCATACAAATGCATCAACTAAACCTGATGCTTCTATTGACAGCTGAGAACACCTTAGCTCACCTCACGTCTCTTTTGGAACTGGCCCCTCTGCTGTTTTAAAATGTAAAGAGCACTGGCGATATAACTGGCAGGCTTTTAAAGTCAATTCAATTTTGCATTGTGTTGTAAGATGAGGTGGAAATCAGCTACAGTGCGCTTTGACCTCTGTTAGTGCAACACTGGTAGTAGGTCAGTCTGTAGACCGGTAGGGTTGCAGGCATCTAGTCACTTATCATTCTCATCTCTCCACATTGATGCCTGTCTATAAATGTCTGTAATGAAGATAAATTGTATGTAGCTTTAGCCTCTGCTGTGGCATGATGTTGTACAGTATGTAGCCAGTGTATGATTAATAGACCTCTACAATGTTCTTACTAGCATCAGAAACTGTGCAGAGCGGGGCATAGCAACCATCACTTCTTTCCACTACAGTCTCAGCCATGCAAGCGGCAGCACAACTAATGTCATTCCCACAGCCTCCGCTTACACCACAACATGTTAGCATGATGGTGCTAAGCTCAAAGCACCACTGTGTCGAAGTACTGCCTCACAGATCTGCTAGTGTGGCTCTTGTTAATTGATCAGTGTAATGTTAATGTGTGTCATTGTATTTCTTTGTCTTCTACCTTCCTCTCATCCAGGTTGCGGTGTGATGAGCACCATGGACCCCCTCCTCTGCATCACTCTACTGTTCCTGCATAAACTCCTTCCTGTCCTATTGGCCCACTGAAGAGACTTCAACCAAAAGTACGCCGACATGCAACGTTCTCACTATACCAAAAAAACAACAAAAAAACAAGCAGCAGTCAGTGCACCAGGTGAAAGGGTCACATTAAACCGATGTATGAAAGAAATCACTGCAGGGAGCGCAAGCAATGCAAACAGGATGGAGATCGGCAGAAGATACGAACAAATGTGACGAGAAGGACGCGTCTCGGACTTGAAACAGAGATGGAAGCTCCGTGACTGTTGGCCGAGCAGAGGGCGGAGAGGAGAGATGTGCTGACGGTGAATGATAGGACCATCACTACTGATCCACACCGCCCATCCAGCGTGGCTCCATGGAGCGCTGCCTTTAGGCTGCTCAGCAACTGCTTCATGCATGGCCCTCCTCAAACATTGCACTCACATTTCTTTTGCAGCATTTCCACTGTGAATTCCGTTCACATGACAACACAAGTCACTTCAGTGCGAGTCCTACTTTTCATCTGTTATGTGGAAAACATGTGACTCCTTGTTTTTCTTTGAAAGGCCACGGTTTGATCAGCATGATCATTGACGTATCCTTCAGTAGCCATGTGACGCGTCTTCGTTATGCAGAGCTACCATTCATCCAGTGTGTTAGTCTGACGTATGCCATGTCCACCCCCCCCCCCCCCCCCACACACACGCTTACTTTGGTTCTCATAGCGGTGTTCTATCATGTAAACAACAAGTTGATATATTTTGATGAACATAAGGCACATCTTACCATTGTTGTTGTTAATCACCTCCAATAATGTTTATTTTTATTAAATATGTGGTGATCAAAGTGAGACATTTCATTTCTATGAGACGAAGTGATTTATTGGCAACACGCCAAATGCAGTTGAGATGAAGGTCTGTTGACTCTGTGTATCATTCTTTCTTTGTCTATTTTAAAATCAGAAGGAAAAGAACAGCAACAAACAGCAGTGGTTTCTTTTTCCATGACCGGAACAGAACACAACTTGGGTCGAGATGTGAGCAGATGCTGCTGGTTGTGCACAGTGGATGCTGTTGTGAGCTGTGCGTACAGGAAGAAGGATTTTCAAATGTACAGAAACTCTCTCTGGAGTAAATGCTAAATGGACTGTACTTGTACAGCACTTTTCTAGTGTCCCGACCACTCAAAGCTCTTTAACACTACATGTCATCCTTAAACCATTCACACACTGATGGGAGGAGCATAAAGGTGCCCGCTGCCCATCAGGACTCTCTAACATTCATACAACATTCACACACCGTAGGAACAGCTACGGGAGCAAGTTGGGCTTAAGTGTCTTGCCCAAGGACACGTGGACGTGGACTAGCGGAGCCGGGGATTGAACCGCCGATTGCAGGACGACCCGCTCCTCCACTGAGCCACAGTCGCCCTGGAGGTAGGGTCGTTTCTCATGGAATAGCTGGAGGGGCATTGATCAAGCACCAGTGTCTCCCATTAATTATGCGCACAACAGATTCATAATGAATCAACAATATTTGTTACACTTCCAGCAGAGAGGGTCTGCAGACGGACAGTCTGCTCGCCCGGTGAGCAGCGACCGCCGCTCCCCTGCCGTGCTGATCTTTCCAAGTCAACCGGCTCGAGGGGTGATGGTAGATCGGCTCTGACCATCTCGGCGAGGCGTGCTGTAAAGGGCAAGGGCAGCCTCTGCCATCAGTGGGTGAATGGGTGAATTTTGACATGTAGCCTATAGTTGAAAGTGCTTTGGGTGGGAAGACTAGAAAGGCGCTACGTAAATGCACGTCCATTTACCAAATGACCCTAACGCCAGAGAAGCTGACTCATTCTTCCTTCTGATGTATCTTTAAGTCGTTGTACGCATAGCCTATTTATCACAATATCATCCACCGTGCTCAATAACTAAGTCTCCACCATAAACTGTACACAACAAGTAGTCCTCGTGACGTCACCCATTGTTTGTGGATAGTAGTTTTGTACCCTCGAGTTTTGCATTTTGGTCCTCGTCCACCTTGAACTGAGGAGGAGCGACCTGTCAATCACCGTGTAGCCCCGCCCTAAAGCATCCCCTGCTTTATGGTCTGTTTGACTCTAAATGGACCATAATGTACCAAATGAACATCATGCTGTATTGAAGAAGACTTGAATCTAGAGATTGAGACCATAAACTCATGTTTACAATGTTTACTGAGGTAATAAATCAAGAGAGAAGTAGAGTCATTTTCTCATAGACTTCTATACAACCAGAGGAGTCGCCCCCTGATGGCGAGTAGAGAGAATGCACGTTACTTCTGCATTGGCTTCGCTTTTCAGAACCGGAGGTTGACGCCTGGTCTCAACCCAAGCTGCGTTATGCTTCCCTAAAGTTTAGGTCAAGGAGAAAATAAACCTCTGCTCCTTGTTTTTTTCCAATAAATAAATACTCAATAAATAAATAAATACTCCCACTAATTAAACAGCAGCTGTATGTCCATGCATGGACATACAGTCGAGCGACAGTTCGAGCGACCTGGGCTTCTTGTGGCAGGGCAGTTGTGTCCTGCTGCACAACATGGTAGGGGGCCAGCAACTGCATCTTGTAATGCAGGGTTGTCTGGCTCCTGTTGAGCTTCATGCTCCTAACCTGGGTTTCTGTTTGCATGCTTTACTTTTAGTAAGTGGCGACACCCAGTGGTGTTATTTACTTAATGCGAGCAAGGGACTGTTACGGTAATTAACGGGTGCACAGTGAACTGCCTAGTCTGTGACTGACAAGTTTGACTGCTATATGCTAATTGCTGTTTTGAGGTATACAGTGAAATGCTTAGTTCTGTGACTTACAAGTTTCTACTGCACTACTGCTTTGCAATTGGGATGCTATTTGAAGTGGGCTTCGCACTTCTGGCTGGTGACAGCTGTGTGTTGGATGGTACGAGGATTCAAAAAACAAAATGAGTTTGTGTTACAATTAAACGATCAAATTTACTACAACAGCTGAGTGTTTGTTTAGGAAATTAAACGAGTAATTTAACTTACAAAATCAAAGGGAGGAAAGGAAAAAAATTAAATTTTGGAAAATAATTAAATTTTGGAAAAATATTAATTTCTCAAAAATTATTCAAAGTCAATTCTGGACTAATGTACATAAACACTGCGATAAACTGGTATAACGTAGCCTCACACGGGGCACCATTATGTTGGGAACGTAAAGGAGCGTGTTTGGGTTATCAGCATCTAAGAAACTGAATTCTTGACATCAATAGAATTATTAATGTAAGTAACAATTATTAATGATTATTAATAATAACGGGGCACCACCCTGCGAACAGGGACCAATAACCAAACGATAAAACTAAGTCTCATAATTAGTGTTCACTCATAATGTCAATAGTCTGAGTACTATTACACATTCAGAGTGACAGTGAAGGGTTAAGTTCGAGCACAGACCACATATACAGTTATTATCACAATACGCATGCACAAAGTAATCACAGACAGCTGCTCTTTAAAATATAACAGAGTTTATTAAGTTCTAATACTAATGATCTAGTCAACTAATATCTAAACTAACAACAACTATACATTCATGAGCACGCTATCTAAAATCAACAGACTATTGAAAAGAGGGGGTGTGTGTGTGTGTGTGTGTGGGTGAAAAGGGGGGGGGGGAGCGAGGGAACAGCTCAGTGACGTGTGACGTAGCTGGGACGTGGTGACGTCTCTCATGCGCGAGACCCAAAATGGCGGATAGCCAACGGGAGACCCGGTGTCTACATGTGCTAGTAGCTGTTCAGCACGTAGCTAGATTAGCTCAAAGCTATATGTGTGTGTGTGTTAGTTAAAGAGAAGGGAAAGTAACAAAACAAAATGAAATAAAACAAGCGATTGCGATCCTCTGCGCCGCGCGGGAGTACGGAAGATTGCTCTCTCAGCCAGGGGAGAGAACAGCGACTCTTTGTCTCAGCCGGCGGTTCTGACCTCCTGAACTGATGAGAAGCAACTTCGACCTCACTGCGGCTGTTTCAACACAGATCACAGTAGCATGGAATACACGCTACTTCTACACAACCCCTACGATCTCAGCGATCGTTAGTGTCGGCGATTATTAAGCATACACCTCGTTATAAAAATGAACAGTACTTTAAGCACACAAACAAGATAAAATAAACACAAATTAAACTCTCTCTAACTCTGCCCAGACTCTATTTTGCCTTACGGTACGATGCAATCGTGGTGATTGAGGGGAGTCTTCTGAGGGGTTTCTTCTGAGCTTCGGTGGGCTCAGGCTGCGGGCCACGGGAGGTATGCTCTCGATGGGAGCGAATCGCTGTCGTCTGGAGAAGGGACTTTCGTGTCCTTATGGCCGGAGCAGACGAGGCGCTTGGTGGAGAGTGGAGAGTGGAAGTTCTCTGTCTCTCGTTCTGAAGAAGTCTGGCTCCTTCACTTCTGCAGGAATAAAAGGGTTCGCTTCGTGGATACCAACAAAGATAAAATAGACAGTTTGGTGAATTCGGCCAGCGAATATAAACTGTTAAACCTAGGATTTTGGTTAAAAAGAGAAGCAACGTTAGTGTGCTCCCTAGCTCGACGGAGGTCGAGGGGAAAAAGTATTGGGGTGGGGGCTGCAGATAGTTTTGTAGAACAGTGGCTGAACCACAGGGGTCCTGGTGCTGTCTTGGCTCTCGGCCAATGAGATTGCAGCGGTGCATTCAGGTGACTTCAGGAACGCATAGTTTTTGGGGGGGAGGAAACTCACATCCTAATGTGAAATTCCTTCAGAGGAGGTTTGGTGCTCATCAAACCACAATCAGGATGAAACCGGACCGGCCTTCAAGGTGTGCCGGATAAACACGACAAAATAAAATAATACGACCGCCGTCTTTTGTGGTTGGGAAGTAACGCTCGAACTCTTTTAAAAGCAAAGACAGGTGATCTTGCACCAGCTGGGAGAATGAAGGTCCAGGCTCAGTCTCTTCCAAAATCCCTGCTAATGATTGAAACATGTCAAATATCCCTCTGTCCACTCGCCGACCCCACAATTCCAGTTTGGCTTTGAATGCAGCTACTTTATCTGCCAATTTGAAGACGGTTGTCGTTTTCCCCTGAAGTGACAGGTTGAGTTCATTGAGGAGGTTGAATATGTCGCACAAGTAAGCAAGTTTTGCGACCCATTCCTCGTCACTGAAATGTGCTGCTAGGGGTGACTTTTTTTCTGAAAGAAATCTCTGCAGTGGCTCTCGTAACTCAAACACTCTGGCCAGAGATCTTCCTCTGGATAGCCATCTTATTTCTGTGTGTAAGAGAAGGCGTTTATGCTTTGTGTCCATCTCCTCACAAAGCCGTCCAGTCATGGCAGCAGCTCTGTCCGTGCATGACACAAAATGACCGATTCAGTTTTCCTGATATGTGATCATTCAGAGACTTGAATAGTTCTGCGGCTGTGGTGTTGGTTGGCAACAATAGTGCACACAACATATCCTCATGCACATCCTCCTGATACAGATATCAAACATAAACAAGTAGTATTGCCTTGTTTTCAATCTCAGTAGACTCGTCAACCTGGATTGCGTACCACGGTGACTTCTCAATCCTCTCCAACAATTGTTTCTCAACGTCCTCTGCTATTTCCTCAATGCCGAGTGACGGTGCTAGCCGAAAGAGGCACCTGCGCTATCTTTTTAACTGCATCCTCTCCCAGGAGTTCACGGCAAATGTCCATAGCTGCGGGCAGGATCAATTCTTCACCAATATTAAATGGTTTCTTAGCCTTAGCAATGCGGTTAGCCACTAGGTATGATGCTCTCAGTGCACTCGCGTTTGTTGATGTGGTGGCCCTCAGTAATTGCTTCTGTCCTTCGTGTTCACATTTCTTTCTTTCAAAAAACTCCAAAGGCTTGTCTTTTAATGCAGGGTGCTTGGTCTCCATGTGCCGAAGCAGTTTTGAAGGCTTCATTGACTCATTTGCTAGCCTCTCGCCACATATTACGCAGAGCGGGCTTGGCGCATGAGAATTACCTGTCGGGATGAACCCGTATTTTAAGTAGGACTCCTGATACTGTCTGTTGAATGAAGCTTTCTTTTTCTTTGAAGTTGAAGGCTCTTCTTCTGTCTCCTCAGTAGGCCTTTCCCCTTAGCAAAGAAGCTCTCCAAAGACATTTGTTTTTTACTCATTTTCGCTAATGTTAGCTTGTGGGCTTACTTTGTGCGGTAACGTTGTTGAAGAAAACCATCATATAACTTGTGAATCCAACTGTTGTTACAATCTTAACTTCCATGATTGCAGTAAACACGAGTGTTCCTCTTATGTCAAAATATCCAGAATCATTTGAGACGTGAAACCTCATATCACAAGTAAACAGTTAATATAACGTGGTATGTAACACATATTCTGGGACCAAACAACATTCTTGAGAAGAGATTAGAAGCAGACAGAGGGGCACCAACCCAACAACATTCTTAAGAAGAGATTAGGGGCAGACACACGGGCATCAACCAAACAACATTCTTGAGAGGTGAGCACAGCAAAAGAGGCGTGCATTTAGACTATAAAAGGGATCTGAGGACAGTACGATTTTGGAATCTGTTTCGATATGCCAAGTTCGTGTGATGTTGACGAATATGCATTAAAACAATTCCCGCTGGTTGCAACCTCAGTTCGCCGTCTCGTCTCTTCATTTTGCCACAACATAATTGGCGCCCAACGTGTGTTCGAGTCGAGGCCGAGACACCTTCCACTTCTTCAGCCAACCGACAACCACGCTAAGAGGCCACGTATAAGGTAGGAGATTTTCATATCTCACCATAGTTTATTTCTGTACAGCGTGGTTCTCGCTTGTGTGATAGAGAGGGAGTGTATGGGGTCCCCTCAACGGAATCCACGCTCTTTGGCGGAGGAGGAGAGAGGCATACTGGTGTTTGCTGATAAAAATCTAAAAATTGAAATGTTCAATGGATTCAATTTGATCTCCAGCTGTTAAAAGAGAGCTCTCGTGTAGGACAGAGGTACGCAGCACCATGTTGGCGTGACGCCTGGTTGTGGCCAGTAAGTAATACTATAAAGGAGAGATCCTTATGTGACAAAGGGAAGAGACAAAACGAGACAAAATGAGTACAAGCAATTAAAAATAAAGCTTACACATAGTCAAAGTCTGACATTAGAAAAAGAAGATAAAAAACAACCACCTGAACAAAAACTGACTGACAGACTTGAGACCGCTGACTTTTTGATGTGATATACACCCGGGTGGCTTTGCATGATTATGAAATATTGGCTTGTTTTTGGCATGCTCTCCCAGTGATAGCGCTTTTGCAAATGTTCAATCGAGCCTATGTGAAATCCCTCATAAGAAATATACATCATTGTACAAAGTGCGTATAGCAAATAAGTGAGTTGTGGTCTTGGCAGTTCTTCGTGAGTTTATTAATTTGTTCTAGTACAAAGAGAATCTTTGGCAGTACACAAACGTCCAAACATTGCAGTTAAAATTGTCACTTAAAGCGTATAAAGTTTGTAGCATTAGTGTCACAGTGTTGTGTAGTTGTATAGCTTAAGGCAATTCTTCCTTTTTCTCTGTGTCTAAGAGAGAGATATTCAGTATAGGTACTTGGATAAGCTAATTATTGTGTTCTAGTGTAAATAAAATATATACATTCAATGTTAAACACAGCTTATACGCGGATATGCGAGCTCTAGTACACGAAGGTCAAATACTCCGGGCGGGGCACTCTAGCGCTCGCCTGAACACAGTGGAAAAGTACTAGACTCCGAGAGATAGCTTATGCAACAGTTAAATGCCACATAGTCTACAGAAAACTAGATTCAACTGCTGATCAAGTGAAGATCACTGTGCGAGGGGGGAAGTACTGAAAAGGTTAAAGAGACAAGGGTACTGTCACCAATGTAAAATCTGTGCTCAGAACAATGTGCGGAAAAGCAAAACACCAGTGGGACACATCCCGGTCCCAAAAGAGCCGTTCAAACACTTCGTCATGAACTATGTAGACATGGTTAAAATATTTATCATATAATACTATTTCAAGTATAATAAGAACTATCCAATAATGTATCAGAAGTAACAGCACAATTGTAACTTGTAAAACGCGGGGATTAGACGAGTAATCTGAACTCTGTTGGACGACAGAAGCGCGCAAATAATAGCTGATTCCTCCCAGAAGGTGAGAGGCTGTCCTCAGACGGGGTTCCAGATTGCCGCTCTGATCCTGGAACTGGAAAAAAAATAAAATAAAAAAAAAAGAATTTCACTCGTGAAAAATAATTTTTGATATAACAGACACCTTGAAGTGATAAACTTGTAATCTTGCACTCAAGTTTCGTAAGGGTGTTGGACAGACGTGTCCTGGTTAACGTGTAGTATTTGAAGGTTTGGTGTATCCATTCAAGTTGAACTAAGTCTTGACACGAGTGTTTTGAAGATACTGTAAACGACAAATTAGATAAAATGGGTAAAAGTCAAAGTGAGCCTGAGCAGCTTGATGCCAAGGTCTTACCTTCAATAATCAAATATATGCGGGACAAAGATAATCAGACTGCCAAACAATTGAAAGAATGGATCAAATGGGTTCCCTGAAAAAGGCAGTTTCAGCCTACAAAAATGTTATTAACTCAAAACTTGTTTAAAGCAAAAGGAGAAAGAGGAAGCAGAAATATATGTAATAATGTCTAAGGGAGAAAGAGAGAGATTAAGAAATAAAGGTCAGAAAGACACAAATTAGAAAAAACAGGGACCAATAACAGATAAAATTGATTAAATAAAAAGGAAAATATACTGCCGAACTCTGTTTTGTTTGTTTAAAAACAAATTAAGGTTTTAGAAAGTTACCACAAGACAAACACTATTAAAGGTAAAAATGTTCAGAATGTCACATGCAGGCTGATTACATGGATTAGATAAAATATTTGAGGAAGTACTATTTAGAGAAGGGAGAGAAGTGGAGAAGTTATAATGGTATAAAGAACATTTGTTGGACAGAAAATACTGCTGCTGTCTCTGTTTCTCTGTCTCCCAAGCAATACGAGTGTTAAAGGGGGAGATTACACGCGTGTCCTTGGCATGAGGCCCAGGAATGGAGAGAATGTCTGACTGGCTGCACAGTCAGACCCACACTCACTGACTTCAGAAACACAGAGGATCCTGGTAAACTCTACAGTAATAAGGGTGACGTATACAAAACAAGAAGTACATCAATGTCAACAGTGAAAGGAATAATTTAACTTATGTTTGATAAGAAAACACACACCATGGTTTCAAATGTGTGATGTAAGACAGGTGAGGGGTGCTAGTGTTCACCCAAAATCGTGATCTGCCCAATTTCAAAATCTGATTTCCACCCATGCAAGAAGCAATATCTACTCAATCGAGATATTAATGATATTACACCCGTTCTTGAGTCTTTAATGAAGGTTAGTATAATAATCTAATGTGATGATACACCGATGCACGCACTAAATTTTACCTGGTAAAGAAAATTCAAGACTTGAGGGAATCACCTGAGTGATGATTGTCTAAGATTTACAAGCAGTTAATGTATCGGTGCATCCACGAGCACCTCAAACTTTGGCTGCATAAGGTCACAAGGCTAACTGTCCAAATTGCAATTGCTCTGGATAAAGTTTCATATCTGGGACATGTGATCACAGCAGAGGGCAGAACCCTCCCTCCCAAGAGAACACAGGCAATTAAACTGTGCCTAAACCACAAACTGAGAAACAAATGAAGAGCTTTTTAGGAATGACGTCACAGTGTGACAGTGGATCCCAAACCACTCAGAAACAGAGGCTTTCCTCTATCCATGATTCATGGTAAAGATCTTTATGCGCATGACAAACTGACCTGGACTGACCGCTCGACTGATGCCTTTAATGACAAAGATTTTAATCCTGCTACTCTTTTTCCTACTGCAGAGATGGAGAGCCACATAACTGTTGTTTCTCCTGAACAGGTCTGCACACCGAGACCTGACCTCACAGACACGCCCACCAAATGCTGATTTACAACTGTTAGTGGACGGTTTGGCATCCCGCTCGCCGGACACGGGAGAAGGGTTGATTGGGTTTGCTGTAGTCTCATCATATGACACTCTGTGCAGCGATAAGTTGCCAGCACACTTTTCTGCTCAAGCTGCAGATCATGTGGCTCTTACAGAAGCCTGTAAGCTTGCTGCCGACAAAATAGTTAACATCTACACAGACTCTTGCTATGCCTTTGGTGTAGTGCACCACTGTGGCACCTTGTGGAAACACAGGAGCTTTTGGAAATCATCCTGCAAAACCATTTCTCACCACCGTCTCGTGGCCGACTTGCTAGAAGCCATATTGCTCCTTAAAAATGTCTGTTATGAAATGTGATGCTCACACTAACGCTTCTGATCCCATTTCATCAGGAAATGCTGCAGCTGATGCTGCGACTGAGCAAGCAGATTTTTCAGGCTATTTTTTGCTCACAAGACTTATGCTAGGTGTGCCTACAGAAATATCACTCACTTAGGATGTTCAAGTATTGCAGACATTAGCGACCCCTGCAGAGAAAGTGTTGGGCCTAATCTGGTGCAATTTAAACATTATGAATGGATAATGGATTATTATTATTATTAAAATGTATTATGAGCCCAGACAACTGCCACATGAATTATTCTATTGTTAAGCTAAATTAGCCCACAGCAGAGATAACTTGGCAAAAGGGGGAATATGTGATATATTGTAAAGGTAGATCCACATTTTGTAGAGTTTTTAAAGTTAAAAAGGAAATTTAATAAGATATTAAATCTTATACTTTCTTTAGCTGGTCATAACAATCTTGATGTATCATCAAAGCAAATAATAACACCACTTAAATACAATTAGTATAAATATTTTGAACATTTTTACTCTGTTACACAAAATTGAATTCTTGTGAAAACATGATGATGTGATGAGCTGGCCCTCGATATTAGATCATTTAAATACAATATTTGAATTAGTTTTTAACTGACATTAGAGAATGTAAGAACTGCAACAACAAATATTATTTATATTTTATTAGGTTATAATTTTAGAAAACACTATGCTAAGCTCACAGTCCAGCTGCACAACTCCTTTTTTGTGATGTGCTTAAAACACGACCACAGTCCATGCTTGTACCAATGACACACATCAGCAGAGTGTGCCAAAGATCCAAAACATCTTCGACATCACACTATCCCACTGTTTAATGTGGTACACCAACTTGTCCTACACTAAGGTGTTCAAAGATTACATTTCCTGGAAATATGTCTTGCACCATGAAGATATATATATATATATATATATAAGTACACCAGACGTCATCCCTCTGACAGACCTTGACGTTCCAAAGAACCTCACTTTCACTGACTGCTTTGAATCACAAGGCACCCGGCACAACGCATGTTGTTCTTCTAAAAAGCCGATCCTGCACATCAGACTTGTTTGTCTGACTGTTTTCCTCCCGTAGAATTACGAAAGTGACATTTCTGTGTTACTTGTGTTTATTATTACAGCTTGCTGTCTGAGAAACATGATCTCATAAAACAGCCTGTGCTTTCTTTTTTTATTTTACTTGATAAAGGAATCAGTTGAACTGACAGTTGATTCTGAAAGGATGTAATAGGAAGATAAATACTTGGATGACAGAATTTCTTACAAATTGTTTAAATTGTTGTGTGTTATGAGCCTCACTGATATGTTGTCTCTCTATAACAGTTCAACAGAGATGGAGGTCCGACATCTGTGTTTCACCTCATCTCAGGAGATTTATTTTGTTATGTTGATGTGAACATTCCCAAGCTAGCTACAACATGGAGTTGCTTAAAACTCACAAAAACAGCTAATGTTTTAACCTCATCGATTATGTGATCATATGTTGTGCATATGTAAACCATTTTTGCCATTTCGATAAATTGTAAACACTTTAGTGGCCATGGGAATGGCCAGAGGGGGGAGTTGTTGGCAATTGGCAATTTATCATGTTCTGTTAGATATAACTTCTATCGCAGACGAGGACATCCGAACTCATCCGAACCCATCCAATGTAACAGCTACCAGTACTCCAACCTTGAGAGCCGTAAGAACCCAGACGGTGGCTCAGCCGTCCTGGAGGAGAGCCAGAAACCATGAATCAAGATGAGTACGATGCAACCACACATATTCCAACCCATGTTAGACCAGGACCTATGCCAGCATTGCCATTTAAGTTCAAACCAGCCTATCCAGTGTTCAGACAGTTGCACGTTAATACACGTAGAAAGAGACGACTTCACACCATGTGAAAAGGGGAAGCTAGCACACAGCTGAGGCTGATGACAGAATGAGCCGAATGTGGAATCCAAATCATGTTTATGATGTACATGTGGAAATAAAAACATTGGCACTTCCTACATGAGAAGTTCAAGTGGACTCTTGTATGGATCTCAAAAGAAACACGACTATTGAGATCAGTATCCTGAATATCAAGTGTGGAACGCATGTGCAGAAATTATGATTTACACATCGCAAAATAAGCCTCCCACGCATCAAAAAGCAGATCAATTGGAAAAGTATGAATGTTTTGCCAATGCTGGATTTGCGTCAGACAAAAGAAGGGTTGACGTAGGCAATACTACTGTGTACTGTAAAGTAACCCGAGTGTCCTGGTTCCCACAGGCTAACATTACTCCTTCGTTCATTAGGAGACCGGTATGATATGAAAACCCAATACCACGAGACCAAAGTTGTGAAGACACAACTATGACCATTCCCACTCTTCATTTGTTAAGCAAACAAACATCAGACATAGCCGACATGTATTGAATGTGTTGTGAAATGCTTTACTGAATATACTGTTGAAATGGAGAAGAATTTGAAGGTTTGAGGCAAGAGCTTGAGGAGAATGCTGGCAGGGGGGTGGTCATGGGATTGGGTAGACTAAATTTTGGGAAAATAGGGGTCTGTATTGGTAAAAACAGGCATTAGCGCATTGGTAGTTTTAATTGTGGCTTTTCTATTGGCATGTTGCATCGTACCCATCCTGAGGAGACAGTGCCAGAGGAGCATGGACAAACAGATGGGTGTCATGACAAATCTCCAACTGGCTCAGATGATGAACATGATGACGATTGATCAAGGGACAAAGGCCCAGTTCGCTCAAATGGTGGTTGGACGACCGGACCTGTTTCCCATTCCGGATTTTCTGGAGGACTCAGAGGACACGGAGGGAACAGGACTAGGAGGCATCTCACCATAAGAACGAGAGCCTGAACTTTGTTGGAAGTACACACGTCCAAAACACACCACATCACATGTTTTATCATCTGTCCAAACTGTTTCACTATCAATTGAATGTATTATAATCAGATAGTTCTACATTCACATATATTCATAGTCATGATCCATATAATCAGTGTACAAGTATTATAGCGTATAGCTTTATCACAGACGTTGCATCTAATGAACACTGATATATTGTTCAATAGTTTGCAGAAATTAAAATGTGTGATGTATCAGTTAATACATGTTTGCAAGCAAGAACAGATTCACTTCATGCCAAAAAGGTGGTCGCTTGGCGGGAAAGGACCATAAGGGAGTTTTTCCTGTAATGCAACCTGCGGGTTTTTTTGCCCTTATATGAAAGTGAATCTTAGCAGTGAGTGATGTTATTTGAATTATTTTACAAACTCAAATGTTCTGTATTGTATTGTTACTGTATTGGTATATAATCAAGCACATATAATTTACATAGATCACTTGTGTTGTTGCAGTGCAGTGAGGGATCAAAATTTTAGGTTACAGTTCCACCTAATTGACAAAAGTTATATGAAGTTAGGTTGAGGGTCAAGAAACCCTCATAGGGGGGATGTGTTGAAGAAAACCATCATATAACTTGTGAATCCAACTGTTGTTACAATCTTAACTTCCATGATTGCAGTAAACACGAGTGTTCCTCTTATGTCAAAATATCCAGAATCATTTGAGACGTGAAACCTCATATCACAAGTAAACAGTTAATATAACGTGGTATGTAACACATATTCTGGGACCAAACAACATTCTTGAGAAGAGATTAGAAGCAGACAGAGGGGCACCAACCCAACAACATTCTTAAGAGATTAGGGGCAGACACACGGGCATCAACCAAACAACATTCTTGAGAGGTGAGCACAGCAAAAGAGGCGTGCATTTAGACTAAGATAAGATAAGATAAGATAAGATAATCCTTTATTAGTCCCTCAGTGGGGAAATTACAGGATTACAGCAGCATTGCTCACAAGTAATAAAATAAAAGATAAAAATCAAGTAATATAATAAACTAAACAGTAAACAGTAGAACAGTAATAAAATAAGACAGTAAGAAGAGTATTAGATATACTAAATATGCCAGTATATACAGAATATACAGAATATACAGGCGGATCAGGTAAATACTTAAACGTATTGGATATTGCACGGATTAGATGAGATATTGCACCAGGTGAATGAATTAAAGTGTTCAGTGTGTGCAAAGTGTTCGTGTTCAAGTGTTCAAGTGTTAGTTGTCCACCGAGAGCAGTTTGTTGTGCAGCCTGACAGCAGCGGGGAGAAAGGACTTGCGGTACCTCTCCCTCAGACACCGGGGGTGAATCAGCCGGTGACTGAAGGAGCTGTGCAGACTATAAAAGGGATCTGAGGACAGTACGATTTTGGAATCTGTTTCGATACGCCAAGTTCGTGTGATGTTGACGAATATGCATTAAAACAATTCCCGCTGGTTGCAACTTCAGTTCGCCGTCTCGTCTCTTCATTTTGCCACAACATAATTGGCGCCCAACGTGTGTTCGAGTCGAGGCCGAGACACCTTCCACTTCTTCAGCCAACCGACAACCACGCTAAGAGGCCACGTATAAGGTAGGAGATTTTCATATCTCACCATAGTTTATTTCTGTACAGCGTGGTTCTCGCTTGTGTGATAGAGAGGGAGTGTCTGGGGTCCCCTCAACGGAATCCACGCTCTTTGGCGGAGGAGGAGAGAGGCAGACTGGTGTTTGCTGATAAAAATCTAAAAATTGAAATGTTCAATGGATTCAATTTGATCTCTAGCTGTTAAAAGAGAGCTCTCGTGTAGGACAGACGTACGCAGCACCATGTTGGCGTGACGCCTGGTTGTGGCCAGTAAGCGAAAATGCGGAGCGCTCCGTGAATCTCTCAAGCTCAAGAGACTTTTAGTACGCTGATAACAAAGAGACAGGGGCATCAACCAAACAACATTCTTGAGAGGTGAGCACAGCAAAAGAGGCGTGCATTTAGACTATAAAAGGGATCTGAGGACAGTATGATTTTGGAATCTGTTTCGATACGCCAAGTTCGTGTGATGTTGACGAATATGCATTAAAACAATTCCCGCTGGTTGCAACTTCAGTTCGCCGTCTCGTCTCTTCATTTTGCCACAACAACGTATCACGTGACAAGCGTCCTGACATGTGTCAAGAGGGACAGGCGCATGTAATTGGAAGAGAACCCGGTCATTTTTCAAAATAAAATATCTTTCCGACTCTGATAATCAATCAAATGAAAAAAAGTTATTTATTCTTTCTGTGCGGCCCGGTACCAAATGACCCGGGGTTTGGGGACCACTGCTTTAAAGGAAGAACACTGTGCTTTCTAAGGACAAACATAGCATGCACAACCTCCTGGATGTTAACTTGCCTGATGTAACTCACTGAGCCATAGACAGTTCCACTGGCGTTAGCAAAGTGATGCAGTTGTGTGGGCTTCCATAGCTCTTTGGCTTCATAAGTCTATATACAAGTCAAGTGTTCTGTAAGTTCTAAACAAAACAGAGAAATAAATAGTGAACAGATATATATATGGACTGGATGATTATGTATAGTATTGTTGGGATCTGACTATATGGCTTCGACATGTGCTGTGGAACAAAGAGAGTCAGGTCTTCCCTTTTGCAAGCAAAGGTTTCATCCTGATTGTAGTTTGATGAGCACCAAACCCCCTCTGAAGGAATTTCACATTAGGGTGTGAGTTTCCTCCCCCCAAAAACTATGCGTTCCTGAAGTTACCTGAAAGCACCGCTGCAATCTCATTGGCGGAGGGCCAAGACACCCCAGAACCCCTGTGGTTCAGCAACCTTTCTACAAAACTACCTTGCAGCCCCCACCTCAATGCTTTTTCCACCGATCCCTATGGGGTAGCAGGAGGCACACCAACGTTGTTCCCCTTTTTAACCAAAATCCTAGGTTTAACAGTTGAATTCGCTGGCCGAATTCACCAAACTGTCTATTTTATCTTTGTTCGTATCCACGAAGCGAACCCTTTTAATCCTGCAGAAGTGAAGAAGCAAGACTTCTTCAGAAAGAGAGAGCGAGAACTTCCACTCTCCACTCTCCACTCTCCACCAAGCGCCTCGTCTGCTCCGGCCATAAGGACGCGAAAGTCCCTCATCCAGACGACAGCGATTCTCTCCCACCGAGAGAGCACCTTCCGCGGCCCGCAGCCTGAGCCCACTGAAGCTCAGAAGAACCCCTCAGAAGAACCCCCCTCAATCACCACGATTGCATCGTACCGTAAGGCGAAATAGATTCTGGGCAGAGTTAGAGAGAGTTTAATTTGTGTTTATTTTATCTTGTTTGTGTGCTTAAAGTACTGTTCATTTTTATAACGCGGTGTATGCTTAATAATCGCCGACACTAACGATCGCTGAGATCGTAGGGGTTGTGTAGAAGTAGCGTGTATTCCACGCTACTGTGATTTATGGTGAGACAGCCGCCTAGTGAGGTCGAAGCTGCTTCTCATCAGTTCAGGAGGTCAGAACCGCCGGCTGAGACAAAGAGTTGCGGTTCTTGCTCCCCTGGCTGAGAGAGCAATCTTCCGTACTCCCGCGCGGCGCAGAGGATCGTAATCGCTTGTTTTATTTCATTTTGTTTTGTTCCTTTCCCTTCTCTTTTACTAACCCACACACACATATATAGCTTTGAGCTAATGTAGCTACGTGCTAAACGGCTACCGGCAGGTGTAGACGCCGGGTCTCCTGTTGGCTATCCGCCATTTTGGGTCTCGCGCATGAGAGACGTCACCACGTCCCAGCTACGTCACACGTCACTGAGCTGTTCCCTCGCTCCCCCCCCTTTCCACACACACACACACACACACTCCCCCCCTCTTTTCAATAGTTGACTAGATCATTAGTATTAGAACGTAATAAACTCTGTTATATTTGAAAGAGCAGCTGTCTGTGATTACTTTGTGCATGCGTATTGTGATAATAACTGTATATGTGGTCTGTGCTCGAACTTAAACCTTCACTTTCACTCTGAATGTGTAATAGTACTCAGACTACTGACATTATGAGTGAACACTAATTATGAGACTTAGTTTTATCGTTTGGTTATTGGTCCCTGTTCGCAGGGTGGTGCCCCGTTATTATTAATAATCATTAATAATTGTTACTTACATTAATAATTCTATTGATGTCAATAATGTAGTTTCTTAGATGCTGATAACTCAAACACGCTCCTTTACGTTCCCAACAGTATGTATAAGTAAAGATGACTATATACTGTATATATTGACAGTGAACGATGATGTACAGTGACAGGACTTGCAATCACGAGACCGCTGTTAGAATCACATGTTCTAAATCAGGGGTCTCAAACTCATCTTCACTCCGGGCCACATCAGCATCATGGTCGCCCACAAAGGGCCGGTTGTAAATGTAACTACTCGTAACATATTGTTAAATAACTCTCTGCATTCACAGTTTAAAGTAGTCTTCAATGTACTCACAATACATTTCCATGTCAAATGTACAGTAACCAGCCAAAGAGCTGCTTCTATGACTGTGTGTTTAAGTATCTCATAATTTTGACTTTCAATCTCATCATTTAGACTTTCTATCATAGTTATGACTTTCTATCTCATAACTTCGACTTTCTATCTCATAATTTCGAGTATGGGGATATTTTTATTATCAAGTCTAACTTAAAAAAAAGATTTTTTTTTTTTTTTGGATTTTTTTTTTTTTTTGCTGACGGATTCGCGGGCCACATAAAATGACGTGGCGGGCGGGAGTTTGAGACCCCTGTTCTAAAGTGACGCATTTGTGATGTTTTGTTGTGGTTTTGTTGGGTAAATCTATAATGTTTGCTTTGTTGCCAAAACCTAACTTCATGTACGCGTTTGAAGCTGAACCATGATGTTTTGTTTCCTCAAACCAACCTTCCTTTATTAGCGTAGTCATGCCGCAAGGAAGAAATGGTCAATTTGTGTCGCATGCAAAACTCCAAAAGGAATGACGTAAATATTGTTTGAATAGTATATTCAAACAAATTAGGAAAATGAACATAGTAGATAGTGACATATGCAGAGAGAGGATGAGAAACAAAGAGTGAGATAGTTTAAGCAGCGCGGCAGATGCCATAGTGAACATCTGGCAGTGAAGTCTTTGGCGAGCTGAAGCTGACATGTCTGACAGGCCTTCCGGTCTCTGCACAAATCTGATTGGATTCCAGGTTAAACAGGGTCAGAAGGGATCCGATGGGGGATGGCAGAGTGCAGCTGGGGCACGCACGCACACACACACACACACACACACACACACACTAACAGATGTGCACCCAGCATGCATGCGTACAAATGTCTCTCCACATACAGACTTGGTTTCCCACCAAAGCTTCTTCATCTGCATACATCATCAGGAAACCTGCATGAATCCAAAATCCCAAAGTATTTGTGTGCTGTTTGCAAAGATGATTTCTGTGCGTCTGCATGCGTTCGCGTGCGTGCGTGCATGCGTGTGGTGGTGTGTGGCTCTGCTGGGATGGTGAGTGTCTGGTGAAGTCAGGCTGACATTTGTTCCCATCCTCGGCTCTTTTGTCAGTGCTGTGTTAGTGCAACCCTCCTGTAGGCTGCAGACCTGTGACTCACTTGCACTTGTTCTTGTTCATGACATTGGCCAAGCCTAGATTATACTCGGCCTGCTTGAACAGAAATCCTGGCAACAACATAATCTCAAGTAAAACTACTGTGACAAGCGAAGAGAAAAAAGAAAAGCATTGAAAGGGAGAGAGACAGAAACTGCAGCGGTGGACATGAACCCACTACCAACTACAGCCTAAGATCAATGGCCTGACTGAAAGTGTCATCAGAAAGCAAACATAGGTGGGATAGGATTCATTGCTGGGCTGTTGTTTTCTGTCTCTTTAGCTGCTAAATGCTCGACTATGTTCGGCACCTGTGTGCTGAGTGTGCAGGTTTTCCTGAGAACATTTTCTCAGAAACTAGCTGCCTGCTGCATTGAGAAACTTCTCTATAAGAGCGATGTGAGTTAAGAGAAACATTAACGCTGTGTGCTGTCAAACCAAAACGATGAATGTTTGTTACGTATTGTATTCTATGAGTATAGGCGCAGCCCTCTAAGAGCTGATGACGTTTCATCTGCCGTCTGGCATGAACAGTGAATGAGTCTGGGGATTCAGACACATCGAGCAGATGGAACCGAATGAAGGACACGATGAGGCCCGAGATGCTGCTGTGCAGAAGTCTGAGGAGGGCCGTGATGGGAGACGAGGCTTCTTCTGCATCATTTCTTTGAGGCGGGGGAAGAACCCCTCGAGTATGGATCTTTTTTCCTATCTTCATTCAAAAGCATGTTTGTTCAGTTTGAGAGCATGACGTATTGAGTTCACTTAATGCTGTAAACCCCTGTCCTCACACCTGAACAGCCCCTGCTTGCTCTTGCTCTGTTTCAGTTCAAACTGTATCGTTGCACACAGATATATTGCTTGACCAGATGTTCTACCCTCCAGCTGTTGCCCTTCTCCTCACACATTACGGCTTCTGTGTGCTTGTGAAACATCTGCTCATGGATTTTCTTTTTATCATCCCTAACGAGCACTTACTCTTCAACCTGCTTCTCCGAGGCTTTATTATGTATTTCACTTGCTTTCTTTACGACTTTCGGAATAAAATGACGATATACCAGAACCTTACTTTTTCAACCCAAACTCTTGGGAAGACGTATGAATAGCACAACATTTCCCAAGATTTCCGCTTGTAATTATTATGCTTTTGTTTTTTCCTGTGGAATTTGTATGCCATTTTCTGTGTGTCATCTCTACGCTCCAGGGTTAATGTTGTGAAAAGACTCTTCGCATGTTAATTAATTCTGTTTCGTTAACGTGAAACGCTTGCGGTTCCAGGTTCAAGCAACACCACTTAGACTTTGGCTGTTGCTTTCAGGGGGTTGGTTGAAAGCAGCATTGGCCGGGGAGGCTCTGACACCTCATAGAGGAGCTTAAGCTTGACCTGGCCCTGCAATGATCAGAATCAGAACCAGTTATTGCCAAGTACGTTACACATACAAGGGATTTGACTCGGTGAACGGTGCATAACAATGAACAATGAACACAATGCAGTCATCGAGACATTTAAAAATAGAACAGTATTCAAATTTACAATAAAATATGGTAGACAAACAAACAGATAACAGTATGTTAAAACAAGTATATTATATAAGTGGCAAGTCTATTTCAATATAGAAAGGATGTGCAAGGGTGTGTAGCAGTAGGAAGTGGTCCTGGGGATGTGAGTCAGAGTCAGAGTGGGTCACGCGCTTTGTTGATGAACCCAACTGCAGAAGGTAAGAAAGTGTTGCTGTGGCGTGAGCTCTTGGTCCTGATGGACTGCAGCCTCCTGCCAGAGCGAAGGGACTCAAACTGTCCATGTCCAGGGTGACAGCCAGATAACTTCCCAGATCGAATTCTCTATTTCCCTGCAGAACTACAGAGACTTTAATGAAATCAATTAGAAACACGTTGTACTATAGTGCATTTAACATGTGTAATGGAAATAGTTCCAGGATGCGGCAAAGAATATTTTAAAGACAAAAAAACATTCTCCACAACAAAGTCAATTTTGTCCACCTGTGTGTAGCAGTGGTAAAATGCCACCAATGAGGCAATGGTGGGGAGGGAGAATTGAACAACCTACCTTTCCTCTCCAGCTGGTGCAGTGGCTTAACCCTAACCCCGTAATGAAGAGCACAGTCCTTAATCTCTACGGTGGATCTGTGGAGGACGAATCATAAGCTTCATTAGTCATCTCCATCATGACTTCATATCTGATGCCTGACTTTTTTCAGGCCCCTGTGCTGTGACTGTCCTGTTGTGCAACTCTCCTTCCAGGAAGCAAATGTTCTACTAAAGACTAGTTCCCAACGAACGGCCATCACAGCATGTCAAGTAACAATCTGATATTAAGAGATATTAAAATTGAAGAAAAACGGAAACTACAAAGTTCTTGAAAACCGTTTGAGTGAACTGATTTTTGTGTTTAAATTCAATAAAAAAATAAACCAACTGATTTAAACAATACATTTCCACTTCTATTACAACTACTGACAATGTGATATTATCAGCAAACTGAACTGTGACGAGACTCAGTAATACGGGGAACTATGTGTGTGTCCATTTCTCTTTGAAATCCCCTCACCATGAAGTGCCTTTCATGAGCCTCATTGTCACTTTTAATCCTCCATCTGGAAACAGCCATCTCGATGATGTAAGAGACTTCTTCCTGTATGTGTAGGTCACTTAGGACCACAGCTTGTTGGTATGGTGCCAGAGAAAAGGGTTTCAGATGGTTGCACCAGGGCATGACACTATGTTGAGGCCTGGTGCCTACATGACAGGGTTCGACTCTGGACAGGGGCATTGGCTGAGAGGAAGGATGGCTCCAGATCATCCTCCATCAGAGAGGAACAAACAGGGGGGAGGAGAGGAACAAACAGGGGGGAGGAGAGCTACAAACAGTGGGGAGGAGAGGACCAAACAGGGGGGAGGAGAGCTACAAACAGTGGGGAGGAGAGGACCAAACAGGGGGGAGGAGAGGACCAAACAGGGGGGAGGAGAGCTACAAACCAGTGGGGAGGAGAGCTACAAACGGGGGAGGAGAGGAACAAACCAGTGGGGAGGAGAGGACCAAACAGGGGGGAGGAGAGGACCAAACAGGGGGGAAGAGAGCTACAAACAGGGGGAGGAGAGGAACAAACCAGTGGGGAGGAGAGCTATAAGCAGGGGGAGGAGAGGAACAAACCAGTGGGGAGGAGAGCTACAAGCAGGGGGGAGGAGAGGAACAAACCAGTGGGAGGAGAGGAACAAACCAGTGGGAGGAGAGGACCAAACAGGGGGGAGGAGAGGACCAAACAGGGGGGAGGAGAGCTACAAACGGGGGAGGAGAGGAACAAACCAGTGGGGAGGAGAGCTATAAGCAGGGGGGAGGAGAGGAACAAACCAGTGGGGAGGAGAGCTACAAGCAGGGGGGAGGAGAGGAACAAACCAGTGGGAGGAGAGCTACAAACGGGGGAGGAGAGCTACAAACCAGTGGGGAGGAGAGGAACAAACCAGTGGGAGGAGAGCTACAAACGGGGGAGGAGAGCTACAAACGGGGGAGGAGAGGAACAAACCAGTGGGAGGAGAGTTACAAACAGGGGGGAGGAGAGGACCAAACAGGGGGGAGGAGAGGAACGAACCAGTGGGAGGAGAGCTTACAAACAGGGGGGAGGAGAGGACCAAACAGGGGGGAGGAGAGGAACAAACCAGTGGGAGGAGACAACCAAACAGTTGGAAAGGTTATTTTTAGTAATCATAGCAGGAAAGACAAAGTTGAAACAAATGTTCAGGGGAAAATGTGCCACCTTTATGTGGATCACTTAAAAAGCCTGTAAAAATTTGGCCCAATAAACCGTGTTCATATAAAGGATTTTTCACAGGTGTATTACCTGTATTTTAAATAACGCACTGCATCGTGGGAGTAAGAAGCTAAAGATGTAAAATGCAGCAGCCTATGTGCTGATGGTGAATGTTGAGAACTGAAGCAATAGATTCATCAGTGCTGGCTATATTGACTGAGAGAGCTGAATTCTCCCACTCACAGAGCCCCGCCTATGTACCAGCATGCATTGCGCATGAGCTTCTGTGCAATATTGTCTCTATGCGTGTTATGGACTACATTTTGGGAACCATCACCATTAACCAAACAGACACGTACACACTCAGCTGCGGACACAAGGCTGGACAGGTGTGTGCGGTCACAACAAATTACCAATATTTGGATGTCGGCACATCGCATACGATGCGATGTGATCGACCCCCTCTGATGACAAAACTTGGACCCGAATGGACTCTTAAGTCCAACTTCAGCTTTAGTTCCATCAAGTGTCCCACTAAAGCATGCCAGTGAGCCAGCGCCCTAGAACAAGCTCACCTTAATGCACCTTAATGCACTCGTTATAAATGGTATCAATCCCGCCTGTGCCGTGACCCGCTGTGACCTGGCAAGGCAATTTGATCTATTAAGCAGGTTTGATACCGAGAGGTAGCTTATGTTAAAACTACACACTACAGAGTAAGAGCATATCAATTCAGAGTTAAGTTATTAGCAAGTATGAAAACTAAATAATTCATATCAATAGAATTATGAATATAAACAGTTTTGTTAACATATGTTAATAATATACGGACCAGAGACCAATAACCAAACTGTAGATAAAGTCTCAAAATGTCAACAGTCAAAGTATATTCCACATTCAGAGTCAACACCAGTGGCGGCTGGTCAATAGAGGGCAATGGGGCCTGGCCCCACCTTGAGCCACACAAAAAAAAAAATAATAATTATAATAATAAATTATACAAATTGTCTATATTTGTGTTTTTGAACTGTGGAATGTACCCAGTAATATGTGTAAAATATGATATCTGCGCAAAATATATGCTTTTCCTGCTCGTCCTCTCCGCCTGTGTGTGGACACGTCTCAGAACGCGCAGCTGGGGGGGCCAAATCGTTTTTGGCCCAAAAGAGGCGGGTCTATGAAGCAGTTTAGCCAATTGCTGATTGAAGATATAAATGAGTGACATACAATTTAGCCAATCAGCGTCCTCAAATAGATTCAGAGTGGGGCCAAAAATATTTTGCCCCCCTAGCTGCGCGTAGTCGTCAGGAGAACAGGAGAACAGGCGAGCGCCAGCACTCCTCCTCCAAGACCCGTTTGAGAGGAGAACTTTGGTGGAGATTCTGCAGCCAAAGAGCTGATATCAGATCAGCCTGACCTCACAATCAGACAGCAGACTCGCGGGAAAGGGAAGCAGTACATGCGAAGCTTCTGTACTACCCAGATAGCAGTCAGTTCTGGGCCGACTCTGGCTGACCTCCGCCAGTGTCGGCTGACTGACGGACAGATTATCTGTGTATATGCCAGAATTGGCCCAGAGGTGGACGTAGCGTTACAATATTTTGGTAGTAAAGCTATTACTGGGCCAAAGGTTGTTACATAGGTCATGGCCCAATACTATGTTGTTAGTTTTTGGCCCACAACACTGACTGAATGCAACTTGCTGTGAAGTATACATGTCGTTGCTGGGCCAGAACCGATCACCCAGCATTTTTTTACGCAAGGTGCAACAGGGAAGATGACATTGTTTTTAACTACAGCCTGTCCCGAATTGACGCACTCATGTATACATTTCACAAAATACAATTGTCTTGTCCAACCAACTGCCAGTTAAATACAAATTATAAAATAGCACATCTACCTAGTTTTTATTCCATTGGTTTTTATTTCGTCAATCACAGTCGTAAAAGAAAGTAAACATTATCCTGTAAAATCCTGTGAAATCCTTGCTGGATGACACCAGCAAACGCCACCGCCCGTGCGGGAGACCCTTGTGATTATACCAAGCGCTCCACAAAACCTCCACGTGATTGGAAAACGACAGTCTGCCTTCAGTGTTATGAATTTCATCAGATCAGATCAGTCCACTATCGGTGAGTACAAACATATTTGTTAAAAATATATATTTTATTTCCCACAATCAAAAGGTTGTCTGTTAGTAGTGCGCGCTGTGTTTAAACTGCAGTTTCGATTCCTATTCTTTCTCAGCTGAAATGTTTGTAGCGGTAGATCTGCCCCTACCAACAACTAACGTTACGTTAGCTAGCAAGAGTCGACTCTTGTTAGCTAATGTTAGTTCAGTTCTTAGTCGGGTTTCCATTTAGGAGTCACAATGAGTTTTAGAGGGGAGGTCTGTTAAGGGGCTGTACGTTTTTCATTGAGAAAAGCTCTTATTTTAGAAGCTGATTATATTTGTAACGTCAAACTCACTACCTCATTAAAACCTGCCGGTGTCATGCCAAAATGTGAGCGTCTGCCAGGAACTGACCGTCGTTTGAGACACCGGTTAGCTCACGATTATTTAGTTTGCCATCAGGAAAATTCAATACATGTGAATCAGAAATGAAGGTTAAGGTATTAAGTAAGCAGATGGCTACTTGGATTTGGCATGACATATTATAAAACGCTAACTTGTACATGATAATCGCTTTATTTTCTTGGTTGAGGACATTGACAAATTAGGCGGCAAATGTACTTAAATCAAATGTAATCCTGCTGTAAGGGTGCGGGCCACATACGATGTATCGACACCGGCCCAGTAGTAAGTAACACAATGTGGGCCTGTTGTGGAAAGTTGGTGCGAGAGGGAAAGACATTCTGCCAGTGATTGTTTGTTATAGTTAGGAATAGGATTAGGGATATTTTTAACACCGATCAGTTACAGAAAATAAAATGCAGGTAGTTTAAATATTAAATATGATAATTTTCCTGATAGAACATTTCATTGAAAGCTGTACATGTATCGTTAAATATGTAAAAGTGTCTAGTCATGCAACTCAGTAGGCAGACTACAAAAATTATGGAAAGACTTTTCTCATATGATTTAAAACTTCACAAATAAAATGAAGTGCACATCTGCAATTTTGGTCATACATTTTCAACCAATTTGCATATATATTGTCTTTACAGATTCCTTTGTCCTTGACGCCGACCTGCACCACAGTCTTCAAGGTACTATCAGGTTAGGCAATTTAGTGAGTATTTAGTGACAGTGATTAGGCTCTAAAAATGGATAGACGACAAGTGAGAAAGCGAGCTGTAAAAAGAATCCGAGCCATGATGGCATCTTTTCAGAGTGAAGGAGATGTTGAGGATGCAGAGGTTATAGGTCAGGTTTATCAATCTGATGCAGACTCAGATGGCCAGACAGGTGACGTGAATATAAATGTTTGTGAGGGTTCACAGGTTCATCAGTCTGATGATGGAGAGTCAGATGCAGATGGACAATCAGATGTAGCTTTAGCTTTTATTTTGAGTTGAGTTTTACTCATAGCAGATAGAGGACTCACTCAAATTGCAGTTGCAGTGGTCAGGAAAATAAAACAATAGTGACATCTGTCTTGTCCATTTAAGCTGTCCAGGTTCCTCAGAAAAAATCAAATTCATGGACCCTGCGAAGGCCACAAAACAAATGGGAGCTGCCACGAGACACCCGCATCAAGAGTTGGTGACAGTAAGAGAATTAGTTGCATATTTCAAATTGTGACTGAAATGTTAATGAAAACACATAGGAGAGACAGATAATTATACTAAGACTGCACTTGAATTTTATGTTTATGTTACATCTTGTGAGAAATGAGCGTTAATGTAGTAATTTTCACGAGTATTAGTAATGATCAATACACAGTGCAAATATGCAATCTGGAAAGTTACCTACAGTATATTTGTACATGCAGAAAGCCTTGCATGTACAAATATACTGGAGGTAACTTTCCAGATTGACCAAATCCAAAGCATTGCTTTAGCTGAGTTGAACTGCTCCAGTTTACAGTTTTGAATTTGAACAAACAAAGAGCTGTAAACATGAGTCATAATGAATGATAGGTTTTGTCATTGATTTGATATTACATGGACCCACACTGCAGCTTTTGCTGCACCTTAAAATAGGCTATGTCTGCATTTATCTTCACTGGTGTCACCGCTCAAGAAATAACTGATTATGAGCATTTTAAGTCTGGTGTGCGGTTGGAACTCGTTTATCATTAATAGTGATGAATAGACAAAGACAAACACTGGACGGAGACCCTCTGTTTTAGGTGGTCTCAGTCCAGTTAAGTTTGCACCTGAGTTTGATTGATTGCACTCAGATCAGCCTTAACAAACTTTACTAAATGGGTGAACACAGCAGAGTTCTTTTTACCAAACCAAACAAATAAGTTGTGAAATTGTCCTCAATGTTTTGCTCTTGGTTAAGCCAGGCCTTTCACTAAGCACAAGTATGTAAGAAAGGTTATAAGAATCCAAACTGTGGTTAAAATGTTTTGTATTCTGTCAGAAATGCACTTAACTCTTATTAACTCTGATTTGTCTCTGTCCTGTTTACATAAGCTGTCCAGTTCCCTCAGAAACAAGGACATTCATTCACCTGGCAGTGGCCACAAGACAGTTCAGCAAGTGGGTGCTGCAGCGAGACACCTGCAAGAGTTGTTGACTGTAAGTTACCTGGTTGCAAAGTGTTAAATGTTTCAAATTCAAGTTTGTTCTATTCAAATCAGTGTGAGTTACATTTTCTCTGTTTCAACCTGATTTTAATGCATTTTTTTCTCTAATGAACATTTCTTTTTGTTCATTAAGTCACTGACCACTGGTGATATTGAAGTAGAAGTGATAAACATAAGCTAACTATCATTACTCCATGATCTAAAAGTAAAATGCGATTATGTGAATTTGCCAAAATGTCCTATATTTCCATCAAAGTATATTTTGCAAACACAATCATTCATTACACGGTGGTGTCTAAATGTTTGAAGTATTTATGTTTCAATAAAAAGTTGTTGTTTTTTGTTCTACCTAAATCGAAGATCCTGATCATCCAAATCCATGGCCTCAGCCAGTGCCTGTGCCATGCTGGAATCCTCAGGGCCTATTTGAAACTACAACCTGTAAGTGGTAGATCATTTATGTGTTGTTTTAGTGTTTCTCCTATATGTATTTAGGAGTGGTGGTATGTCGAGGAGACAGCTCTGTCTCATCTTTTTTAAAACTAACAAAAAACCCAAAGTCATCGAGTTTCATGTCATGTTTATGTCATATTTTACATATTTCTTTTTCAGCATTGATGCGGGAAATGCTCACTAAGCAGGAGATGATTCTCGAGCAGCAAACACACATCCTACAGATTCTGCATGCAAGAAAAGATGATGTCTCAATTTGAAATAGATGAGGGTCTCCAGCCAGTAAAGGACCAGCAAGGCCTCCAATGTCTTGAAAGCCAACTTCAGGAATCTGACTTTCGATCAAAACTGGTGAGTGAGTGAGTGAGAGAGTGTATTCTTTCTGACAAGAGGCACACGTATACATTATTTTTTCATACTTTAGCTAAACCACCTCAGCCTGATTGGTGGAAGTGATGTGAAAGATACAGTTTGGCGTCTCATGAAGCACCTCATCACAAACACCCTCGTCAAGGACACCAATTGGAGAGGAGTGAATGGGAAAACCTCCATGGCTTCCCTACACCTGAAGACAGCTGTAATCGGTAAATACTCATAGTTAAGATAGAATTTCACCTCATTTTGTTTGTCTGTACCAACAGAAACTTTAATGTCTTTGGAAACTTTTTTCCACATCAGCTGCCGTACGGAAGAACCCTCCAACATCGAGGGCTTCTGAACGTGAGGTTGAGATGTTTATGAAGAGGTGGCTGCAGCTGTCAGTGGATCGAGAAGGGGGCAGAAGACGGCGAGCCAAAATCTTAGTGTCATCTCCATGAACTTGGTGTTGAATGCAACAAAATATTTGTTAGTACTCGTTTTCAAATTTGAATGTGTTCAATACATCATACTGTATTCTCCATCTACTGAAGTACCTGTAATGAGATACATACAAAATATTTGTTGGTACTTGTTTTCAAATTTGAATGTGTTCAACACATCAATACTGACCAAAATTTTTATTAAAATTGAGTTGAACTTGTATATTTGTTTTTGATTTCTAACAGAAATACACATAAATGTACATCAACATAATTGTGTACTTATCAGGGGTAATTTGTGTTGCACCATCCTCTGTTCCTCAATGTGTTTTTGCTTTTTCTTTAGTCTGTCTTTGTGAAAAGCTGAAATATGATACTGGGTATTTTTGATATTTTCTTTATATTTTAAGCAAGATGCAATCTACAACTTATTAGCACTTGCTAATGTTTTTGTATGTATATAAACACATGGCAATATTTTAGCATTTAAAAACTGCAGCTCAGTGAAATTGTATTAATATTATTATTTTACAGAAAAACCAAGTATCACGTTTCAGCTTTTAAGACACATTTCTGATGAAAGAAATACAAAAATACCCCGTGGAACAGAGGTTAGCCCAGAGGTGGGGTGGGATTTTAGGTCTCCATGGCAACAACACAACCCATAATGCAGTACATAGGCCAGGTCTGGGCCAGCAGCACATTCGTAATCTGATATCAGTATTTGGGCCAGAGCTGGGCCAAAGCTGGGGTTAATTATAAAAGTTAGAATGTTGTAGTATGTGGGCCAGAACTGGGCCACAGCATTTTACAATGTGTTTAAAACGCATCGGGCCAGGTCAGGCCCACTTACGTTTCATCTGACAGTCATGCTGTATATTGGCCAGTTTCGGGCCGAGGACCCGGGCGTATACTGGGCCAGAAGAAACGCAATTATGTGGCCCAACAATGGGCCAGATGAATTTTGCTATCTGGGTAGCTGTACACCAGACAGGTTTGGCTAGCTGGATGACGTCATGCTAATCATTTATTTAGCTTTTTAAAACAACGGTGACGGATTCAGCACGGACAGTTACGGGAGTGAGGGATGAGGAGGTAAGGAAACATGAGAACACCAGGGTAGGGAGTGAGGGATGAGGAGGTAAGGAAACATGAGAACACCAGGGTAGGGAGTGAGGGATGAGGAGGTAAGGAAACATGAGAACACCAGGGTAGGGAGTGAGGGATGAGGAGGTAAGAAAACATGAGAACACCAGGGTAGGGAGTGAGGGATGAGGAGGTAAGGAAACATGAGAACACCAGGGTAGAGAGTGAGGGATGAGGAGGTAAGGAAACATGAGAACACCAGGGTAGGGAGTGAGGGATGAGGAGGTAAGGAAACATGAGAACACCAGGACACACATGAGAACTCTGTCAAGCTACATATTAGACAAAGTGAACATCTTTTCTTCTACATAGTTGTCCTCAGTCTCATCTGCTTAACTTGGTCATGGAGACATCAACATTTAATAGAGATGGTAAATTAACAGTGAAAACTCATCATAGCTTAATTTAACATCAGTATTCATAATTACACTTCATGTTTACTTCTCCTGATCTTTACCTCCTATAACAAGGTCCATAGGGGCATCTCAATAAATGAACATGTTATATTATATTATATAAGTGTTATTTACTGCTTTTTTTCGTGTTGGAATAAATGTTAAATATTTAACTGCCAAGTAATAATGCGTGTTTGATACTTTAATTTTTTTTGCATTAAATCACACTGGGATGTTTGCTGAAATTGATAGGATGGCCCTACCTAGAACATGTTCCACCAGCCGCCACTGGTCAACAGTGAAGGTTTGAAGTCGAGCCCAGGCCACGATATCCTGCTATCATCATAACTCATATGCACTAAATAATCACAGAAAGTGTTCCTTAAATATGACGGTCCATTGACTTAATATTACTACCTAAAATCAACAAATGGAGTGATGAGGGGAGTGTGTGTGTGGACGAAGTAGGGGGGGAGGCCAAGCAAGATGGCGGATGTCGTCGCCGAAGTGACTACGCCACAACACTTAACAATGGCGGAGGAGAGCGGTGAAAGAGAGGGCAGAGCAAGAAGGCGGACGTCTTCACTTAAAGCAGTGGTGCTCAAACTTTTTCTCTCACGCCCCACTTTGGAGGAAGGACAATATTCATGCCCCACCGCCCCAACAAAATTGTAACAAAATGCTCCATGTTGAACTTTTATTGAAATAACAACATTTTGTGACTCCTCCATCTGTGCTTTTTCAAATAATAGAATAAAGAAAATTACTTTCAAGTAAACCAGATTGCTCCATCAGACAAAAACAAATACAATGTGCAATCACTTTGTTAGAACAATGCAAATAAAGTTCAATCTGTGCAAAAAATAGCTTATTGTGGCTGCAATTCACCTGTTTTGCACTGAACATCCATCCATCCATTTTCCTCCTCTTATCCGGGGTCGGGTCGCGGTGGCAGCAGGCCAAGCAGGCTGACCCAGACCTCCCTCTCACCGGCAACATGTTCCAGCTCATTCTAGGCGATCCCGAGGCGTTCCCAGGCCAGCTGGGAGATGTAATCCCTCCAGCGTGTTCTGGGTCTTCCCCGGGTCTCTTCCCAGTTGGACGTCCCTGGAAAACCTCCAGTGGGAGGCGTCCAGGAGGCATCCTGATTAGATGCTGAACCACCTCACCTGACTCCTTTCGATGCGAAGGAGTAGCGGCTCGACTCCAAGCTCCATCCTGATGACCGAGCTCCTTACCCTATCTCTAAGGCTGAGCCCGGCCACTCTACGGAGGAAACTCATTTCGGCCGCTTGTAGCCACAACCTTGTCCTTTCGGTCACGACCCAGAGTTGGTGACCATAGGTGAGGGTAGGAACGTTGACCGAGTGGTAAATTGAGAGCTTTGCCTTCCGGCTCAGCTCCCTCTTCAACAAGACGTTCCGGTGCAGCGCCTGCTTTACTGCTGCAGCCGCACCGATCCACCTGTCGACCTCCCGCTCCATCTTACCCTCACTCATGAACAAGACCCCGAGATACTTGAACTCCTTCGCTTGAGGTAGGCACTCCGTCCCCACCTGGAGGGAGCAATCCACCGGTTTCCGGCAGAGAACCATGGCCTCAGATTTGGAGGTGCTAACTCTCATCCCCGCCGCTTCACACTCGGCTGAAAACCGCCCCAGTGAATGCTGGAGGTCACGATCTGAGGAGGCTAACAGGACCACATCATCTGCAAACAACAGAGAGGCGATCCTGAGACCCCGAACCTGACGTTCTCCGCCCCCAGGCTGTGCCTAGATATCCTGTCCATGAAAGTCACGAACAGGACCGGTGACAAAGGGCAGCCCTGGCGGAGGCCAACACCCACCGGGAACGTGTCTGACTTATTGCCGAGAATGCGGACACAGCTCCTACTGCAGTCGTACAGAGACCGGATTGCCCGTTGTAACGGGTCCGGCACCCCATACTCCCGCAGCACCCCCCACAAGAACCCCTGAGGGACCCGGTCAAAAGCCTTCTCCAAGTCCGCAAAGCACATGTAGACTGGTTGGGCAAACTCCCAGAACCCCTCCAGTAGTCTTGTGAGGGTAAAGAGCTGGTCCACTCTTCCACGGCCGGGACGGAATCCGCACTGCTCCTCTTGAATCTGAGGTTCGACAAGCGGTCGGAGCCTCCTTTCCAGCACCCTGGCATAAGCCTTCCCCGGGAGGCTGAGTAGTGTGATACCCCGGTAATTCGAGCACACTCTCCGGTCCCCCTTTTTGAAGATGGGAACCACCACCCCGGTCTGCCATTCCATGGGCACTGATCCCGACCCCCATGCGACATTGAAGAGGCGTGTCAGCCAGGACAGCCCAACTATGTCCAGCGCTTTCAGCATCTCAGGGCAGATCTCATCCACCCCCGGCGCCTTGCCACCAAGGAGCTTTTTAACTACCTCAGCGACCTCTGCCAGGGATATGGGTGAGCCTCCCCCTAGGTCCACAGGCGCTGCCTCCTCTGCAGAGGACATGTTGGTTGGGTTTAGAAGTTCCTCAAAGTGCTCTTTCCACCGCCCGACGATGTCCCCCGTCCGGGTTAGCAGTTCCCCCCCCCCTGCTGAGAACAGCCTGGGGTAAGCCCTGCTTTCCCTTCCTGAGCCGTCAGATGGTTTGCCAGAAACTCCTTGAGGCCAACCGAAAGTCCTTCTCCATGGCGAAGGGGCTGCATGTTTCATCACGTTACGTTTTTTCCTCCTAAATCGCGATAATGACGAACGTTAACAGTCGACAAAGTTCCCCATGCAGTGGGCGTTAACTTAACCCAGCAAGTCTGAACGGTAACGGAACATAACGTAATTTAAACTTTAACGGTGGGAAAGACGCTGTAGACATCTGAACGCTGATTGGCCAAGACTCGACACCTCACATCAAAGATGTTTTATTGCGAAGACCACGACATCACCTTTTCTCCTCGTCTCACTCCAATCTGAGAAACGCTGGCTGGCCAGTTGACCCCCCCCCCCCCAAAAAACCCTCTACGGATCTACACGATTCACGTGGATGATATATTTTGATTTAAAATGGCGAATTTCGCCGAAAAGCGACAAGTTTGCAGGTATGAATAAAGCTCTTGAAATAAAACAATTCTGCATTTCCCCCTGCGCCCCACCTGCAATACCGCTGCGCCCCACTAGAGGGGCGCGCCCCACAGTTTGAGAACCACTGACTTAAAGTAAGGTGGCGGCTTCAAACACAACAAAGAACAGCAGCGTGATCACTGAACGGGACTCAGTGGTCCGTAAAATACACAACAAGGTAAATAGTACAGTTCACTTAAATAAAACAGAACAAGGTTACAAACTCACTGTGACCTATCTCTGCTCAGACAAAAGCCTCTTACTTGAGATCGCTTCGTCGTGAGTAGTGTGCTCTTCAAACTTGTAGGCGGAGTTTCTCCAACCCTAGGACCGGTGACGGTGATTGCGCTCTGTCGACCAATCAAGCGGCAAACAAATCCTCCGTATCACTGCGGTAATTCATTATTTTGAAGTTAGACGAATTTCTCCCTTCTATGACCAGTAAATGTTGACTTCAATAGGAAGAGAGTGGGCGTAGAAGGTATACTGCTCTTCCTCTGTCTCCTTGATGCTCTGACGATACTCTATGCTTTCTTGTAACCTGAGCGAAAGGCAGTTTTTTGTTTTACCTTTTTTGTTTTGTGATCAAAAGTTGTATTGGAGTGCATATCAATGCTGCCAATGGCTACTCTAAAATCTCCGGATAATTACTCTGTATGAATTTGCACGGCATGGAGGAGCATTTGAAGTCTGCCTTCTTCCAGCATCCAACAGCCTCTTTTCAGCCTTCCATGTGAAGACAGTATGTGTGTCCATCTGGTGGAGGAATTGTGGTACTGCTTTCATCCTCAATGCATTGGCCTTCAATAAAGGCATTAGCTTTCCAAATAGTGGTGTAAGAGGCAGATAGAAATATCATGAAATAAAAGCTGAGGCAGTTTCCAATGATATCAGTGGCCCAGGAGAAATTCGGTAAGGATCAAATCCATTTCACAATATTTTCTCAGCATACCTTTACTGTTCTTTGCTATAAAAGTGAAAGATGAGTGAGACTATTGTTGGAGTTTGCAAGCATTATGTACATGTAGACTGATGAATGAATTAAGTCAAACTTGTCTTGTCAACAGAGTAATGCTGACATAACCCGTGAACTGGCCCTGGCAGCATTATGTTACACATTATTGTTCACATCTGCTGATGAGAATTTGTTGTGCTATCAGAAGATGTAGACCTCAGGAAAGCTATTGTGCTATTAACACGTGTTAATCCAAATAACTTGATAAACCAATAAACTTGCTGTCGGTTTGGCTTCACAATCCAACAGGGGGACCTTGGGAACAACAGCATACCTCCACTTTCCAATCCTGAGAAAACAGAGAGTGATTATTATCCATACAGTGTCATTCAGATCCAGATTACTGTTCTGATATGCGTTTGTTGTCTTAATTGACAGGCTAGATACATTTAAGATCCCTCTCAGAAAGATACATGTTGGAATGCAGAAACAGATCAAAAGCCGCCTGCATCTCTCACAGGAGTTTTACGCTGAACCATTTTTAATATTGGATGTCTGTAATTATATCTAGAAGATTAGGTTTGCGGGGACAGTAGAACAAGGGAAAAGCATAAGGCTTCGTCCCAGCCTACATGTGCCAATGGCATAATGATTGCCCCCGGGAATGACTGAGACCACCCCAGCCGTTCGAAAGCACTGTCTGAAGTACGCTAATTACATTTTGACACAATAAGACTTCCATGAAAGTGGCTGAGCTGACAAATGAGCACCTTTGAATTTGCTTTTATTTTCCCTCTGACCTGCCTTGCTCCACCATTTTAATCTCCTCTCCAAAGGGGATTTAGGGAAAGTGAATTTACCACAATGTTGGGATGATTTGATAAACCCAAAGCATTCTAAATGTAAATGCCAGAGAGTCGGATTAGCCAAGGCATGTGCTTTCCAGGTTGAATTCATTTGGGAAAGAGGGATGCTGAGGACAAATTAGTAGCTATACTTGTAGTCATGGCATTGAGTGAATGTGTGTCATGCATGAACGACTGTACACTGTGGTGGACACACACAACAGGCATACGTGTAAGATATAATATCGGCTGATGAAGTCGTCTTGCTGTAAATCCAACCTTTGTCAACCTTGTGTTCTGTTGAGAGAGACGCTGACTCAGCTGTGTGCTGTGGTGTTGTACCGCATTATATTGGAAGGAACAGTTCACAACAGAGATGTCGTCTAGGCAGCAGACACGTGACCCAAGTCTCCAAGTCTCAAACAAGACACAAGTAATTCTTTTCTTGGATAAGTCAAGTCACAGGTTATGACAAGTTGAGTCCTGAATTAGTACATTAATTATTGATGGTAATTTAACTTAGAGATTGAGATGCAACGTAAACGTACCTAACTCTTGTAGAATTACATAATTGTTCTGTGGTCGTAAAAATTACTTATCTGAACCTTTGCTGAGATTTTCATTTTCAGTGTTAGTCTTTGCATCAACAGACCGATCAATCATCTTCGGGGTGATAGTGTGGTCCAGTCCCTTGTTTTTAATGTTGCTAATATGGTCCTTTTGTTTACATCTGGATTGTAAATGATGTAGTTTCAGGCTTGTAATAACAACTTCACGTTTGTAGCGTAGGTTTTTCTCACAATTATTCAAAATACAAGTTGGGCTCCAGACGGGAGAATAATAGAAATGCTACCCTGTCAATTGAATAAAAAAAATACAACTTCGAACAGTTGGAGAGAGCTAACCCGACTAGCCTGCTACATAATGCAATGCAAGCAAAACTCAACCAATGAATGTGTTTCATTGAAGTCAATTGTATTTTACGCAAACATTATAAATCAAGTCAAAACGGATAGTTTCTTTTTAAATACAGAATTATACACAAAAAGGTTCCAAAGGTAAAGGAGTATATGGCAGTTCACTGTTTGTAGTACGGAGGAAGGCAGTTCATTTCAGTCCCATTCAGTTCATTTCAGGGTGTTTTAGGGAGAAAAGAAGGAGGAGCCTGGAGAGTTGCATTTAAAGGGACTTATCTTGAATCCCCGAAGTTAAGGAGGCCCAAGCTGTAGCTGAACACGATTCCTTTTGATCAGCACACCTCCAGTCCAGCCGGTTCATGGATACTTGCTGCTCCGATTTAGTTTAGTTTACGTCAACTATTTCTTATTTTGAGCATAACAGGTCCAGAAAGTAAATCACACTTTGGGTAACTCCATTAACACTCCCACTCCTCTCTTTGTTCTCCTCCGTGCAGCTTTGGTTACTTCCCCCAGCTCACAGGTGTGTCGAATCTTTCCCCACCTTTTCCTGTGAGGTTGGAAAAGGGCTATTCCATGTATTTTTGTTCTGCTACAAGTTTTAATATGGTGAGTCTTCAACTAATTATGTAGAGCCATTTTGACCACTAGATGGTAGCACAGGCCTGCACACCAACACACCCTCACTGCAGTGAATGAACTAGAAGCTAAGGGACTCACAATAGCTGGTGATCCTTCGCTTTTCTGTTACCAGGTCATTACTCACATAGCAAACAGTAGTCAACACACACAAACCAATTAAGTTGATGAGTGACCCACATAATGGTAACATCTGATGTCATCTCATTGCCCTGTGAATAAATCCACCGAATTCTGGTTCATCCACAGAATGTGTTTTGGTAGCACCAGCTCATACAGAGTAAGGACAGAACTTAGAAGAGAAGATTGGGGCAACTGTGGCTCAGTACTGGAGCAGTGTCGTCCTTCAATTAGAGGATCGGTGGTACGATCCCCGGCTCCGCTATTCCATGTCACTTAACCCCAAATTGCTCCTGCAGGCTGTGCCTGCAGTGTGTGAATGGGTATGACTGATTCGTCAGAATTCTGATGGGCAGGTGGCACCTTGCATGGTAGCCCCTGTCATCAGTGTGTGAATGGGTGAATGATAACATGTAGTGTTGAATCGCTTTGAGTGGTCGGAAGACCAGAAAAGTGGTATACAAGTACAGTCCATTTACCAGAAGTCTAAAGTTTCGCAAATATGCCCTAAAATGTTCATTGCAACCTTCAACTGTCTTCTTTTCTGATGAATTTGCAGTTCTTAGCCTTAAGAGTGTAGGGCTTACACAGTTGGTGGCACCAGAGAAGAGCTCATGGAGTGTCCACAATAGAAAGGCAGGGAACAATGTGCTCAGTTTAACTCAACACAATCAGGACATTAGGCTTCTTTTGTGCTTTTGGCACAAGAAGAAATTATCAAAATATCATGAAATTACCAGACTAAGTCCCCCTCCAGTCAAAAATGTATTTTTAGGGCCCGGGAACCGTCATTGTCAGAGCGTAGGAACTATTGTTCTGCTAATGTTTATTATTATTATTATTATTATTATTATTATCATCCTGTCTTTCAGGAAAATACTGATTTGATATGGGTGACGGGCTCAGGTCGGACAAAATGTAACAAATGTAGTAGGCCATGCTCTAAACCAGAGGTCTTCAACAGGGGGTCCACGACCCCTAGGGGGTCCACGGAGGTATTGCAGGGGACTGCAATTTTTGGTTGATAAGACAATTAATTTTTTTATTTTTCCCAAACATGAATGTGTCCATTATTGTAATAGTTCAGTATTATATGAAAGATAACAGGTATGTTTATGCATGGCAGTGGCACTAATAGGCCATCACTCATTTTCGTTTCCACATTTATGTTTAAAATGAAAACATCAGTTTGAATAGCTTGTTTGCATGATTATCATGCTATTGACAGACAATGTTGATGTTGGCATTGGTATCACCTGACAAGGTATGTTTATGAATGGCAGTGGCACGGCCTCCCTACTCACTGTGCCTTGCACATGTTTAAAATAAAAACATGAATATATGAACCTGTGTATTATTGAATAGCTTAGTATTGAATGCACAATAAAGAGGTATGTTTATACATGGCATTAGGCCAATTTAATATAAAACACAATTTCATACAATATATATAGTCAGGGGTCCCTGCTCCATCTCTATCAGTTGGGGGGTCCTTGGCCTGAAACACGTTGAAGACCCCTGCTCTAAACCCAACCAGAAGTCGGCCATTTCGAATTTTGTACGAATTTCTCTGAATTTGTCCAGGCGCTATACTTTATCAAACTCTTACTCGGGAATTGACTGGACCAACTTCAAATGTACTCGGTACAATCTGAAGATAGTGAAGTTATCAAACGGTTTCATAGAATGGCGATGCCGTGGCATGTCGGCTCTTCTAACTCAACTCTGTTGTCCAAATCTGCCCCAAACTTGACCTGCTTGATGAGTCATGCCTTGAGGATACCTGAATGGCAATATTCACTCATAGTCACAGCATCAATTACTGGCAGCCATTGCCCGACAGGATTCTATAAATCCAGAGATTCAAACACTGAGCGTATTAAGAGGGTTCACGGGGCACCACCAGAAAAAAGACTTGATCTAAATGTGTGCACAGTAAGCTGTTTGGAGAGCACCATGTTAGTGGGCCGTAGAATAAATGATCTGTCCAGCACCACTACAAGATAATCAGGTTAAGTGATGCAATGAAGGATCCACACTACAATCTGAAATGACAGAAGAGGCTAAAATGAATGATGATGGAGCTACTGTCCAATCGCTGAGGTGAAGCTCAGAGGCCGTTTATTCTCTCTTTCAACAGTTGGTAAAAATACTCATTCTGGGCCAATGTGAACAGAGTCTTCCAGTCACCTGCCACACTAATCCCTGAGACTTAATACAAGCACGATCTAATGAAAACATGAAGGTTTAAAACATAGAGAGAAGGCGTCTGCAGAGAGGGGACCATCAGAACTTTGTACTACACTTGCCTGTAGACGTGATGTAGTAAACGTGCCGGTAACAAACCTTTGCACATGGTTTACTTGTTTTTCAAAGAAGGCCTTGCAGTTTGCTTTGGGGTTCATCTTCATGTTTTTAAAGGTGGACATCTCCACAACATCATCGATGGCTTCATCATTCAGATCTTTTCCCAGAAAAGAACACATTTTCATAACTTCCCTTCTGAGGTCCTGTCAATTACAGATGTCGAGGAAAAGCATTTCATTTTAAGTCTTTCTGCAACGATACATTATAGTTTATTCTAGTGTATTTAGATTCCAACACCAACCCATAAATGATGTACCAACCTTTAACACAGGGGTCTCAAACTCCCGGCCCGCGGGCCAAATCCGGCCCGCTACGTCATTTTATGTGGCCCGCGAATCCGCCAGCAAAAAAAAAAAAAGTTAAAAAAAATTAATCTTTTTTTTTATTTTTTTTAAGTTAGACTAATAATAATAAAAATATCCCCATAGTCGAAATTATGAGATAGAAAGTCATAATTCTGAGATAGAAAGTCAAAGTTATGAGATAGAAAGTCAAAAAGATGAGATAGAAAGTCAAAATTATGAGATAGAAAGTCAAAATTATGAGATTGAGATTGACTGTCAAAATTATGAGATTGAAAGTCAAAATTATGAGATTGACAATCAAAATTATGAGATTGAAAGTCAAAAAGATGAGATTGAAAGTCAAAATTATGAAATAGAAAGTCAAAATTATGAGATACTTAAACAGTTAGAAGCAGCTCTTTGACTGGTTACTGTACATTTGACATGGAAATGTATTGTGAGTACATTGAAGACTACTTTAAACTGTGAATGCAGAGAGTTATTTAACAATATGTTACGAGTAGTTACATTTACAACCGGCCCTTTGTGGGCGACCATGATGCTGATGTGGCCCGGAGTGAAAATGAGTTTGAGACCCCTGCTTTAACACATCTTCAAACTTGACAAAAAGTACATCCATCTGGTCGTTATCATCATAATAATCTCTCACATGATCAAACCACGATCCCATAAAAAAACAACACACATGCAGTATTTCTGCCCCTTTCACACATGCTTACAGTTACAACAATAACGAAGCTGGGATCTGGCCTTTGATCTGGCCTTTGTCAAAGACAGCTGGCCAGTGAGCTGCCCTCAAGGCTGGGAACACACAACCTGTTGGAGGTGTCCTCCACCTAATCAGGGTGAGCAGCATCCGTGATCTTGACAAGAATTTGCTGCATCCATATTGTGCCTTCACACAGAATAGATACTTAATGCTTGTACTTGATACAAAATGACAGGAAACGTGGAGGAAATGAATAGAACATTAAAGAGAGTCGGCTTCTATGTGAACACGCAGCACTCTGAATGCCTCTCATGTGATGCAACAGAAAGCTATCATTGAGAAGTCATTGGAGCTGTTTCACATACACCCATCATCAGGGGACAGAACTGCATACATGTAGATGGGACACATTACATTACTGACATATTCTGGCAATGGTGTAAAACCAGTAAGACCGGTCCTTTGGTTTTCCTTGACAGGCTGATCATTTATCAAAATGAAAAGTCTGCTAGAGTGCTCTCATGGATGTTAGCTGCATGGTGTTATGCACTAAATTAGACAATGAATAATGTCATATTTAAATTGAGCTACATTTTCCATCAGTGCAGTAATCCCATACTAAGAAGTATTATCCTAAATGCTGTTTCTAATGGCAAGAATACTAAACTTTATGCCTATGATGGGATATTTTTCAACGCGCAAGTACCTAATACAGATATTCATAGTCTCAAATCCCCACTGAATAATAAATAAATGATCATTTACATTTACTTGATTCAATTTGGCTTTTGTTTATATAAAAATAAATGGTTTCCCCGTAAACAGAACCAAATGACATTGTTTTTTCCAGAGAACGTACAGCAAATGATTTAAATAATAACATCAATACCAGATCAGCAAAATAAGTGTCTTGTATCTGAACAGATAAGTGTTTAGAAGGTCCAAAGAATCTATAAAGTCAGCACCTCAGAGATGAAGTACAGATCCTTCAAAAGACTTTGTAGTGTGTATAGATATACCCAGAGGAGCGCTGTTGGTGTGAGTCCGGTCACAGAGCCGCTCCCACAATGAACACGCTGCTCACTAGATAAAAGAGGAACACAACTGATAATACTGGCTCTATGGAGCTTTTGGAGATTACAGTCAAATGTCAGGTTTGGACCTTCAAAAGATGAACAGCCTGAGTATCTACATTCCTGCGGAGCAGAAGGACACATCCAATTATGAATAAACAACTTAAGGAAACTGAGTTTTGATGCAAACAAAACATGTATGTTAGTTGATGTGTTATGCTGCGCTGACATATGTTTATTAATGGGAATAGTGCTTTGACATGAGGGTTTATCATTTATTGTGATATAATCCACATCTATGAGTAAATTAGTTTCTATCACGGTCACTTTCAACTGTGGTGTAGTTTAAATACTCGTGCTGTTAAATAGGCCTATCCTGTCCCCAGAGATCTTTAACAGAGATTTGAATGCACACTCATGCCATGTTTAATCAGAGTCATTTGTACATATATTTTTAATCTACCTCGGCGTAACAAATTCACTTCATTTGCAAACCATTCACAAATTGACTATTAACTGTGAATTCATTTTGTTTGCATTTGTTTCATCTTTGTTCTGTAGTCCTACACAATGAATTTTAGGTTACTGACTCACTAAATATAGTGTGCCGATATACATTATTGTGCAAGCATGCCAAAATGACTTAATTTTGAAATTAAATAATATGGAAATGTTAAGTTAAATTCTTGTTACAATTCCACGAAGGGGGAGCAACCTCCTCCTCCTGCTCCCTCTCGTCTCTCACACAATACACTGATTTGTGCTGAAATGCTGAGATTAATAATCTAGTTATAATCAATAAAAACATTTTCAGTACATTCTTCATACCTGTATGATGAAAAGATATCAAAATCCTGAGTTTTTCTGTGGAACGACGTAGCCATGGTGTGGTAGCCATTTTGCTCTAATTGCCATGAAATAAGAAGTCATTATAACTCAAGGTACATTGGCCAATCTGGCCAAAATGTCTCATGCGTCACAGAAGTTCAGGCCTGAACATATCTACATGACAACGTTGACTCATACTCCCACCACTACACTTTAACCCCGGCCCTTCTGTAACCCAGGATCCGTGTGTCGTATATACTTGTGGGAGGCATGATTCTACTCAGCAGAGAGTTCGCGTTTCAGTGATGTCGATTTCCCCCGCAGCCTACAACATAGCCCTGCCCCTTTTATAACAAACTTGCCATTTGTCGTATTCCCTTGTGTGAGATATAATTTCATTCAGCACTGTGTTCATGTTTCATTGGTGTGGGTTTCCCTGCCCCCTCACGCTTAGCCCCGCCCCTTTCAAAAGGACTGAACTGTCGTATTCTGATGATATCTACTTCACATTTTCAGATCTTTTCCAGATTTCACATGGTTGATAAGACTCCAGGCCTCAGGACATCTACAGGCCAATTGCCAATCAAAGTCACAGCGCCACCTATGGTTACAGGAAGTCCAGTCGCTGCACTTTGGCTTGCTACTCTTAGTCGGTAAATAAGATCCACATCAAATCTTTTCCACACAGATGTAAGACTTTCATGATGCCAGCCCACAACGTTTTTGACCTTTTGTGGAACGCTTTTGCCGTTGCGATGTATCCTTTGCCATGAAAAATGAAACTGTGAGGGGCTAGAGATGCTCGAAACGAAATCAAACTTGGCACACACATTCAAAGTCCAAAATGACGTCACCTGATGTGGTTGTGGTGCTTGGGATTGGAAGGGGGGCTCGATCGCGCCTCCTACTAAATTTTGAGAAAGCAGCCCTCGCAGTACAACATTTGTACACTTATTTCACTTATAGTCCAGAGAAAGATTATCTTGGAGCCATGCCCTAAACTCAACAGGAAGACAGCCATTCTGAATTTTGTGTGCATTTTTGGCCATTTCCAGGTGCAATACTTTAACAACCTCCTCCTAGGGAATTTATCAGATCCACTTTAAATTTGGTCAGTACAATCTTAAGACCTTTGTGATTAAAAGTTATCAAAAGCTTTACGTTTGATTCAATGGTGTAGCTGTGGCATGGGCGCAATTTCAAGTGATTCGCCATGAAAAAACAAGTTTATGTATTGAGTATCTCCACTGGACTTGCTCAAATCTGTCCCAAACTTGTCATGCTTGATAACAGTCATGGTCTGATGACGTCTACAAGCCAATTTTTACACCGTCATATTGCCATCTACTGGCAACAGGAATTCAGCGTTATGTGACAAACAGCATCCACTTAATGTGACATTTACACAATGTGGTCTACACTTGATATAGAGCAACATAATTCATTCTTGCACATGTTCCCTAGCGCCACATAGTGGATGCAGGAAGTGGTGGAATACTTGCAATACATAACTTCCAGCATCACACACTCCACAGGAATATGGATCAGTGTTGTATGACAGATGGACAGGCCAACCATATGAACCGTAGGAAAAGCAACAGACTAGTTGATAAAAGTATTTTTAGTTGTGATGCATTGTAATGATCACTGAGTGGTTGTCAGCTTCCACAGCTTTTGTTTGTTTCCCATGCATGACAAGTTAGTGTGTGTGTGTGTGAGAGAGAGAGAGAGAAAGAGAGAGGGGGGGGGGGGTGGATGAGTAAGGGGCTTGAAGGATTTGATCTACAGCAGGTTGAGGTGAACATGAGAAGGGTCAGTAATCCAGCTTCTTAGGTTTCGTGTTAATCGCTCTTAAAGGAAGTGTTCTGAGGTTCCCACACACAGTACAATGAGGCTAGTCTTGGCTGTTGGAATGCTGTTAAAGCTACATGCCACCATCATGCAGCCATTCCACAAGTCTTCCTCCCTGTACACTGTAAAATGTAATTGATGACCTTACTTATAAGGATAAGTGACCGTAACTCATTTCTGCTTAATTAGCTGACAATACTGAAAGAAACGTGGTAAAGAACACTTTCTGCTGAGTAAAGTTGTGAAACTCATCAGCTCAAGTAACCTTTAATATAAAAAATCAGTGAGGTGGAACCATCCGCAAAGTCCGGAGAAACTCGAGCCCGAACCCGAACTAGGCCGCACTCGACGACTACACATGCGCAGTTCACCACCTGACCACTGAAGACGTTCTTTGCTTGAGGCGTAATGGAGGATGCTGGAAGTGGGAAGAGAGCGCTGCTTTGTCAAGTTATTTGAAGGTAACTTTCAGCTACATAATTAAATAAAACGTCACAGGCTATCTATTTAGCAAACCTATCTGTTAATTAGGGGTTGGAGGTTAACTTTACGTCTTCGATTTTGAAAGCTATCAAACAATAAAGCTAACCTAGCTAACGCTAGCCCATGCCAAACCCTGCTACAATACGTGGAAATTTAACAACTTGAGTTTCGGCAAACGCAGCGTACTTTTTAGTGGGTGCAAGGGTCTTTCAGGGCCACTCTTGAATTCGGCAAGCATGTATTTTCGTTTTCTGTTGAGTCCGTGGCACCTACAACCGTCAACGGTGCAGTCAAATGGGACCGTCAGAGAAGTGACCTCATCGCGAAACGAGTCAAAATGTTACATCTGCTTATCCGTTTACCAATTTAGAAGTAACGTACAGCACTTAACATATAACGTCACGTTTCATTTGTTACTTGATGTTACCGAAGCATTTTTTACTCATGTTTGAACTCAACGTTTGTCTTGAGAAGAAAAGAGTTGGTGAACTTGAAGCCTCCAGTGAAAGACAGTTGAAAGGTGGCCAGCACTCTTTACAGAGGGTCAGGTAAATCAAAATTGTTCACGTTCAAGTTTTTAGTCTTAATGTATTTTCATTATTTGTGATGTATCTTTGATGAAGTCACAAAATTAGCTTTACTGTCATACTACTGAAAAAGTAGTCCTAAAAAATATGATTTTATGAGTTGATCATCGCAAATCCCAATCCCAGTGTGTGTAATAAATCACCAAATCACACTGGCCTCCAAGGATTGAATACAGGTTTCTACCACTGCTGCTGTATGTGACTCAAACTAGTCCTCAGGAGAGTTACCTGCTATCCTACTTGATATTGACGCCGTGCGAAACGGCCGCCTGCTGCAGCAGCTCCCCGTTTTCATTTTTATTATTTTTTTTCACTTTTTTCCTCTTCTTTTTCTTTCCTCTGTTATTTTATTGTATATATTGTGAATTTTGATGAATAAAGTATATATCTATCGATCTCATCTATCGTGAAAAGAACCATATGTCACCCGGCATGCATTATCTAATGTTGATACAGCAATTGCAACAGGTATCTGTACACCTCCACTTGTCTGCATGATAGTAGAGGAGTTCTACTAATATCTCCTATTACCAACAAATGTATGAAATGGGGTTAAACACAACAATGTTTTGATCTACAGTAACATCAACATTTCTTTGTCGCTGATGCTCTTGGGCAATGTGCTCGGTATCCTGCCACAGGAGGCTCAGGAGCACACCGCCAATGTGGTACAGGTGTGACAGCTGCAAATGGGTCGCTTACCTGTGACTGAGAATAGGTTGATATTATTTCACTTGACTTCATATACGTCACATTTGTATCAGCTGTGTTGTACGTTACGTTAGTTAGCCCGAGCGAGGACCATTTGGGGTTCGAGCGAGAACGTTTAGCGAAGAGCGTGTCGTAGAATGCACTTTTCAGAAACAAATATAATGAATGCTACACACATTATATACCGACATCACGAAGACAATTCTACTATTAGTGATAAAACAAGTGAAATATATAGTTATATAGTATATAAAAGTACAATGGAACAGCTGGAACAGCTGTATCCAAAATGACAAATCTGCTCGACCTTCCGCGACCTCTCTGTACTAAAACCGCTCTAACTTTTTTTGCTTCACTTTATCAAAGCCAAATTTTTTTAGGGACTCCTGACATGTTGTGCAACGATGTGGGATATGTTTTCGGGCAACCACTGCCTCATTTCAAGACATAATACCAATAAAAGTGCTTTTCTTTCAGGCAAACCTGAAAATGTTCAATTTCAGCTGTGTTTCATCTTCATTTACTATTAACCAGTAACATATACACAATATTTACACATCTGAACAAATCTCACAAGTGTTATCTGTATTATAACATCACAATTATTAAAATAGACCTTGCAGTTACAGAATTGCAGTCTTTTCAGTATGGGTATGCTACTTTTGAGCAGAGGCCTAAAAATAGGGCTAGACTTTACATTCTTACACCAAAAATACATGGTTTTATTTTCAGCTGCACAAAAAAAGAAAGAAAGATGGAAGCCGTTGTGTGAAGACTGAAAAAAGAGAGTGGGCGTGAGTGTTGCATGGTGCATTTCAGAAGGTCTCAGAGGCTGTGCAACAATCATGATAATAAATATCTCATAAACAAATGTGCAGCCTGCGGAGAATAGAGGTGGTATGATAGTTACTGTGATGGCATCAGAGTTACTGTGATGGCATCATAGTTACTGTGATGGCATGTGATGGTATGATAGTTACTGTGATGGTATGATAGTTACTGTGATGGTATGATAGTTACTGTGATGGCATCATAGTTACTGTGATGGCATGATAGTTACTGTGATGGTATGATAGTTACTGTGATGGCATCATAGTTACTGTGATGGCATCATAGTTACTGTGATGGTATGATAGTTACTGTGATGGCATCATAGTTACTGTGATGGCATGATAGTTACTGTGATGGTATGATAGTTACTGTGATGGCATCATAGTTACTGTGATGGCATCATAGTTACTGTGATGGTATGATAGTTACTGTGATGGCATCATAGTTACTGTGATGGTATCATAGTTACTGTGATGGTATGATAGTTACTGTGATGGCATCATAGTTACTGTGATGGTATGATAGTTACTGTGATGGCATCATAGTTACTGTGATGGCGTCATAGTTACTGTGATGGTGTCATAGTTACTGTGACGGCGTCATAGTTACTGTGAAGGCGTCATAGTTACTGTGACGGCGTCATAGTTACTGTGACGGCGTCATAGTTACTGTGATGGCATGATAGTTACTGTGATGGCATCATAGTTACTGTGATGGTATGATAGTTACTGTGATGGTATCATAGTTACTGTGATGGTATGATAGTTACTGTGATGGCATCATAGTTACTGTGATGGTATGATAGTTACTGTGATGGCATCATAGTTACTGTGATGGTATGATAGTTACTGTGATGGTATCATAGTTACTGTGATGGTATGATAGTTACTGTGATGGCATCATAGTTACTGTGATGGTATGATAGTTACTGTGATGGCATCATAGTTACTGTGATGGTATGATAGTTACTGTGATGGTATCATAGTTACTGTGATGGCATCATAGTTACTGTGATGGCGTCATAGTTACTGTGACGGCGTCATAGTTACTGTGACGGCGTCATAGTTACTGTGACGGCGTCATAGTTACTGTGACGGCGTCATAGTTACTGTGATGGCATGATAGTTACTGTGATGGTATCATAGTTACTGTGATGGTGTCATAGTTACTGTGATGGTATCATAGTTACTGTGATGGCGTCATAGTTACTGTGACGGCGTCATAGTTACTGTGACGGCGTCATAGTTACTGTGATGGCATGATAGTTACTGTGATGGTGTCATAGTTACTGTGATGGTGTCATAGTTACTGTGATGGTATCATAGTTACTGTGATGGCGTCATAGTTACTGTGACGGCGTCATAGTTACTGTGACGGCGTCATAGTTACTGTGACGCCGTCATAGTTACTGTGACGGCGTCATAGTTACTGTGATGGCGTCATAGTTACTGTGATGGTATGATAGTTACTGTGATGGTATCATAGTTACTGTGATGGTATGATAGTTACTGTGATGGCATCATAGTTACTGTGATGGTATGATAGTTACTGTGATGGCATCATAGTTACTGTGATGGTATGATAGTTACTGTGATGGCATCATAGTTACTGTGATGGCGTCATAGTTACTGTGATGGTGTCATAGTTACTGTGACGGCGTCATAGTTACTGTGAAGGCGTCATAGTTACTGTGACGGCGTCATAGTTACTGTGACGGCGTCATAGTTACTGTGATGGCATGATAGTTACTGTGATGGTATCATAGTTACTGTGATGGTGTCATAGTTACTGTGATGGTGTCATAGTTACTGTGATGGCGTCATAGTTACTGGAAAAAAAATCTCTTTAACCTCTCTGTGAGAAATAATCACGATGGAACTTCTTAAAGTATTAAAACCATATTTAATGAACAGACACTTCAATAATAATTCAGCTGAATGGATAGAGCTCTTTCCCCACGGATGGTTCGGAGATCTAACAACAATAAAAAGACAAAGCAGAGTATATATGCGCGTTATCTCGTCTCCTCTCCCTTCACCCTCCCCCTCACAGATGTTGTTGGCCGCTGCAGCCACCAAGGCCAGGTTCCCAGCCCTTCCGTGGGAACAGGGTTAGGCTGGTATATGCAGGTTTAAGTGAGACAAGTTACAACTAAAAGAACCATATGATAAATTTCCACCACATGATGGTATCATAGTTACTGTGATGGCATCATAGTTACTGTGATGGTATGATAGTTACTGTGACGGCGTCATAGTTACTGTGACGGCGTCATAGTTACTGTGATGGCGTCATAGTTACTGTGATGGTATCATAGTTACTGTGATGGTGTCATAGTTACTGTGATGGTTGTTAGTGTTTCTCTTTGTGGTGATGTGTTACACTGATGCTCAGTGCCCCGGCCGTGTTTTCCCTTACACTCCCTTGTGTGTTCCTGTCTGTCTCTCTGTGTCTCTCCTTCACTCTCTCCCTCCTCTTCTGCTTCCTGGTGATTATGCAGACCTGCCCTCCATCACGCTTTGAACGTTGCAGTACATTCACCCGATACACTTCAGGCTTCTCTTGACAATCTATGCCGTGTCTCAATTTGGATACTTTCGTGAGTACACTTCCATGTAGTTCACTGTGTACACCATGTACTTACTTGCGTAGTGCGTAGATTTTGACAAGATAGTGTTGTCTCATGACGAATACAGCTTATATGCACTCAGTGTTAATGACGATTACCACTGTTAACTAGCTAGCAGTGCTGTCGTTTGCAGAACCAAAGCATTACAGACCGCTAAATACCCAATAAACAGAACTAATGGCTTCCAGTCGACAACAGTATAATGGTACTTCACTTTCATCTGTTGGAGCACCTGGAACCTCCCCTTCCAATATGTAGACAAGAAGACGACCGCTGAAGATGAGACATGTCGAGCATTCCACGCTCAACCTTTTGACCGTTATGAGGACACCGTCCGCGTACTCCGTGCACTGCATGTCCTATACATGGCAGTGTGTACGCACTGTTGCACTCGGAATGGCAAGTGTGAGTAAAGATGTACGCAAATTGAGACAAACCACTCGTCTTCCTTGTGTGCATCCCTGTCTAACCGTGTTGTCTTGTCCTCCAGGACCGTCTTCATCAGTGTGTCTGCCTGCCTGCTCTCAACCAGCTTCCCAGCAGACACCTCCACAAGCCACACCATTCCCTCTTACGTCCCTTCTCGCTTCAGTCCCTCCAGTCGATATAGCTGCCCTCAATCCTCTGCCACAGTTACAATACATCTTTTTTTATAGTATTGTAATTCAGAGTCTTTGTTTGGATCTATCTGCAAAAACATAAACATATAGTACACGTTAAAGTAGCTATGTTGGTATTATGACAGTGTATTGAAATATGGTTGTTGTTTAAAGTGGTGATGTTGGTTATTATTACAATATTTATGTCACGGCTGAGGAATCAAGGAGTACAAGGACACCAGATTAGGGGAACCGGAGCCTTGCAACAGATTTAACTGTGATGAGGTGTTGTAACCACATTAGTCTTCATCCTGCTGCAACATGGGATTACTGTAGCACCCTAAGGCAAAGTCAGCACCTTCATCATGCTTTTTCACAAGCCCAGCAGCACTAAACTAAGCTATGGCAAGCTCATTATCTTGCAGTCAGCAGCCTGTGCTGGCACTCAGGCCCTGGGTGACCCTTGGAGGTCAAGGGTCAGCATCCTTCAGTCACAAGAGGGGGTTGGTGGGTATGAGGGCTGAGGAGGGGAGTCTATACAAGGTGTCTGACATGATAAACGTGGACTAAGAGGAACAATCGACAGCAAGGCTAACGACCCTTCTGTGATCTTGATCTATAGTTAAGCGTGAGTTATAAATGGAGAGCAGTCAGACAGACTCCTTCACTTTTAAAGATGAGCATGAATAGCAGCATAGCGGCTCTGGGAATGAGCAGTGCAGAACCAAACTAAACCTAAAAAATTAAAAATGCCCACCTTCGATGGCTGGTATGTCCAGAGTAGGGCCAGGGAACCAAAGGGACAAAAGGACTACAACTGAATTCTGACCATCTCAACATGAAAATAGAGCCATTGAGAAATGTCACTCACTCAATTAACTGTACTCTCCCAACTAGACAATGCATTTAATAGCTGACTTCAGAATATGTGAAAAACAGGGTCAGGGGTTATCGTGCTTTACTGTGAGTTTCAGCTCATTGTTTAGCTGTCAGGGCCACAACTTTAGTTCTGGTTCCTCCTCAGAGTTGTTTTCAGCAGCAGCAGGCTGCTGTTTGAGAGAAAAAGCTATAAAAACCCACTGTACACATCCTGCTCAGCAGCAAAGAGGAGACGCAGTCAGAGCTTGTAAACATGGTGGAACATTTAGCAACTAAAGAAAAATGTATTTTTTAGATAGTTAGTAGAATGATAATTAACTGCTCAGCCTGATGTTATACTGATGGGAGGATACTGGAAGATGAGCTCTAAAGAAATGAAGCCATTCTGTAGAAAGGAGAATACTCAGATGACAGGGGGGTGAGGGCAAGATAGAAAGAAAAGGCAGAGAGAATAGACAGAGGGAGCAGAAGATGGACAGCAAGTTGAGGAAAGAAGTAAGCTGTGTGTGTAGAGTGTGTGTGTGTGTGTGTGTGTGTGTGTGTGTGTGTGTGCGCGTGTGTGGGGGGGGGGGGTCTCTCAGGGTAGTGGCTCTTGCAGCTGTCATGAGGGTCGGGCCTGGGATGCCTGTGAACAACTAACCATGAAATCTGCCCCGCATAACCCCCCCCCCCCCACACACACACACACACCTTGTGTTTTAACGACGATTTGGGGACATTACATTTACTTACACTCGTTTCACAGAGAATTCCCCTTACCCTAACTATAACTGTTACAAGCCTAACCCTAACCCCAACCTTAAACCAAGTCTTCAGCCTAAAATGTAATGATTTACGTTATAGGGATGTGCACTTTTAACCCGAGGAAGAGGAGTCCCCACAAAGTGATTGTGTAAACACATTAATGTCCCCACAACGCAGGTAAAACACAAACACACCAGCCTTTCTGCAGTGAGCTGGCTAACTTTTGAGTACTTGTGTCTGCAGCTGATTGGCTAATGCTGCCTCCTCTCTGTCTCCCTTCTATGGAGGTCTGAGAGGAGGGAAGAGGGTATGTTCGACTTCATAAACTTCTTTCAGCTCGGTAGTGACAGATGAAATTATTAAGATGCACTATTAATAAATCCTCTTAAGCACGACGCCCCCGAATTTGGGGGCTCTCGGAGGGAGGGGGGCTCATAAATAGCGTCCAGAAATTGCTCATTTTGATAGCCAGAATTGCACATGTGTATATTTCATTTACCGGACGTATGGACAACACTATCATAGAAGTCACTTTTTACACACTCCAAACACAACCATATACTACTCATATAAGCATCTAGAAAATGTGTGATAACAGGACGAAATCCTGGCCAGAAATCTGCGTTATGTGTGCTTTAAATCCATAATTGCACCATTTAGCTCGGAGCTAGCGGGCTAATCCGTACATCGATTAGCATTAGCATGCGACACAGAAATCATAAATACCGTCAGTTTTGCTCTCCGTTGAACCAGTAGAAAGCTGCAAGTGGTCAAGGGTACCATGGCGCTGGTCTTCAGCCGAAAAAACGGTGTGACGTTTTATGAAATATTAGTACAAAAACATCGAAAATTATCCGTTTTAGCGGTACCGTCATGGACGCCAAGTGCTTCCTGTTTACTTCCGAGCTCTTTCCTGTGGAAGGGGGGGGGGGGTCAACCCACCTCGGGCCAGGGGTCAGACCTTCGGCCAATAGAATTTTACGCTCAGGGATAAGCGGCACTTCTTGCAACGTTACTCGCTGAAAGTTCTGTCAATCAACACCCGCTTCTACACCCGCCTTCCTGAGACTGACGCGTCGATTGCATGCTCAATGACTGAGATCGACCAATCATAGGCTGACCTGGAGCCCAATACACACAAATGAACTGAGAAAATCCTATAAATGACAGCCAGAAACATACTCTGATGATGTTAGGAATCTCAAAATGATTCCTAACAGCTGTATTTGGATGTATTGAATAATATGAGTGATAAAAAAAGTGAAATATATAGTTATATAGTATATAAAAGTACAATGTAAGAGCTGCACCAGCTGGTTCGACAATGACCTCGCGTGACCTCTCTGTACTAAAGCCTCTTATTCTTCACTTTATCCCACTTTAACCTTTATTCAGCAACTACTGATCAGTTGTGCTATGATTTGGGAGAGTTTTTAGGAAGCTGCTGCATTATTTCAACACTATCAATAAAAGTGCTTTTTTTTCCAGGCAAACCTGAATATTTTCAAGTTGAGCTGTGTAATGTCTTCATTTATTATATTAACCAGCAACATATACACAATATTACCCACTGAACAGTCTCACCAGTGTTGTGATCTGATTATAGCCTCAATTATTAAAATAGACCTTGCAGTTACAGAACTGTGGTCTCCTTAGTATGGGTATGCTATTTTCGAGCAGAGGCCTACAAATAGGGCCCGAGCCTAATTAAGTGAGCTCATCTCTGCCAGGTGTGTCTGCAACAACCACTGCTGTATAGTGTGATTGAAAGAATACAACCCACAATTAGATCGTCACTCAAACCCCAAAACAAGCAGTGATGTATGCAGGCAATCGTCTTGAAGACGTGTCGTCAAGCAATCTTTACAGCAGCGCTACAGCAGTGTGTAGTGGTGTTTCTGTCAGCGGTTAGCTAAGCACATCATCCAGAACAATAAAAATGAGCCGCAGAGCAGCGGCCAGGTAGCGTGTGTACTGGTAGTTCCGTTAGCTGTTGGCCAAACACGCTGCAAACTGTTATGCACAGAGTAGCAGATATGGGTACGAAGATGCACTCAGCTGTGTAATCACTAGTGGCTCCTACTTGCAGTTAACTGTAGTAAGTGAGGAGTCAGCAGGCAGTCAATGGTGGCTTTGGCTGATAGGTGGTGCGGGTTGTCTTCCAATCGAATGATCGGAGGCTCAATCCCAGATCTTCCAGTCCGCATTGTCAAAGTATCCTTGGGCAAGACACCGAACCTCAACGCTGTGCCATCAGTGTATGACTGTGCATGAAAGTGAATTAGTTTAGTCCTAATGGACAGGTGGGACCTTGCATGGTAGTGTTACAACCTGGCTCAAAGGCTGCAACATAAGGGAGACAAGAAGAGTTAAAAGTAATAAATAGACATTTATTTAAAGAACATATAAGCAGCTGTGTCATCGAAAGAAGGAGGCAGAGAAGAGGGGGCCCATCTCTGTTCAGGCGCCGAGTCTTTATACTTGGCACTCCCACCAGGCTCAGGTGTGTCCCATCAGCTGACGAGCAACAACCTGAAAGACAGAAAGAGAAACAGGACACAGACCCCTAGTGGAAGGGAGGGGTCGTCATTTCCATAAATCCCGGAGACCAAAAAGCACAGAACCGAACTACCATAAGCACTAATCCGAAGTAGCATCCAAAAAGGGATCCTGAAAAAAGCTCACTAACCACCAACCATATCTTCTGCAGATGCACAGCGCAAAGAGGCAACCCAGCTACAACTCAGTTCACACCAACCAAGGCATGAACTGTAGCACTTATGTTCCCAAAGGTAACAGGCCAATCCAACAACTTGCCTGCCACCGCACAACAACAAACAGTTCACCACATCCCTCCTTTAACTACGAACTTGCTTACCCTATGAACCATTTTTACCTACCGCACACTGTGCAGCAGCAGTCTTCAGGTTAACACCTGCAAGGTAACTGGGTCCAATACCCAGACACCCAACAGGCTGTGCAATGCTCTCAGTCCAGAATTACCCAGAAACATCCACAACTTGACCATCACAAAAAACGCAGTTAGCGGGAAACACCAGAAACTATTGTTTCCCTTAGTAAAGCCAGGAACAGTGAACGCGTCAAGCCTCAGACCAACAGCATCCAACTTAAATCTGACAACAGCACTCCAAGAACTCCTCACAGAAGCCATAACAGAGGAAACAAACTTCGACTGCCCGAACACACAAAACCCAAGCAGATCCATACAGAATTGAACTAACACACTTACAGCAGGAACAGCCCACACACAGCTAACATCACTGCAGCTCCGTCCCTCTGACTGCCTAACCAGGACTAAGTAATCTCCCCCTAGTCTTCAGGTGCTACTTGTGGTGGGTACTTACGCACTAAAACCCACGGACCCGGTGAAGAAACCATGAACTGGCCACCCACCTGCAGCCTCGGCCGTGCCCCAGAGACAACTGCTCTAACCACTTTCATCACCACACTACCAAACCCCCCCAACAAACTCCAAAGGATTCCGCTCTTCAACCTAACAGGGACAGACCAGCAAAAGTTGAATCACTGTTAATCACTAATAATAATATTAATTACAAGAAGAAAAAAGAAACGGCCTAGTCCCGTTTCTTTAAGAAATCGCAACAGTGCCCTGCAGCTCATGCCATTCTTCGTCCGCTGCAAGAACTCCCTCCAAACTTCACCTCCGTTCCAACTGACAGTTTTTGCTTCAAGATGTTCTTGTCTGAATTGTATCTTCGACACTTTAGGATAACATGCTCCACGTCTTCAGCAACATTACAAATAGTGCACTTATCTGAGTCCATTTTTGCCATTAAATAGAGTTGAGTTAAGTCCTGTATGTCCGAATGTTAACCTTGCTAATATGACCTCTCTTCTATACTTCCCTTTGTATGTCTTCACATTTATGGATTTCTGAATGTTATAATGTCTTCCTTTGTTGTCGTCCCACTTCTTCTGCCATAACTCCCGTCCTGCCTCTTATTAATGCTTTAGCGTCCCCCTTTCCAAAAGGAATATTCAATATCTCCTCTTCTTTTGGTGTTAGTGCTCTCTTTGCAATCATATCTGCTCTCTCATTGCCCTCCACACCTACATGAGCAGGAACCAGCTAAATGGAATTTATTCCCAGTCTTTGAAGTCTCAACATTATCAGAGATATTTCCATCACTAAATCCTCTTATTGTTTGTTTTGTCTTTAGGCTCTAAAGCTGCAGCAGAATCTGAACAGATGACCACTCTCTCAGCCTGACCTCTTCTACCCATTGCAGTCCCAAGATTATTATTGCAATCATTTTAGCTGTAAAGACAGACAGTCTGTCATTAATTCGTTTGCATATTGTCACACTAAATTCTGGTATGAATACCCCTGATCCTACGTGTCCACTCCCGTTATCTTTTGATCCATCTGTATAAATATGCAGATAGTTATCATAATTATTGTTGATGTATACTCGAGTCTGATATCCAATGTCATTCAAGTTTCTTTCCATTGTGACGACCCTCCTCCTGTCATACACTGGGGGCCGGTTTTTCCATCTCTTACAGGTGCGGAGTGGAGGATCGTTACCAGGATGAGTCTCACCTGTGCCGGGGCGTGGCTCATCCTTAAATACCCTTTCCAGTTGACAGCCCGGGGGGAAAGAAGACCTGTGCTGACGGGCTCACGACCACGGTTGCGGACCTTGTAAAGCGCGGTTGCGTGTTTTTGGTATCACAAATAAAATCCTACTGTTTGCGCCAGCTCAATGTCTCCTTGTTTTGTCTCAGTCTATGAGCCGGGCTGTGACACCATCCACTTGTTCTTCTGTTCCATCAGTGTTAAATCCACATTGTGAGCTGGTAATGTCCAAGGGGGAACATTTCCCCACATTACATTGGGCCCATACTCTAACCCAGGGGTGTCAAACTCATTTTCACTCTGGGCCACATCAGCGTCACGGTCGCCCTCAAAGGGCCGGTTGTAACTGTATAACTAACTTCTCCCCAACATAGTTAAATAACTCTCTGCATTTGATTATTGTTTATTCAAGTGTACAAATATTGTACATGCAGTTATATAAATGAAAGATATTTAAACACATTTCTGTTGTTATAACATAAATCATTTTAATTGAGGGTTAAGAAACCCACATTACTCTACCAAAGATCAAACTATTGAAGAAAATAACAAAGACAAGTTATTACATTAACTTTGTTCAAAGCTGTTTGTGTCACCTCTCTGCATCACTAATGTTCCTCCCTGTCGTCGTCCTGTGCATGGCAGCTTCATCCAAGAGCTGCTCACTGAGAGTCAGGTCTGATAAACATGGATAGATGCTCTGTATCCGTGTTGTCTGTGCTTTCATCAACAGTTCATTAAAAACACAAGTACCTGCTCGTCTCTTAGCTAGCTGTGTTGTTAGATTGCTGCTAGTTCATGAACTCGGTCTGCGATGGTGTTTCTTCACAAACTGACATTTGTAAAAGTCTGTATCTGGTCGGAGCTCTGCTCACATACCTTTAGCATGCACTGGGCTGTAGCTTGTGTAAATATATTCTGCTGTGATTGCAGTCTGCCTTTTAATTCTTGGACAATTTGATGTTTTTCTTGGAGGCAAAATTTAGCTCCGTGTTTGGTGTCAAAATGCCGACGTGAATTGTATCCTTCATCACCGACACGCCTCATAACACAGAAGACAGACCCGTTTTTGTCCTTGAAGCACAAACATGTATTCGCTTTCCCATCTTTCATTACATTTTCTTCCCTCTGCATCAATTTTTGTCTTCGTGGACATTTTGAGATTATTTGTCGATCGTTGGAAAACCGCTTTTCGGGCTGTTGCCTCTCCTGTCCACCTGTTGCGATAGTTTTAATGTCGGTACACAGACAACATGCTATCTCATAATTTCAACTTTCTCTCTCATAATTTCGACCATGGGGATACTTTTATTTTCAAGTCCAACTTTTAATTATTTTTCCCAAAAAAAAAAAAAAAAAAGTTTTTTTTTGTTTTTGCTGGCGAATTCGCGGGCCACATAAAATGACGTGGCGGGCCGGATTCGGATCTTGAGTGTGACACGTGTGCTCTAACCCATTTCGACCGTATTCTGTAAGGAGTACAGATACTAGAACCCAAAAGCACAACTCGGAGACAAGATCAGTTATTTTACTAGAGTTCAGGCAGGGTCAAAACCGGGAGGTCAGTCAAACAGGCAAACAAATCCAATAAGGAGCAAAAATCCAAGGTTGAAAACAGGCAGACAGGGTCGGAACAGGCAGATCAGGAACAATATAACGGTACGCTGGAGAACTTGGCAATAACACACAAGACAATCTGGCAGGGAACAAGTGCAAGTGAAGGGACCTAAATAGTGAGGGCTAATGAGGGAATGGACTGCAGGTGAGATGGGCGTGGAGGACCAGGTGAGGGGAATGAGAGGTGATCGGGTGTGAATGGTAGGATCTGAAATGACAGGAGAGATGAATGCAAATAATATTTGGTATAACTTTCAGATCAGCTACAACCTTCTTGAGTTCTTGCCCATTTGCAATTTGACTTCTGGCATTCCATTGTAGGATATGCAACACCATTAGGAGGTTAATCAGCCTAGACTGTCCATCATAGTTGGGAGGGTTCAACATCTCATGAATCAGATCAGCCTTAACTTCTTTAATCCCCGGCATCTCTATGGCTGCCTCTACGATTGCCTTAATTCTGTTACTTTTTCTCTTTTGTTGAATTGCCAAATTCATAGTTTTGCAGATGAAGGCCACGAAACAGATTTGATCTACAATTAGCGTTTCCTCATTTATCTCTTTCAATGCGTGGATTTAACTCTGTTCGACTCTGATTTGGGATGGGGGGGAAGGTCCACAGGAGGTTGTCTATTCTCAGATTCTCTTATACCATTCATGTGAGTTTCCCTGGATGTAGCTTTATCATTTTCCTTCACTTTTTTAGCTGCTTCCGCATAAGACACTTGGTGGAGTATTTTATATTCTGCACTTCTCTTGCTTGCATTTGAACTGGGCATCCTCCAAAAGCAGCGCTGTGTTCACCACCACAGTTACAACATTTATTTTTTACATTTTGACCACATTTCCATATTCATGATCCACATCTTGCACATCTCTACTTCTCCTTACATTGCCCTGCAGTGTGTCCCATTATTTGACACTTGAAGCATCTTAAAGGAGCTGGAATCAAATCTTTTACATCATAGCTCATATATCCTATTCTTATTTTCTTAGACAAGACCTTTTCAAATTCAAGCAGCACTGATAGGCTATCAGTTTTCATTCCATTTCCATTTATTTGAAGTCTCGAAGCTTTCATTGTTGGAATGCTGTTCTTCAAATCTTTCTTCCGTAGGTATGTTGGCACTTATCTCCTTCCACATTTTTTAAGCTATAGAAACATGTTCAGCTCTTTCAGGAGAGGGGTGCTATGTATCTTCATGTTTCTAATCTTTAAATTTTTTGAATTATTAAGCTTTTTGCAATATTTTTTGAATTGGATCTCTATGGAGAAAATCTTCAAATCCTGTTAAACTTCTTCAACTTTCAAAGCCTTCTTCTTCCTCATACTTTCAGCTACAGACACCATAGTTAGACATTTCAACTAGAAGGGTTTTCAGCAGTGCAGTTTCAGTGCTTTCGGGCTTCAACATTTTTCAGACGGGTATTCTCCCATTTCTGTGTTTTCAGCAATTGTTTTGCAATTCATTTCAGCTTTCAGCATTCCAATGCATTTTCAGCAGGAAATGCATTTTCTAGTTACCTTTCCTCCTTTCACTTCCTGGATTAGCTCAGCTATGGACACTGACAATGGCACATCCTGTGTAACACCTCTCAGCTTTAAAAAAAACTTGTTGGAATATGACAGATGATCCTTTCTCTCTTTGTCTTTTGTCTGTAGCAAAGATCAAAAGTCGCTTGTTGCTTAAAAACTTGGCAAAGTTAATCTTTCCCATTTCATTCTCTATTGCCTTTGTCAGTTTTAATGGGTGATAATGGGCCCCTTCCTTCTTAAACGCAACCACAACTTTCCATTAATTTGGTTCATCCTCCTTCCTCACACTTGATCTAGTAGCCTTCACTTTTTTACTCTCCTCGCCAAAATCAATTTCGGAGCGGCCCGAACTGCCGCTCCTGTTTCTCCTCTTTCTAGTAACTTCCTGCCATGGCATATTATCACTCTCGCCATCTAAACTATCACCCATGATAGCTGCATTCATGGTACATTTATTGCTAAACCACAAAATTCTGCTCTTTTCTCGCAATCCACAATTTTCCAACACACTTTTCTTCTTCCGCACTCCGATCTCTCACCACCGGGGCCCATCTCTGTTCAGGTGCCAGTCTTTATACTTTGCACTCCCACCAGGCTCAGGTGTGTCCCATCAGCTGATGATTAACAACCTGAAAGACAGAAAGAGACAAACAGGACACAGACCCCTAGTGGAAGGGAGGGGTCATCACAGTAGCCTCTGCCATCAGCGTAACAATGTGTGTAAATTAGTGCTTTGAGGGGTCGGAAGACTAAATGCTTGTCCATTTACCATCCATTTATAATAAAACAGGTTATAAAAAAGTGTTTCGACAAAGCGTGAGTCAGCGCAACCATGAGAGGTCCTTGAGCATGCAGCCATAACCCATAACTGGGCACCCAAAATTCATTGCGGTGTGCAGTCTGCTGCTGCCCAGACACCCATGGTTCCAAACAGGCAGCTGAACAGGCCAGGCCACCCAGGGTGCTGCACCCTGCTGAAAACACACACACACACACACACACACACACACGGATACGCACACATTCCCAAGCTACAGTGCCATGTTGTCTGTGGAGTGTGCCACCCTGCACTGATCCTGGCTTTGGAGGTTGGTTGCTTGGCTGTCAGCTTTAGGCTTTGAATGATAACCCAGACACACACACACACACACACACACACACATTCCTTGTTTTCAGGTCATGCCAAAACGGCAGTCTGCTAGCTCCGTGGGGCTGATTGTCTGGCAACTTCCTCTTCCTTTTTGTCATCCTCTCTGTCCTCCCATCTTGCTGTTTCTCCAGCTCTGTCGGGACAGTGCACAGACAGAACTCTAATAACTCATTCTCTTTATTAGAGTTAATGAACTGGTAAAGTTGGGATCTAGATACATTTAAAGAAAATGTCTACACAGTATAAGAACTGCTGACCACTGGCGCATACCTCTGGCAGCACCATTGTAATCCACTTTGTTCCCAAGTCCCATGATACCTTGCATGGTTTTTGCTATTCCTTTTAGTAAACCGGCATCTGGTTAGCGCTATGCTTCTGCATATAAAAGCAAATAATTTGGGAACATCGCTTGTCACTCCTTAAATACAATTTTTTTTAGTTATTTTAGCTTAGTATACAGATTGAAAATAGTTGGGCAGGTAGAGCCAGGCTAGTTGTATTCCCTTGTTTCCAGAGGGCACCCTTAAAGAAGTGACTTTGTATAGCAGTAACAAATTATATTAGCTTAGCATTAGCTAAGTAGTGTGGTGATGTGGGACATTGATGCTCTGAGTTGGCTTTAGGTCTGCTTTGATTTAAACAAGGCTCTGTTTCATCTCCTTCAATTAAACAAATGTAACTGTATTACTATCAGAGTACTAATCAGCTTCAGTGCTTTTCAGATTGTTCATCACTTCACTATCAATTGCAACAGAATCAATAAAATAGCAAAATGTGCTAAAGTGTAAGAGTGTACGTTATCTGAGGCCACTTATATATATATATATATATATATATATATATGTATATATATATATATGTATATATATATATGTATATATATATATGTGTGTATATATATATATATATATATGTGTGTATGTATATATATATGTATGTATATATATATGTATGTATATATATATGTATATATATATATATATATATATATATATATATATATATATAATTTGGGTGGGTCCCGGCTTGTCATTAAGGGGTGATGGTGGGTCCCGCAGCCAGACCAGTTGAGAACCACTGCTCTTGATGATGCAATAACCTGTTTACTGTTTTCCACTTTCATAATAAAAGTCCCATCTTCACAGCTGTGCCACCCTGATATTTGAGAACATTCAAATTGCTGGACAAAAGTTTTTAAATTGTCGCAACAGCTTAAAACTATTGGTATTTGTAAAAATTTGGTTTATTTGAATCGTTACAACAATAAAAGCATGCCATAGTATGGTGACATGGTGACATGGTGAACTGAAACACCTCTCTACACAAGAAAGTAGGCAGGATTAAAACTTCTGTCTCAAGCTCTTCTTTTACCTTAAAACCTCTTGTACACTGCCCCTATTTTTAGGCCTCTGCTCGAAAATTGCATACCCATACTAAAGAGAGTGTATTTCTGCAACTACAAGGTATATTTTAATAATCTTTTGATTGTGTAATACAGGTAACACTTGTGAGATGTGCTGATGTCTGTAAAATTGTGTATATGTTACTGGTTAATAACAAATACACATATGGCACAGCTCAAATTGAAAAAGTTTCAGGTTCGCCTGAAAAAAAGCACTTGTGTCTAAAATATTACTTGAAATAAAGCCTAAAAAATTCAATGACATAGCCACAGTCATAGCACAACTGGTTTTACAGTCTCTAAAACTGATTTGACTTCGATTGAGTGAAGCAGGCCAGCATAAACCAAGCAAAGGCATGCTAAATTATCATTTTTGGAAGCATTTGGTTGCATTGCTGTATTCAAATTTTATATATATATTTTAACTATATATTCACTTGTCTTATCACTAAGAGTGTTCAATAATCCAAATAAAGCAGTTTGACACCATTTGGAATAATTTTGAGCAGTTATGAATGTCATATCTGTCAATCATAAAAATATATGAATCATAATTTGTGTCTGTGTGACTGTAAAATGGACTGTAAAATGGGCTGTGGCTGCTGTCGATGTGGGATAGTCCAACGGGAGCCATGCGGGGGTGTTTGACAATCTCCTTGTCTGTTTACTGACTAAAAATCGGAAAATGCTGGGCGAACCCCCCTCCCAACATGGATTGGTCCAGCTCACAGTTTCGCCTGCCATTTCCTCATTCAGTGTGCCAGCGCATTGATACCACTCACAGACACACATTACAACATGGGGCACACAGCTGCGCCAACATCTGTGTCAAAATCCGCTGGAAAAGATCAGTTTTTCGTCCATAAAATCACCAAAACGTAAGTTTTTTTACCCAATATGTTTTGTCGTGACCTGTGGCTGATATTGGCATGTAACCCAATAACTTTTGAACGGTTTGAAAGAGAGTAATTTCGAAAACGATACGCGAAGCGGGGTCGAAGCACGGCCCTCTGGATGTGTTCATCCGCCAAAATCGCTCCGTGCTTTCTCATCAGAGACCAAAACAAAGAGTATAGTACTGCAGTTTTTTGCCCAGAAAAACATGGTTTTGTGGTAAAACTTATAGTATTCTTCTAGATATGATCTTAGTTCATGTATAATTGTGTTTTGCAGTGTGTAAAATGGCTCCCGTGGTTGTTTCGCCCAGAATCTCTGTGTTACACAGGTATTTTAAATTTTTTATTCGTATCGCAAAAGTGAATTGTACACAAGTACACCACCCCCCTACCCCCCTCTAGCCCCCTTTAAAGGGGGCTGTCGTGTTCAAGAGGAACAATTACTTTCATCACTTTTCATAGGTACAGCCACACTGAGAGATCAAGATGTTGCCAGATTAGACCCTCTTATTCATCATGGACAGCTACTTGGTTTTAGACGACATTTAACATATCTAACCAAACGATGCTCTACCTACACTGTTCTGTGAATACATCTTTCAATCAGTCACATCAGACCCGGGGCCCAATGTGCAAATATGAGTGTCTATGGTCACCTATGGTCACCTGGGGCGACCGTGGCTCACTGGGTTAAGAGGGTTGTCTGGTAACCGCAGGGTCAACCAGTCGATCCTTGACTGGGATGTGTCCAAGTGTCCAAGTGTCCCTGAGCAAGGCACTGAACCCCCGGCTCCCCGGGGAGCCCACTGGGAGCAGTCCACTGCTCCCTATATACAGGGATGGGTCAAATGCAGAGACACATTTCATGTATGTGTATATGTATACGACAATAAAAATGGTTTCTTCTTCTTTTCTTTCTTCTTTCTTCTATAGGTTAGGATTGTTATGCTCAGCCCTCATGTTGCTTCAATGGAGACCTTGATGACGGGACATCAATAAACGGTTGACATGCGTAACTGCAGTCAGACCACAAAGCGCAGACACAAAACAGCCCACCACACATGATCAGCACTATGGATGATTCCCAGAAGCAGTAGCTGGTTCACCTTTCTCTGAAAGAATCAACAAACACACGACTGATTGACCCGAACCTGCGTTTACACACACACACACACACACACACACACACACACAATGCATCTGTGCCTCGAGGACGTACCATATGTGACCTCCGTGGTCCCTCTAGCCTGGTGACTGGGAAGTACAACGTTCAGTTAGAGGTATGACACCCAGACAGGCATAAATAAACACCAGTGGCCCCTTTCACAGAAACACACGCGCGCGCACACACACACACACACACACACACACACACACACAGGTAAGTGGTTTCCGCTGCTGGTGGTTGCCTTCAGTTGGAGCAGGGGTCAGGCAGGTCAGAGGGATGTTAGAATAAACTATGCTTCTCAAATTGTGAACTGAGATTAAGGAGATAATTCAGTTGCAGGGATCTGGTCATGCTTGCTGTTTGATAATGTTACAGGTCAGATTCATGGACTGTATGTCAGTATGTGACACCTTTGATGTTTTATCTTGAGGATATTTGTATATAACAGTTTAAATAACCCTTGAAAACCTGTTCGAAAGAAGTCCATCGAATGTAAAGCCCTCTGTGTACAACTCTAAACATGTGAATTTATTCTAGGGACAAAATGTTTTATTATTTCTGTGCTGATGCGCTCTTTCAGTTCAATTTTCACCATTAAAACTGCTCAGTCAATGTCATGTTGCGCTGCCCCGAAGCAGCTGAATGAGTCCCTTCCTGCAGCTTCAGATATGTCTCTTCTCTGTGACAGTGAAGGTGGCTGAGCACATCAGTTGAACCTGTTAGGATAGACACGAGTGACGTCTTGTCTACACAAGGTCCAGTGGTGGATTCCTAGACTGTTGTCACAGGTTCATATTTGGTTGTCGGTAATAGATTTCTGTCTGCAATGAAAGTTCAGCCATGTTGCTTCTGAAGTCGAGCACGTTTACCTTTCACAAGCAAAGCAAACACACAATGATGTTGACTCGTGGTAATCGTGTTGAAGACATCTCATGGACACGGACATTGATTGGAGTGAAACTGTTGCAGGTCACTCTTCTGAAATGACTTCCCACTGAGAGTCTGATGTCTGATGTCTGATGATTCAGCAGAATATTGACTTCAACAGTATCAGAGAAGTCAAACCAAGGACTTTATTTCCCAGCCCCAGTGTGCACTTTCTCAGCTACTGTTGTGCTGGAAAGTTAACGCTTTGTCAAACATCGAACTGCTGGGATCTCAGGGCATTTATTCAACCTGCTTTTAGAAGGTGAGGTACATCTTCAGTTTACTTTTTCTTCTTACAAACGTTTAAATAATAATTATGGTTATAATAATGCCACTTAGAAGCTCTCGTGTTCAACATTTAAAGACACGATGACATACTTCACCCTATGAGGTATTCAGAGGCTGCCTTCAAAGATCCTGCTGGTGATTCGTGTTGCCTATTATTGACTTTAGGGAACAACTGATATTTCAATCAGTGTTCATTCATTTCTCAACTAGCCTTTTATTTTGAAGGTGCAAATGGTGTGGTGTTGCTCATTTTCCTTTTTTCAGATTTACTTATCTCCTGTTAATGATATCTAAAGAAACCTGTGATGATTGGTTCTTCCCCTGAAGGCCTGCTGAGTCTGCCAGTCCCAATGGATTCTGTGTGTCTGTCCTACTAAATATACCGTACTTTCCGGACTATAGAGCGCACCGGTATATAGACCGCACCAGCTGATTTTTAACAGAATAAAGAATGTGTGCATAGATAAGCCGCACTGGTCTATAAGCCGCAGGTGTCCCCGTTGAACAGCAAGATGCTTTTAACAGTACCGTACTAAAGTTGTCTTCTTCTATGAACATCATAACATGTTGCTAGCTTCTAAGCTAATTTTAACATTACGGCCAATGGGGAAATGCTAACCGCGATTAGCATTAGCGAATATATAATATATCTTTGTACATCTTTTCATGCAGACATACTTGCATTACAGACTAAGGTCTCTCACCGCTACCAAACGAAAAGCAATGAGGCAATAACTGTTGTTGCTCATAGCTCTGAATAGCTGTTGTTGCCAAGCAACGAGTCTGTTGTTGCAGACTCGTTTTTTCAAATTTTTTTTTTTTTACAGTTTTTTTTTACAGTTCTACAAAACTTGTTCTACAAAACTTGTTCAAGAGTTTTTTTGTGTGCGTGTTTTTGAGTGAGAGAAATAAATGTTTTGTAGAACAAGTTTTGAAGAACTGGGAAAAAAAACTGGAAAAAAAAAAAAACTGGGAAAAACGAGTCTGCATTTGGGTCCTTGAACACACCACATCATGAACCGGGGCAAATCCGCCCCTGAGCTTGCGTTGTCGTCCTCATTACGCTGTCCCCTTAATCTCATAGTATCCCAGACTTTCAGAACCCGTTGGTGAAGGTGGATTCTGTCACACTGTTCCGAGCTGTTAGGATCCACTGGCAGACTTGAGAAAAAGCTGATCTTCTCTGCTCATAGCTCTGAATAGCATTTACGGCTAACTGGCTTGCTGCTGTTAGACCGGAACCTGAAGTTGCGGTTGTTGTTGTGGCGGAGAAAAGCTACGGAAAAATCCGTATATAAAGCGCACCGGACTATAAGCCGAGGCCTCAAAGCGTGGGGTAAAAAGTAGCGGCTTATAGTCCGAAAAGTACGGTAATGTCAATCATGTGAATAGCAGTTGACACCACAAGTATCAGGGGTTTACAACTGTAATGTAATGTGGTTGCAGCAAGAGTGGCAATGCTGAATAAGTGGTGGAATCTGTTCAAACAGAAGAATCAAACCAAACTAGTTTGATTCCAGCGTAACACACAGAGGACGAACTGCAGCTCAGCTCTCTGGGGCTTCTGCTCCTTCACTGACAAGAACTCAAAGTCTCCTATGAAGTGAACTCAGGTCCAAGGTGACAAACTGACCAATTATTAGCTCTTTGTAAGCCGTCGACCACGGGTCCTCCACACTAACCCAGTAAGTAGAGCTTGAGTTGAGATCATTTTGTTACACACACACAAGATTGAGCTTCCTTGCTGAAGTGAGTTTGTGTTACGTATGCTAAATAAAGAACTAAATGTTATTGTAAATGCATCACGACCACAATAAAGAAAAACACAATCATTTAGTTCCGTTTTGTTTGGGCAGGTTGTGCCACGGTTTGCCTGTGTGATGTTGATCAAGACTTTATAGTTGTAGCTCTGCCAAACACGGGTCAGGCCAACAGGCCATTTCAAAACACTAAATATTAAAACTCAATGGACAATATGCCATCCGATTTGCTGAGCACATGGATTCTCCTCGGTAGCACCACCCTCAGGACAAACCTCACTCTCAATGCTACTCTGAGTTGCATTGAGAGACATGTCAGCATGTTTATTCCACCCATCGCTACGACGTGAGGAGCAATGAACCGTGCAGCCTGTAGGGGCTGCTAGCAGAGCTCTACAACTTGTTTCATTAAGCAAAACATCAGAATGTTCTTATTTCAGGGGAATATTCCAAGTATGGATACGACTAACTTGGTTCATGGCATCAGTGCATAGTTTGTGTGGACATCTTGGTGGATTGGCTTTAGTTTGGGGTTTAACTGATGCCCCTGAAATCGAAGTTCAAGATGTTTGTAGGTAAACTCAGTTTCAGTGCATCCCTGCTTACGCCGTTGTTTAAAGTCACCACTGTTTGCCTGCAGCTACATTTGCTGTCTGGCTTTGGTATTTATGTGCAGTTTTCTATTTATGTTAGCCTTTCAGCACACCAAGACACTGCCACTGCACCCGTCTGCAGTATAGTACAGTAGAGGGGCGGCATTTGGAGATGTGAGGCGATAGCCCCCTTTTTTTCAGGGCGGAAAAAGACCCCAATTGTGTCTGAGCGCCCTCCTCTCCCTCGCCTCGCATGCCTCTGGAAGTGCAAAGAAAAGAGAGAAAGAGATTTAGAGAAAGGGAGAGGGAAGGAGGGAAGGCTGGTTCGCTGTGCAGCTGCTCCTGCAGAGGCCTTTGGATTACATCAGAGTGGCTGAGAAGAAAGGAATGAGAGGAGAGAGAGAGAGAGAGAGAGGAGAGAGAGAGGAGGAGGGGGCACCCACAGGAGGGTGTGAGGCACACTCCACAAATCAGACCTCTTTTTCCCATCCTCTCTCTATCCCGGTCCCTCGCTCTCTGTATCTCTATCAAGGGTTGTCGTGGAGCGGCCCTCCACAGAGCTCTCATTGTTATGAGACTGAAGAGGACACACACACGCACACACACACATACACACGCACACACACGCACACACACGCACACACACACACACACACGCGCACACACACACATACACACACGCACACACACACACACACACACAGACACACACACACACACGCGCGCGCGCACACACACACATACACACGCACGCACACGCACACACACACATACACACACACACACACAGACACACACACGGATACACACACACACACACTCGCACACACACACACTCGCACACGCATGCACACACACGCACACACACACACAAGGGAGGAGGTAATTACTTACTTTTTCTGCTGTTACTGTATTTGATTAGCTTTTGTCTACATTCCTTTTCCAAATGAATCTTTCATTTCCATTTTTGAAATTAGAGGCACACACTTGAATGTTCAAATTCTAAACCCTTAAATTGTATGTGAACAACCAAATATCTAACTCACAGCTGAGTTGGACGTCTCATGCAGCTGAGACAGCCTCTGCTCGTAGGTGCCGGTCTTTTCGCCTGGCGGGGAAATTCAGAACATGTACGAACATTTTTTGGGCTGACAATCCTTCCTCAAAGACATTTAAACATGAGAAGTGAACAGAGGTAGTTGGGTAAAAACAGAGAGCTTGAGAGTTTAAATCCTGTATAGGCTGTTTGGGAACAACGAAAGACACGTTTGCCTTTCGGATTGATCAGATGACACATCACACAACCTACGTTGTTTGATGTGTACTGCGACTGAATGAGTATTATGATTCTTTGTAGTGAATAACTGTTGTAGGGTGGACTATGTTCTCTGGGACTCTTGTGGTGGTGGTGCTGGTCCTCATCCTGTGTAGGCGGGTCCTGTGGCATGGGATATGTATCATTATTGGTCAGAAATGGTTCAAGAAGCCTTCAAGCACCAGAGAAGTTGCCAATAGAAGACAGCCTGGAGAAGTGACAAATGAATGAATAAAGCAAAGATATGTTTGAACATTGTCTGCCACTGCATGCTTCTGTGATTGGCTGAGACAATCAAGCAAACAGACTCTTAATGTAAAACATTGCCTCACATAATGTATAGTACATCTTTATTTGGAGAGCTTTTGAAGTTGGTACCTTTTTAATTGGCTTCATGCAGTGTGGAGACTTCTTGACATTTAGTGGTCATTTGTGGTGTTGCATCTTTCTTTTCTTTGGTCTTTTTCTCGCTGTGTTGCAAACAATCCAAACAGGTCAAAAGTTATCAATTCAAAAGAAATACCTTCAGACACATTCACAATCATGGGCAATTTCAAGTCAACCTCAGATGAATGAAAGAAACCAACGCAAGCCATCTCCAGATGGAGGCCTGTGGCCGAGCCTCTGGTCCACCATGCTGCCCACATCAGTAATCACACCCTCAATATTTCTTCACTTTTGGCTGCCTATAACAGCTACAAAGGTCAAGAACCTACAGCCACTCTGTGTTTTATTGTCTTGAATTCTGTAGAGCAAAGGACAAACTTCATGTTGTGCCTTCATGTTGATGACTGTCATTGTTTAAATCTAGCGACTTCTGTAAGAAGAATAAAATAATCCATCTGTTCACTGCAAAATGGTACCAAATGGAAGGATATCTGTCCCCTAACACTTAGTCTGATGCATAATGAATTCTCTCTTGATGAGCGGATGCAACATACACTTCAAACACATGATTTATGCTTGATGACGAGCTGGTTTGTGCCTTGGTTCATTGTGATGACTCAGCGGAGGTCATACTTTACTCACTACTCCTGAAATATGTCCGTCTGTTCTTTGTTTCTGCCACTGAAGAACCAAGAACAGCAGTCATTTTTCTTTTGCTCTCAGGGAGGAAAAGTGAGATTTGATTGTTCACACCCCAGTGTGAGGGGAAGAGGGTGTGAAGCAGCATGTCGGCCTGTTGTTCTGGATGGGGACTGAGTGAGGTTTTTAGAGGAGGTTACAGAGAGAGCACAGCTTTACTTTCAGCCCGCTGGAAACCTCTCTGCCTATCAACACTCATGTTTGAGCTTTGTTTTGTCCTAACTCTTCACAGAAGTCCTAAATCTGAGATTGGAGATACTGTATGTGATTCCCTGGGAATGCTAATGCAAATCATCCTAAATCGAAATCCAGATGTGAATATCGAGCCTTTGCAGCCATGCAGTTCTCTGATGCCTCTGGCAGACCATGAATATGACCTAAATCATGAAAGGATGGTCTCCGTTGTCGCTATCATCCGATCTTTAAGTGTGCACGTTGCCGATATGACCCCCTGCAATGACGGCTCCACACCGTTGAGTAGGTACGCCTGTAAAGGGCAAGTACCTGGCACAGTAGGGCACAACGGGACTGTGAAGTATAGTATCATATTTCCACCACCACACGTCATGAAAAAGACTTCTATGTTACTATCTAATTTACCAAATGTATCTCAGGGATCAACAAAACACACACACACACACTCAAGGAGGACAAGCAAAGCCATAAACACATAACGTTATACAACCGCAGCATATGTGTTTTTTTCATGGAGAGAAGACTCATATGTTGTGTTGGACCAACAGGTATGGATGAGGAGATGTGTTTGGAATGTGGTGGACAGATGTCAACATAAAGGCTCTGGGCCCAGGAGGAGGGGAGGAGGAGGAGGAGGAGGAGAAGGGGAGGAGGAGGCGGCGACAGAGGGGGAGGTTGAACGAGAGGGAGCAGAGAATGGCCCCGGCTCTTTGAAAGTGAATTTCCTTCCCTGCAGCTAGAGATTGCCAGGCCCTTCAATGCTAATGGCCGCTACAAATGGCCATAGATAAGACTTGGAGGACAGAGAGGGAGGGAGGTTAGCTTAAAGCAGTACTGACGCTGTTATTATTTGTATCTGCACTCCATTTTCTCTTGAGGGTCACTCTTTTCTGCTTGTAGCTTCTCAACCACTCTCTTGTACATGAGGTGACTATTTTTTGTGAAATTAAACACAAATCACTTCATAAAACTCATGTTAGAAAGCACCAGCGCTTCAGTTCATTAGCTCCAGCCTCAACAGGAAGAGGAGAGAACTAGTATCCAGTCCCTCAGAAGGGTTGTGATTCATTGCAGTAACAGGTGGTCCCAGTAGCGATGTGGAGTGTTCTCACCAGTTTGTAATGGCTGCTGCATTGAGTCTGAGTATCTGAGGGCTTTTGTTGGCTTTCTGAGACAGTGCTGTGTTTGAGTTAGAGTTAGGTTTACTTGTTTGCAGTTTTAGGAAATTGGATATAATATCAGATGATGTCAAAATGTTAACCCTAATGTTGTGTTTTGGGTCGTGTAGACCCTGGACCCTCAGCTCAAAGATCATCCTCATTCATGGTTTAGAAGTTTGCTGCAGAAAATGACTCATTGCTTCTGTTTATGGCCGAGCTACAACAGCTGGTTATATAACGCTGCTCGACAGCAGTGAACGCTGCTCGACAGCAGTGAACGCTGCTCTACAGCAGTGAACGCTGCTCGACAGCAGTGAACGCTGCTCAACAGCAGTGAACGCTGCTCTATAGCAGTGAACGCTGCTCGACAGCAGTGAACGCTGCTCTACAGCAGTGAACGCTGCTCGACAGCAGTGAACGCTGCTCTATAGCAGTGAACGCTGCTCTATAGCAGTGAACGCTGCTCGACAGCAGTGAACGCTGCTCGACAGCAGTGAACGCTGCTCTATAGCAGTGAACGCTGCTCTACAGCAGTGAACGCTGCTCTACAGCAGTGAACGCTGCTCGACAGCAGTGAACGCTGCTCTATAGCAGTGAACGCTGCTCTACAGCAGTGAACGCTGCTCTACAGCAGTGAACGCTGCTCTATAGCAGTGAACGCTGCTCTATAGCAGTGAACGCTGCTCGACAGCAGTGAACGCTGCTCGACAGCAGTGAACGCTGCTCTATAGCAGTGAACGCTGCTCTATAGCAGTGAACGCTGCTCGACAGCAGTGAACGCTGCTCTACAGCAGTGAACGCTGCTCGACAGCAGTGAACGCTGCTCTATAGCAGTGAACGCTGCTCTATAGCAGTGAACGCTGCTCTATAGCAGTGAACGCTGCTCGACAGCAGTGAACGCTGCTCTATAGCAGTGAACGCTGCTCTACAGCAGTGAACGCTGCTCTACAGCAGTGAACGCTGCTCGACAGCAGTGAACGCTGCTCGACAGCAGTGAACGCTGCTCTATAGCAGTGAACGCTGCTCTATAGCAGTGAACGCTGCTCGACAGCAGTGAACGCTGCTCTATAGCAGTGAACGCTGCTCGATAGCAGTGAACGCTGCTCTATAGCAGGACTTTAACAACTCTCAGGGCCCTAGCCCTATTTTTAGGCCTCGGCTCGAAAATTGCATACCCATACTCAAGAGAGTCCCCAGCTCAACTACAAGGTCTATTTTAATAATTTTGAAGCCAGAATACAGGTAACACTTGTGAGATGTGTTGAATTGTGGAAATATTGTGTATATGTTACTGGTTAATAACTGATACACTTATGGCACAGCTCAAATTGAAAAAGTTTCAGGTTCGCCTGAAAAAAAGCAGTTGTATTGAACTTTTTTTTAAAATAATGCACCTGTAAGCCTAAAAATACGCCACAGACATAGAACAACACGTTTTACATGTCCCCACAACATATTTTACTTCGATTGAGTGAAGTAGGCCAGCATAAATGGTCTGATTCAAGCAAAATTTTGATTTTCGGAACCAGCAGTTACATTGCTGTATTATAATTTTATATACTATATAACTAAATATTAACTATATATTCACTTTTCTTATCACTAAGAGTGTTCAATAATCCTAATAAAGCAGTTTGACACCATTTGGAATAATTTTGAGCAGTTATGAATGTCAATCATAAAAATATATGAATCATAATGTGTGTGTCTGTGACTCCAGCATGGCCTGTGCTTGGCCGATTTAGTCATGGAGCACCTTTTTCGATGTGGGATAGTCCAACGGGAGCCATGCGGGTGTGTTTGATCGTATCCGGGTCTGTTTACTGACTAAAAATCGGAAAATTCTGGGCGAACCCCCCTCCCTACGTGGATTGGTCCACCTCACAGAATCGCCTGCCATTTTGTCATTCATTCGTCCAGCGGATTGATCTCAGTCACAGCCATGCAGGGCAAGATGGAGGAAGTAGCTGCGCCAAAATCGGCTGGAATAAATCCGTTTTTCATCTTCAAAATGATCTTCTAAATCTTCAAAACGTAAGTTTTTTTACCCAATTTTTTTTGTCGTGACCTGTGGCTGATGTTGGCATATATACCCATAACTTTTGAACGGTTTGAAAGAGAGTCATTTAGACGACGCTGATCGTCTCGGGGTCGAATCACGAGGCTGTTTCATGTATTTATCCGCCATGTGCGATCTATGCTCCGTGATGAGAGAGCCATACAGCGATCATAGTTCGTCGATTTTTGGCCAAAATTGTGGCAAATCTTCTAGATATCTTCCAGATATTATATTATTATTATATTATTATATATTATTATATATAATATTAGTTCATGTATAATTGTGTTTACAGTGTTTACAATGGCTGGTATGATGATGTTGCTCGAACTGGACTATTTTTTTTATATGTCTGGACTGTTAATTATTTTTCTTCGTGAAAAATGCTTTCTACGACACGCTGAATGCTACACTTTTCGGGTCCAAAGGGTTTTAAACTGCTCTCCATTCACTAACATGTAGACCACTCCTAATGCGGATCGTCTGTAGGGGGTCAAACAGGCAGCTAGACTTCTCTGGGATGTAACTGTAACTTCACGTTGTAACGTCACATTTGTCTGTGAATTACTTTCTGGCAAACAATGTGAATGCTTGATTTCCTCATGCATACCTCAGATAACATATCAAACATTGAATATTTCCTTATGTGGTGTAATAACAATGCTTTAATGTCTTCATCAAGTGTGAAAGACTGTTCTACATATTGGGATTAAATAAGGTTCAGCAAAAAGGAGAGCTATAAGTACACATACAGCAGTGTGGGGTCTCAGGGACCCCAAACAATCAGGAAGTAATAACAACCAGAGGATGAACAGAGAATGGCACCAGGTAATGTTGTTTGGTGATTTGTTTGGATCTAAAAACGGCAGTTTAAGGTTGTAATGTAAATGATTTATCAAATATTATAGCTGTATCTAAACAAATAGACCTCAGCAGCACCAGTTTGTCGTTAGTGATGTGAGACAGCTTCTGACTCTAACTTCATTATTCTAATCACTTACAGCTCTCCATTGTAACACACACACACACACACTGTTGTATTGACTGGGAAAGGACTGTATAATTTTACTGTGGTTCATTAAAAGTTGTGGCCACCAGGGGGCATCGATCAGAATGCACTCCAGACAAGATGTTCCTTTTGAGAGGTTTACTGACAATAGTCAAACAAGCAATTGTGTGTGGTTCTGAAACAGACATACATGAAATAATAATTAGTAAATACCTCTATACAACATTGGTTTCTAATTAGGACATACAGGGACAGAATACAGGCAGTGATAAACAGGTCCGGGACTCCTACAGCCACCAATTAGCAAACAAGGAACGAGCTACTAACTATCAGAATAGATTGCCGTGCAAATGACACAATATAACACTTATAACTACATTAGACTAACGCCAAACTTTACATCTACTTACTGGTTGTTTGCACGCACACAGTCTTGCGAGTCAAACTCCGAACAGCAACATAAACTAGTCTATTTAGACACGGCCGTCATTTCGCGCCACCTGGCTCGTTCAAGCCTTTTCACTTCCTTCACGCCGTTAATATTAGTCCGCGAGCAGCTGACTGCCGTCCTCTTCCGCAACGGGCGTAGTGCGGTTCCTGCTCCGCTGCTTCTCCGCAACCCGTCTGAGGTCGTCCTTCGTCACAGCCGCCCCCAAATTTGTCTCAACTAATTTGCAACTCAAAGAAGGACTAACCGGATCAGTGTCTGGGATGGTAGGCAGGGTGACAAGGCGAGCGACTGGTCTGGTATAGGTCTTGCCCTTGATCTGAACAACTGCCGTCCGGACTCTCCCATCTGTTCCTGGGATGACTTCAGTTACGTGACCTAATGGCCAGTGAGCTCTTGGCAACTGGTGATCCACCACCATGACTATGGTTCCCAGTTGCAGCTGTGCAGGGTCCTTATGCCACTTAGACCGGGTCTGAAGAGTCGGAAGGTAGCGTCGGATGAAATGTGTCCAAAACTGGTCAGCTAACACCTGAGTGTGTCTCCAACGTCGGCGACTGAGGAGCTCTGACTCAGCATACACAGCCTGTGGTAGTGAGGGGTCAAGCCGCCCCATGAGAAGCAAATTGGGGGTGACTGGGTCAACATCCGCCACATCTGTTGACACGTAACCTAGTGGTTTGGAGTTTAAAATCCCTTCTACTTCAATCAGTACTGTCCGTAGGACCTCTTCTGGGACAGTTTGTGTCTGAATGGTGGCGTAGAGCGCAGCTTTCACTGATCTCACTTCTCTCTCCCAGACACCTCCAAAGTGTGGTGCACCTGGGGGGTTGAACTGAAACTTGATCTGGTGTTTAGCCAGATGAGCTTGGAGTGTGGGGTGCATGGTTTTGAATGCCTCATCTAGTTCTCTCTCTCCTCCTTTGAAATTAGTGCCCTGGTCAGAGCGAAGCTCTGCTGGTTTGCCTCTTCGTGCAATAAAGCGGCGGAGAGCCATCAAAAAGGAGTCAGTGTCCATGCTAGACAAAACATCGAGGTGCACAGCCCGTGTTGTCAGGCACTTAAACAGTATGCCCCATCTCTTCTCGTGGCGACGGCCAACCTTCACTGTGAAGGGCCCAAAACAGTCTGTGCCTGTGGAGTAAAATGGGGGCTTCAGCAGCCTCAGTCTGGACTGAGTGAGGTCTGCCATCTTGGGCACCACTGGAGTGGCTCTCCACCTCTGGCAATCCGGGCAGGAGTACTGATGGCGTTTCACAGCTTCACGGCCATGCAGAATCCAGTATTTGCGGCGCAGCTCTGCAAAGAGGCGCTCTGATCCAGGATGATGGAGGTCCTTGTCTAAGTCCTGAATGATGAGCTGGGTCACTTTATGCCGAGAGTCCAGTACCACTGGGTGGATGGCATCTGGCTCTAACTGGTCGCTGCGGCGGAGCCGTCCTCCAACGCGGATGAGACCCACAGTCTCATCATACTCCGGGGCTAGGGAGAGCAGCCTACTGGTGGCAGATACTGGCTTACCGGCACACAAGAGGTTGAACTCCTCAGGGAAACTGTCCTGCTGGGCTTGTCTCAAAACTTCTCTTTCTGCTTTCTGGTAATCTTCTGCAGGAAGACTGTCTTGGTCTACTGCCGCCCCATGGCGGGACTGTGCAAACGCCTCTGTCAGTGCTCTGAAGGAGGTGAACTGGTTGGCATCTGGGAAACAGGATAAACTGGCTCTGGGCCACAGAAAGACTCCACCTGACGTCTCGTCCACATGTCTCTCAGCGGCATTGTGAGCTCTGACACAAGGTCCTGTGGTGGTGGTTGTGGCTGGTAAACAACATCTTCTGTTACAGGGGGTGGTGGCAGTGGCCAGTCATCATTATCCACTGGAGGCAGAGTGTGACTGCTAGCTTGCACAGGTGAGGGGAATGAGAGAGGGCGGTACGTGTTATCAGCCTGCACGACGTGCTGCTGAGGGGGCTCAGACGTCTGTGAAAGAGAGGGGGCTCTCTGTGGCGGCAGTGGTGGGTCAGGGAGCCGCCTGTGTATGTCCGACATCTGTTGCTGCAACCTGTGATTGTCTTCCATCAGCCTGTGGAGGGCTTCAAGGATCTCTGGCGCCGTTTCTGCTGCAGGCCTCCGTCGATGAGAGGCAGGCGTACTCTGGAAAAGTATGTCTGTATACTCAGGTTGGAAGGGATATTGAGCTGCCGCTCCCTGCGCAGCACTCCAGTCCTCATCTAGCCGGGGAGATGTGAGAGGCGTCATCCTGGCGTTTCTCTCCGGGAAATTCTCCTCGCTGTAGTAAGGCCGCTGCTGTACTGGCATGGAGACAGCGTAATCTTCCATCCAGGCTGGTGGCCGTGTCTCTCGGCGGGGACGGGCGTCTGCAGGACGTGAAGTCCTCTGCTGATATGGAAACATCTTTAATCAATCCCACGGTGACCACTCTGATCCGGCTCGAAGGACCAATTGTTGTATTGACTGGGAAAGGACTGTATAATTTTACTGTGGTTCATTAAAAGTTGTGGCCACCAGGGGGCATCGATCAGAATGCACTCCAGACAAGATGTTCCTTTTGAGAGGTTTACTGACAATAGTCAAACAAGCAATTGTGTGTGGTTCTGAAACAGACATACATGAAATAATAATTAGTAAATACCTCTATACAACATTGGTTTCTAATTAGGACATACAGGGACAGAATACAGGCAGTGATAAACAGGTCCGGGACTCCTACAGCCACCAATTAGCAAACAAGGAACGAGCTACTAACTATCAGAATAGATTGCCGTGCAAATGACACAATATAACACTTATAACTACATTAGACTAACGCCAAACTTTACATCTACTTACTGGTTGTTTGCACGCACACAGTCTTGCGAGTCAAACTCCGAACAGCAACATAAACTAGTCTATTTAGACACGGCCGTCATTTCGCGCCACCTGGCTCGTTCAAGCCTTTTCACTTCCTTCACGCCGTTAATATTAGTCCGCGAGCAGCTGACTGCCGTCCTCTTCCGCAACGGGCGTAGTGCGGTTCCTGCTCCGCTGCTTCTCCGCAACCCGTCTGAGGTCGTCCTTCGTCACACACACCTTTTCTTTCAGTGCCTCTTCTTGATGTCTTTGAAGCCTCCACAGGCCATTAAAACCCTGTTAAGATTCCTCAGATGCCACTGGCTGGATTGTGTCAGTGGACACTTTATCTGACCTGTGTGTGTGTGTGTGTGTGTGTGTGTGTGTGCCACTGTGTGCATTGTGTGTGTGTATGTATCTATTTCTAGCAAACTACCAGAACTTGTGTCTTGTACAACAATAGAGGCATTTTGTTTGGGTGGTTTTACTGTAACATGTTGAAGAGGAGCTGCTGCAGAAGGTGGTAATCAGCTTCTAAACATGAATGATTTGTTGTCACCAGGTGAATGAAAGCAATCTTCAAATAACCATATTTGAATATGTTTTGCCTTTGTTCTGTTTGTCTTGAATCAAAGTAACAGTTTAGGTCATCCAGTAAGTGAGGCCTGTTGAGCAGCACTATAAAATGAATAATCCTTAATGGGACCACCTTGAAAGTCAGGACCCCTGTCGGCCTTCTGTTGACCTGCAATGACCACTTTTCTCACTTCCCCTGGCCAATTGAAGCAGAGAAGTTGGAGAATGGCATAAAATGCTCAAATTTTTCCCAGTGAGAGGGCCCTGCATGGTTTATAGAGCAGCGTCTGTGGAAACCCTCTTGTCTGAGGAATGTATTCTTTGTCGTCCCATCGCCCTCGTGTACAGCGTATGGAGTGGCACTGTTCATTTACTGAGTTAACTGTTCAACACTTCTGAAGTGTCAGACAAAGCCCTATGTAGCATCAATTGCCATGCTAAACACAGATTCACCCTGAATGTTAACAGTATTAAAGCAATCTAAATATTTCTGGGCATTTTAAATTTCAACTCACTTCTTGTTAGTCGACTGCTGTAAAAAAGTGTTTTTAACAAAATGCCAAGTAGTCAACAGTCTCCTAGCAGCTCTGTGAGCCTCTACTTAGACACAGTGGTGCTTTGAGCTACATGCTATCAGCATGCTCACATGCTCCTAATGACGATGCTAGCATGCTAATGTTTAGCAAGTGTGATGTTAACTATTTTCAGCTTCATACCTGATCATTCATTAAGCCGTGCAGATAGCAGGGCTAATCAAAACAGTGACACACTTCACAAAGATATCTGTGTATGTGGCTGAAATATGCTGTTTGTTTTTAGTCAGTTGTTTTTTTCTTTCATGTGAAACTTTGTATGTTGCTGTCTTGGCCAGGACTCTCTGGAAAAGGAGATTATGAAAGTTAATGGGACTATTTTAGATAACATAAAGGTAGCCGTGTGGCGGTGCTGCCCTAGAGGCATCCTGGTTCAGGATGTTGGAGATGTTTAAAATAGCTCAGTGGTTTTCTGTGTAAATAAAAGACATGGGTTGCAGTAGTAATTAGAGAGTGGGATGAGAGTGTGTTCACAATCATTATGTGAGATTATTTTATTGTTAATCTTGGAATCTATAAGAGTGTTCCAGTCTGGTGTGTAGAAAAAAACGAAGACCATTATTTGCCATTACATCCTGACCTGACCTCATATCTGTGGGGGAAGCAGGCGGCAACCCCTGGTTCAGAAAAAGGAAGCCAATAAGGAAGTGACTTAAACCTGTATTCTCTCTAATGGCCAGAAGGGGGCGATGCCTCTGGTTGCAATAAGAAGCCTGATTGTTGAGAAGTCTATGAGAAAATGACTCTACTTCTCTCTTGATTTATTTCCTCAGTAAATGTGAATGTATGGTCTCAATCTCTAGTTTCTAGTCTTCTTCAATACAGCATGCTGTTTATTTCAATCAGGAGATACTTCGTTACAGTTTAACAATCATTTACTACACATGCATGACATTTGAATAGTGCAAAAGAATAGTGCACTGACTACCTCACGGGCAGACCACAGTTTGTCCCACTGGGCCGTGTGCTGTCTGATACGGTGGTCAGTGATATTGGAGCCCCACAGGGAACTGTTCTGTCTCCCTTCCTGTTCACCTTGTACACCACTGACTTCCAGTACAACTCTGTGTCATGCCATCTGCAGAAGTTCTCTGATGACTCTGCAGTGGTCGGGTGTGTAAGGGACGGACGGCAGGAGGAGTACAGGGCAGTAGTGGAGGACTTTGTGGAGTGGGCCGGTAGAAATCACCTGCAGTCTGAACGTGACCAAGACCAGAGAGATGGTGGTCGACTTCAGGAGGAAGACGACGGCTCCACAACCGCTGAGAGTTCTGGGAGATGATGTGGACATGGTGGAGGAGTACAAGTACCTGGGTGTCTCCATCGACAGCAGACTGAACTGGAAGAACAACATCAATGCTGTGTACAAGAAGGGGAGGAGTCGACTCTTCTTCTTGAGGAAACTTCGATCCTTCAACGTGTGCAGCAAGATGCTGGAGATGTTCTACAGTCTGTTGTGGCCAGTGCACTGTACTTCTGTAGTCTGCTGGGGGAGCAGCATTGGAGCCGGAGACACCAACAGACTGAACAAACTGGTTAAGAAGGCCGGCTCCATCATTGGCTGCAAACAAGACTATCTGGAAGAGGTGGTGGAGAGGAGGACACTGAAGAAACTATTATCCATATTGGATAACCTGGATCACCCTCTCCACCACCTCCTGCAGGGACAGCGGAGCACTTTCTCCAACAGACTGATCCAGCTCCGCTGTCACAAGGACAGATTCAGAAAAACATTCCTGCCCACTGCTATTAGACTTTATAATAAAACACCTCGGGTCAGATCATCCTCCACATAACTACTCACTGCTTCACTGTTGTTTGCTGGGGTTGACTTTTGCACTACTGCTCTTCACCTCGTCAGATAATTCAACACTATTCTATTTCATTGTATATACTGTCTATTTTTGTTGTTTTATCTTATATATTCTATATTCTGATATTTAATTTGTCCTACTCTGTTATTCTATTGTGCATTTTTAATACTGAACCTATTTTTGGTTACTCTGCTACTTTGCTAATTGGTGTGTCTTGCTGCTGTAACATACTAATTTCCCCCTGGGGATAAATAAAGTACATATCTATCTATCTGTCTATCTATCTATCAAAGTCTTGTCAAAGGCGATTGGACTCCATCCTGAAGTAGGATAATCGAGGAGTAGTGATGCTGAGGTCATATAGCCCCTAGGTGTCCAGACACTGGTGGTGGTGGTGATGAAGGGAGTTGCTGCAATCCGATGACGAATGAGGAGCAGGACTGTGATGCTGACTGGAGGAGACTGGGGCGGAGGAGGGTAGCATGCGACTCTGCTGAAATGACAACTGACAGCAGCAGAGGAGAACATTTTTAAAGTTTGACAGCAACGATGTGATTGGCTTCAGGAAACTGCAAAATCTGGTTGGTTAATTTAAAGTGAACGCCCACAATCAGCTGATAGAGAAGTTATTTTGACCCAAACGAGCTTCTAGGTTTTCTTACCTAACCCAAACGCAGCTTCCGGTGAAGACAGAAGTTTATTTTGAAAAGACACGTGTTGCATGCTAGTTATAGGAAAACAAACAAAAGTTGAGGAGTCATTTTTCGTTGAAATTTGACAATGGATGAAATGAGCCCTGAGTTTTGCTTCCACTTAATCTCTCTACAGGATGGATGGTCACACATTCTGGCACAGACATTCTGTCGCCATGCAATTTGGTGCAAATATTCATGTTCTTTGTGTATGTGAGTCAATCCATTACTTTTAATCTAGCGCCATTATCAGGTCAAAGTCTCATTGTCTTGGTATTCGAGTTTATTGAGTCTCAATGAGAGTTACAGCCTCAGAGCTGCTAGTCTGGACACACGATGCATCAGACAGCAGGCTGGGCTCAGTTTGTGCCACAAAGTGGCATTCAAACTTTGGTGTTGTTGGAAGCTGTTTTCCCAGAAGGCTAACTACCACACAGATAAAAGAAGTGCTTGGCCGTGTGGTGGGTGGTCACCACCGTTATTCCCTCCTGGGATGCCCCTTCACCCTCCGATCAGACCACGCTGGGGGGATGTTACCGGGGGGCAGGCTGCCAGCCTAAATTGGTCAGTGGGAGGAGGGGGTTGTTGTTACTTTATTCTCATAATATTGCAACAATTTTTCTTGAAATATTGAATTTATTCTCATTAAATTGTTACTTTATTCTATTATGAGAATAAAGTAACAATTTTCTCAAGATGGTACAACTTCCTGGTCAGAGAACACAGATGTGCGGGATATGTTTTGAAGCAGTGGCGGGCCGTGCATGTTATACCTGGGCCTTCACTGCTGTCCTGCAGCTGAAACACAGCTACGCTTATTATTTGTTTCGTGTCAAAATGAAGCCAACACCTGTAGATAGAGTGCGTCTCCTCTCTGCTCTGACTGCAGGTGGGACTGCTGCGCGAGGCTTCTGTGGGCGGCGGCGGAGGGGCTCACGGCAGCTCCCGCTGCTCGTTCACGAGAGTGCAGAACGTACGTGCTTTAACGTCAAAACACCAGAAAAGTCTCGATTTGTCACTAGTAGCTTTTGACAAAAAAGTCTCCATGAGGGTTTGGAAAGTCTCCAGATTTAGGGAGAAAGTCGCTAAGTTGCCAGGAGTGCGATGGACTAAATATGTCCCCAGAGCAACATAGGACGTAACAATGGTTCCTATCACATATTAAACCAAACAAAAATCCATCTTCATAAAAAGAAGTTGTCCAAATAATAATATATAAACAAGCATATTAAAGCTACTGCAGAGGTAAAAACAAACGCATTAACTTATCAGAGCTGCTGTTCACTATTTAAAGATAAAGTCCATCCTCCTTTCTTTGTTAACAAAGAGTTTAATCTCACGGTTGTTCAGTACATCCGTGTGTTTTAGTTCCAGTAAGAAGTCCTTCTCCATTCATGGACGCCAGTGAAGACAGTCGAGCCTCCCTAGTTGTATTTCTTGAATACGTTTTAATGCGTTTGAGGCTGAAAATGTCCGCTTGACAATATCTATTGCAGAGGCAGCCGATATTGGGATTGTCACCGCCCAACATGTCACGCTAGCCCACTGACCAATCACGTACTTGTAGGCCAGCTAGCAGCTCTGACACGTCAAAGAATATGCCCAACATGTCGAACTAAAGATCTGTTCTTACCTAGAGACACAGAGGTTCAATTCAATTCAATTCAATTTATTTTTGTATAGCCCAAAATCACAAATTACAAATTTGCCTCAGAGGGCTTTACAATATGTACACATTTGACATCCTCTTGTCCCGGAACCCTCACATCAGAACAGGAAAAACTCCCCAAAAAACCCCTTTAACGGGGAGGAAAGAGGAAGAAACCTGTGGGAGAGCAATAGAGGAGGGATCCCTCTCCCAGGATGGACAGAAGTGCAATGATGTCATGTGTAGAACAGGATAGTGAATTACAACACATTCAATGTAATTACAGCACATTCAATGTATGACACAACCAAGACAGGAGGCAACACCTGGTCCAGGTAAACCCGGATACACAGGAACCTGTGAGGCGAGAAAGCACAGAGACTCTGGTGAAGAAGCAGGTCAATAATGTGCATTAATGATATCGGTAATGTGAAATAGTAATGTGAGTAATAATAAAAGTGATGTTAGCAGTTGGAGTCAGCAGTGCCATGGTAGGAGGAAGGACCAGGGTCCAGATGAAACCATGCTCCATGGAAACCTGTGAGGAGAGGAAGCACAAGGACTCCGGGGAAGAGACAAAATCAGTACTGTGCATTAATGGTATCGGTAATAGGATTAATAATGTTAATAATGAAGATAGTAGTAGGTGTCAGCAGGGCCATGGCTGGTTGAAGAACCAGTGTCCAGATAAAACTGCGGTCATCCTGTGAGGCGAGAAAGCACAAATACTCCGGGGAAGAAGTAAAGTTAGTAATGAGCATTAATTGGACATCAATGCATACAGACGGAGGTGAAGAAGAGGAGGAGAGAGGTGCTCAGTGTAGGAAGTCCCCCTGTAGTTTTTGCCTATACCAGTTTGTCCATGGGCCGGTCCAACGCAAGCCAGAGCCAGCCCTAACTATAAGCACTATCAAAGAGGAAAGTCTTAAGCCTACTCTTAAATGTGGTGAGTGTGTCTGCCCCCCGGACTGAAACGGGAAGCTGGTTCCACAGAAGAGGAGCTTGATAACTGAAGGCTCTGGCTCCCATCCTACTTTTTAAGACTCTAGGAACCACAAGTAACCCTGAATCACTGGATCGCAGCTCTCTAGTAGGGCAGTATGGTACTATAAGCTCTTTAAGATATGATGGAGCCTGACCAATTCGGGCTTTGTAGGTAAGTAAAAGGATTTTAAATTCTATTCTAGATTTTACAGGGAGCCAGTGCAGAGAAGCTAATACAGGAGTAATATGATCTCTCCTCTTAGTTCTTGTTAGTACACGAGCTGCAGCATTCTGGATCAGCTGGAGAGATTTAAGAGACTTATTAGAGCAGCCTGAAAATAAGGAATTGCAGTAATCTAGTCTAGAGGTAACAAATGCATGAACTAATTTCTCTGCATCGCTTTGAGATAGGATGTGCCTGATTTTTGAAATATTACGTAGGTGAAAAAAGGCAGTCCTAGAAATAAGTTTTATCTGAGAGTTGAAAGACAAATCCTGATCAAAGGTAACTCCAAGATTCTTGACGGTGCTGCTGGATGCCAGCGCAATGCCATCTAGAGAAACTATATCATTAGATAACTGATGTCGGAGGTGTTCTGGGCCGAGTAGAATAACTTTTGTCTGAGTTTAACATCAGGAAGTTGCAGGTCATCCAGGTTTTTATGTCCTTGAGACATGCTTGCAGTTTAGTAAGCTGGTTGGTTTCATCTGGTTTGATCGATATATATTATTGAGTATCATCTGCATAACAATGAAAGTTTATAGAGTGTTTTCTGATAATATTGCCTAAAGGAAGCATACATAAGGTGAACAAGAGTGGTCTAAGCACAGAACCTTGTGGAACTCCATAATTGACGTTGGTCTTCATCAAGGCTTCATCATTTACATAAACAAACTGCGATCGATCCGATAAATAGGATCCAAACCAGTTCAGTGCGGTTCCTTTGATGCCAATATAATGTTCCAGTCTCTGCAACAGGATGTAGTGGTCTAAAGTGTCGAACGCAGCACTAAGGTCTAACAGGACAAGAACAGAGACGAATCCTTTGTCTGATGCGATTAGAAGGTCATTAGTTATTTTTACCAGCTCTGTCTCTGTGCTATGATGCTTTCTAAATCATGACTGAAAATCCTCAAATAAACTATTGTTACGTAGAAAGTCACACAACTGATTCACAACTGCTTTCTCAAGGATCTTAGAGATGAGGTAATGTTAGAGATGGGTCTATAGTTCTACACCTCTGGATGGAGAGCGGGCTTCTTAAGAAGAACTTTGATTACAGCTCCTCTGAAGGACTGTGGTGCATGGCCTGTTAGTGAAGACAGGTTGGTCATATCTAGTGAAGACGTGCTAACTAACGGTAACACTTCTTTAAGCAGTCTAGTCGGTATAGGGTCTAAGAGACAGGTAGAAGGTTTAGACGTAGACATTGTTGAAGTCAGTTTGTCAAGGTAGATGGGAGTAAAGCCATCCAGACATACATCAGGGTTTACAGCTGTTTCTGTGGTTCCTGTGTTTGAGGAAAGATCGGTACTGGTTGGGGGCAGGAGATTATTAATGTTCTCTCTAATAGTTATATTTCTTATCATTAAAGAAGTTCATGAAGTCATTGCTACTGAGGTCTATAGGGATACTCGGCACAACAGAGCTGTGACTCTCTGTCAGCCTGGCTACAGTGCTGAAGAGGAACCTGGGCTTGTTCTTATGTTTCTCTATTAACGATGAGTAATAAGCTGCTCTGGTATCACGGAGGGCCTTCTTATATATCTAAAGACTGTCTCGCCAGACTAACCGAGATTCTTCCAAGTTATTGGAACGCCATGTTCTTTCAAGTTTTCGCGATGTTTGCTTTACTTTGTTTGTTTGAGGTTGTACCATGGAGCGAACCTCCTTTGTTTCACTAACTTCTTCTCTAGAGGAGCAATAGAGTCTAGTGTCCTTCTCATTTAGCCTGTCGCACTATCGACAAGATGATCAATCTGGGTCGGACTAAAGTTATCACAGGAGTCCTCTGTTATATTGAAGCATGGTATTGAGTTAAATACAGACGGAATCGCTTCTTTAAATTGAGCTACGGCACCATCAGATAGACATCTAGTGTAGTAACTCTTGCTTACCGGTGTACACTCCGTTAGTAGGAGTTCAAAGGTTATTAGATGATGGTCCGATAAAAGAGGGTTCTGTGGAAAGACTATTAAATCTTCTATGTTAATGCCATAAGTCAGAACCAGGTCGAGGGTTAAAAGAGTGAGTGGGTTTCTGTACATTCTGACAGAAACCAATCGAATCTAATAATGAGATAAATGCAGTACTGAGGCTATTGTTCTCGACATCCACATGAATATTAAAGTCACCTACAATAATTACTTTATCTGTTTTAAGGACTAGACTTGATAAAAACTGAAAAAATTCTGATAGAAATTCCGAATACGGACCTGGGGCCCGGTACACTATAACAAATATAACTGGCTGTATTGTTTTCCAGGTTGGGTGTGAAAGACTAAGAACCAAGCTTTCAAATGAGTTATAATCTAGTTTAGGTTTAGGGTTTAATAATAGGCTAGAGTCAAAGATGGCTGCTGCTCCACCTCCTCGGCCGGCGCCTCGAGGAATGTGAGTATTGATATGACTTGGAGGAGTTGATTCATTTAGGCTGACATATTCTTCATTACTCAGCCAGGTTTCAGTAAGACAAAATAAATCAATATGATTATCTGATATTAGCTCATTTACTAGTAGAGCTTTAGATGACAAAGATCTGATATTTAAGAGGTCACATTTAATTATCCTATTTTGTTGAACTGTTGCGGTAGTTTTAACTTGGATTAAGTTATTTTGTTTAACTCCTCGATCGTTTATTTTTGATTTAATTAATTTAAGTGGCCGTGGGGCAGACACAGTCTCTATGTGGTTTTGCGTGAGTAACTGCTCTAATGGAAGCTCAGAGGAGTGTGTAAGACTGCAACTCTGCTTCCTGGTCTGATCTCTGGGTTGTCATGTACCAGGTCCATACAGAAACTGGGTCAGATTTGCAGAGATGAGATCTGCTCCATCCAAAGTAGGATGAATGCCGTCCCTCCTAAGCAAACCAGGTTTTCCCCAGAAAGTGTCCCAGTTGTCTACGAAGCCCACATTGTTTGCTGGGCACCACCAAGACAGCCAGCGGTGAAACGATGACATGTGGCTAAACATTTCATCATTGGTCAGATTCGGGAGGGGGCCAGAGAAAACTACGGAGTCCGACATGGCTTTTGCGTATGTACACACAGATTCCACATTTACTTTAGTGATCTCAGAGAGCCGTAGCCGGCTGTCATTCCCGCCGACGTGAATAACAATCTTATTGTATTTACGGTTATCTTTAGCCAGTACTTTCAGGTAGGACTCAATGTCGCCTGCTCTGGCCCCGGGTATACATGTAACTGTAGCCTCTGGTGTAGCTAACTTCACGTTTCTCAGAATAGAGCTACCTATGACCAGAACTCTGCTGGGTGCAGAAGACCCGTTTGTAACGCGAGGTGGCTGCTGGCGAGTCGAGTGCTTCGCCCCAGGTTTAAGCCTCCCGGGAGCAGTCACCCGGCCCCCCGGCTGCTCGGGGGCTGCAGGGAGACGGTTAGCGGGAGCCACGTCTGTTTGGGCCGCATCAGCTACGCCCGCAGTCACCAGCGTCTTAGCTTCCATGGTGCGGAGCCGTACTTCTATCTCGCTAAGCCTTGCATCTAACCGTTGAGTTAACGTTACCTCCGTCTGCGCCAACGAGTAGGGGTGATGGGTAGAGGAAGCCCGGGAGGGAGTATTCTCCGTCAGGACTGCAAAATGGTTGGAGGTGGTTAACGGAAACTCCCCAGTTGGTTTTCTCAGGAGGCCGCGGCGTACCACCTCCGTCCAGGATGGTTTCGGAGTGGAGCTATGGGTCGGGTCTATAGCAGGTCCTCTCAGCTCGTGGTCGGAGGACCGACTACACTCCCCGTACGCAGGGCCGGGTAGCCAGGGAATAGTGTCCGCAGTATCCGAGACCAGTTGAGATTGCATAGAGATATGCTTTGCCTGGGCCGCTGCTACGGATACGAATCCGTCGATCAGCTGTTCCCTTTTCCGGACTTCAGACTCCAGGCAGGTGAAAATCGTCCCTTAACTGTGAGTATGCGAGTTTGCAGTCTCCACACAGACCTGGCCGAGTGGCCATGTTGGAAGTTCCTGCTTCCGGTTTATCTGAAATGAGAGGGAAAAAGTGATAGATCTGCTCAGAAGTTCTCACAAAAACAAACAAACAAATGTATGTAGGTAGGCGAGTGAAAGGCGTGGAGGTGTGTGTGATCCGATGGCCTCCACGCTGTCTCAGCTGCAGTTCACACCACACGACAGGCTGGTGATGTGCTGCTCTGTGCTCTGTCGCATCAGAGGTGAGATCTGATTGGATAAAAGCTCTACTTAAAACAAGCTGCACTGGAAGCAGAGCAACTGAGGAAGACAGGAGCTGTGCAATGAGAACATAATATAATGGGAAAAATATTTGTATAAATTATAATACATGTAGTGTATTACAGACAAATTATTGAATTATAAAATAGCTATAACTTTGTGATTCTGTTTAGGCCAGCAGAGAAGGCCTTGCAGGCCCTGACGGCCCACCACTGCTGTGAAGTGCAGAAACACATTATGAGCTATTTACATCCAGGGTTTATAAATGCATTACAATTCATTTATTTTTCATCGACGTGAGTAGGTGCCACATAAACATTTAAAGAGGTTACTTCCCCAAACAAAAGACACAAGAGAGGAGGAAAGAGTAAATCATGAATTCATATCTTATACAGCAATACAGAATGCCCGAGAGCCTCAGCCATTATATTCCATTATATTTCCCTTTACACAAATACATTTACATTTTCATCATAAAGTGTGACAGTGACGCTTGTTTTGACCTGGTGAGTCTTTCTGTGAGTCATCATGGCAAACTTTGGTCCTGGAGCCACTTGCTGAAGTAGGAACCAGCACAGAAGAGGATTGCAGTACTTTGCCTGGTATCTATATTTCTGTCTGGCTGTGGACAGACTTCCTAGCGATACACAGCCGTGTAAGATGCAGTAACACAACTCTACAGGTGTGTGGTTGAGATCAAAATGAAGGTTGAGTTCCAGTGGCGGCTGGTGGAACATGTTCTAGGTAGGGCCATCCTATCAATTTCAGCAAACATCCCAGTATGATTTAATGAAAACAATTTAAGTATCAAACACGCATTACTACTTTGCAGTTAAATATTTAACATTTATTCCAACACAAAAAAGCAGTAAATAAAACTTATATAATATAATATAATATAATATAACATGTTTATTTATTTATTTACAGGAGAAGTAAACATGAAGTGTAATTATGAATACTGATGTTAAATTAAGCTATGATGAGTTTTCACTGTTAATTTAACATCTCCATTACATGTTGATGCCTCCATGACCAAGTTAAGCAGATGAGACTGAGGACAACTATGTAGAAGAAAAGATGTTCACTTTGTCGAATGTGTAGCTTGACAGAGTTCTCCATGTGTGTCCTGGTGTTCTCATGTTTCCTTACCTCCTCATCCCTCACTCCCTACCCTGGTGTTCTCATGTTTCCTTACCTCCTCATCCCTCACTCCCTACCCTGGTGTTCTCATGTTTCCTTACCTCCTCATCCCTCACTCTCTACCCTGGTGTTCTCATGTTTCCTTACCTCCTCATCCCTCACTCCCTACCCTGGTGTTCTCATGTTTCCTTACCTCCTCATCCCTCACTCCCTACCCTGGTGTTCTCATGTTTCCTTACCTCCTCATCCCTCACTCCCTACCCTGGTGTTCTCATGTTTCCTTACCTCCTCATCCCTTACTCCCGACCCTGGTGTTCTCATGTTTCCTTACCTCCTCATCCCTCACTCCCTACCCTGGTGTTCTCATGTTTCCTTACTTCCTCATCCCTCACTCCCTACCCTGGTGTTCTCATGTTTCCTTACCTCCTCATCCCTCACTCCCTACCCTGGTGTTCTCATGTTTCCTTACTTCCTCATCCCTCACTTCCTACCATGGCGTTCTCATGTTTCCTTACCTCCTCATCCCTCACTCTCTACCCTGGTGTTCTCATGTTTCCTTACCTCCTCATCCCTCACTCCCTACCCTGGTGTTCTCATGTTTCCTTACCTCCTCATCCCTCACTCCCTACCCTGGTGTTCTCATGTTTCCTTACCTCCTCATCCCTCACTCCCTAGCCTGGTGTTCTCATGTTTCCTTACCTCCTCATCCCTCACTCCCAAACTGTCCGTGCTGGATCTGTCCCCGTTGTTTTAAAAAGCTAAATAAGTTATTAGCATGACGTCATCCAGCTAGCCAAACCTGTCTGGTGTACAGCTAGTACAGAAGCTTCATGTACTTTGTGTCTTCCCACAAGCCCTAAAAACTGCAGTCATTAAACCACTCCTAAAGAAGGCTAGTTTAGACTCCGCAACGATGAAAAATTATAGGCCAATATCAAACCTCCCATTTTTAAGTAAAATAATTGAAAAAGCGGTTTTCCAACAGCTGACCAACTTCTTGGCCGTAAATAACTGCTTTGATGTTTTCCAGTCAGGCTTTCGACAGCACCACAGTACTGAAACTGCTCTTGTTAAGGTTTTCAACGACATCCACTTAAACATAGACAATGGCAGAAGTTCAGTCTTAGTGTTACTAGATCTCAGTGCTGCATTCGACACGGTCGACCATGCCATACTCCTAGAAAGACTAAACATCTGGGTGGGACTCTCTGGCACAGCACTTAACTAGTTTGAATCCTACTTGAAGGACCGAGAATACTTTGTGTCTGTAGCTGATTACACATCAGAGCTGACTAAAATGACATGTGGTGTTCCCCAAGGTTCAATACTGGGGCCTCTTCTGTTCAACATCTACATGCTTCCACTAGCTCAGATTATCGAAAACAACAAAGTGTGTTATCATAATTATGCAGACGACACACAAATCTACATAACTATGTCACCAGGGGACTATAATCCCATACAAGGGCTGGGTAACTGCATTGAACAAATCAACAACTGGATGTGCCAGAATTTTCTTCAATTAAACAAAGATAAAACAGAAGTAATTGTTTTTGGTACCAATGACGAACAATTGAAAATCACCGCTCAGCTTCAATCACTGATGTTAAAACCCACAAACCAAGCCAGAAATCTCGGTGTAGTTATGGATTCAGACCTCAACCTGAACAGCCATATCAAGACAATTACAAAATCAGCCTACTATCACCTGAAGAATATATCAAGGATTAGAGGACTTATGTCTCAACAGGATTTGGAAAAACTTGTCCATGCATTTATCTTCAGCAGACTGGACTACTGTAACGGTGTGTTTACAGGTCTCTGTAAAAAGTCTGTCAGAAAGCTGCAGCTGATTCAGAACGCTGCAGCTCGAGTCCTCACTAAGACCAGGAGGGTGGATCACATCACCCCAGTTCTGATGTCTTTGCACTGGCTTCCTGTCCAACAAAGAATTGACTTTAAAATCCTGCTGTTGGTTTACAAAGCACTGAATGGTTTAGGGCCAAAATACATCTCTGATCTGCTGCTACCTTATGAACCATCCCGACCCCTTAGGTCGTCTGGGACCGGTCTACTTTCTGTTCCCAGAGTCAGAACTAAACATGGAGAAGCAGCGTTCAGTTTTTCTGCTCCACATATCTGGAACAAAGTCCCAGAAAGCTGCAGGTTTGCTGAGACCCTCAGCTCATTTAAATCAAGATTGAAGACTTTTCTGTTTGCTGTTGCCTTTAATTGAACCACATTCAATTAATATATTCATCAATTTCCTGCATTTCTGCATTTTACTACTGTATTTTATTTCTTACACTGTTCTTAATTGCTGTTAAATCTCCTTTTCTTTTGCCTTATGTTTTGATGCTTTTAATGGTTTTATGTGAAGCACTTTGAATTAAGACCTCAGAGAGGCCGGGTTAGAGTCCCGAGGCGGGGTTGGAGTCCCACGCTAAATAAGACCTCAGAGAGGCCGGGTTAGAGTCCCGAGGCGGGGTTGGAGTCCCACGCTATATAAAAGAACTGCACAATATATCGCCATTTCCTTCGGGACCGAGTTCGTGCAAAGCGTACACTATAAAACCCAGATCGGCAGAGATCTTTTCCAGACGTGGTTTGTGTGCGAGTAGTTGCAGAATTGCGGCAGTGTATGGTTGATTGCGTACAGCGTAATGTCTCAGGGAGACATCGATTAAGACCTCAGAGAGGCCGGGTTAGAGTCCCGAGGCGGGGTTGGAGTCCCACGCTATTTTGTGTTTTAATGACTGTTTTTATTGTTTCAATGTATGTTTTAAATCTCCTTTACTTTTGCCTTTATGCTTTTAATGGTTTCATGTGAAGCACTTTGAATTACCTTGTTGTTGAAATGTGCTATACAAATAAACTTGCCTTGCCTTGCCTTGCCTTACTGCTTCCCTTTCCCGCTAGTCTGCTGTCTGATTGTGAGGTCAGGCTGATCTGATATCAGCTCTTTGGCTGCAGAATCTCCACCAAAGTTCTCCTCTCAAACGGGTCTTGGAGGAGTAGTGCTCGCCTGTAGAGACTTCTCCTGACGAGAACACTCAGCTAGGGGGGCCAGATCGTTTTGGCCCCACTCTGAATCTATTTGAGGCGCTGATTGGCTAAATTGTATGTCACTCATTTATATCTTCAATCAGCAATTGGCTAAACTGCTTCATAGACCCGCCTCTTTTGGGCCAAAACGATTTGGCCCCCCTAACTGCGCGTTCTGAGACGTGTCTTCACACGGACGGAGAGGACGAGCAGGAAAAGCATATATTTTGCCCAGATATCATATTTTTGCCCAGATATCAGATTACACATATTACTGGGTACATTCCATAGTTCAAAAACACAAATATTGACAATTTGTATAATTTATGATTATTATAATTTTTATATATTTATATATATATATTTTTTTTTTTTGTGTGGCTCAAGGTGGGGCCAGGCCCCATGGCCCTCTATTGGCCAGCTGCCACTGTTGAGTTCTATGATTTGTGTGATCCAAGCAAAGGGCCATAAGTAAAGGGGTAGAAGTGGTGAAAGGCCATTGCCCCCCCACTTTGCGGCCCTGGTCTGATTTGGCGTTGTGGCTGGTGGGATCCATCACAGGATGGTCTTACTGACTGTATCTAACGGTATCCTGCAGTGAGGTCCTGAAGCCGACCTGTTCCACACATTTCTTTACAGTACAATAAAGGGTTCTGCTATGCTTCATTCCAAATCAACAATTTTCTTGTGTTTTTCTTTTCTTTATGTGCAGCGTGGGGGTCATGGTGTGCTATAGTGAAGGCTCACAGTGTGGTGCTATTTAGAATCACATCTGTCTGCAGCCTGCATTAACATCCCTGAATGCATGCAAGGCTTAGAGCAACAGCCACACTAATGAATGAAGCAGGACTGCTGTCATCCCAACACGTTGTCCTGCAGAAGACATCCAAACACTTGCTTTCACACTGTTTGTAGTCAATGAAACGCTTGTGGATGTCTTATGTACTAGTGTCATGCTTTCTGGTGAAAATGGAAAATATAATGAAATCCTTTTGTTTTAAATATCACAAGACCTGAAAATTTGTTTTCCACATTTTGTAAAAAAAAGAGTAAGTCTCCACAAATCTCTTTTCTCGCCCAATAATTCATCTTCCTGTTGGAATCCTAATAATGCTCCCGAGTCTAACAGAAGACAACATGTTCACATGTTTGCATTTAGTGAATGTGTAATTATAGCATATTGTGTCTGGCAGCCATGGCAGTGGGCGCCTGTCCACTCGCATTAAGGCGACTTAATTGTGTGAACATCTCAAGACAGAAATGGCCTGATTTTAGCCTGGGGGGGGGGGTCTGTGAGTTATGGTTCGATTCTGAAATAGCCTCCCTCTATATATATCTGTTGTAGTATTCTCAAGTGTAAATGTGTGTTGTTGTTTCTCTACTTGACTGTATGTATCACTATGTTTTTATCACCAGTTACTCTGCTGGTGGTTGTTAGCATGCATGTGTTTTGGGGTATTTCCATATGAATATATGTCACACAGAGATAGTTCCATAAGTTACACACATATGTGCCTCTGTGTGTGTGTGTGTGTGTGTGTGTGTGTGTGTGTGTGTGTGTGTGTGTGTGTGTGTGTGTGAGAGAGTGTGTGTTATGTGAGCTGGCTGGGAGGCTGAAGCAGGCAACTATTTGCATGGTACATGATCCCTGGTAAATTGAAGGCTTATCAAAGAGAAGCTGGAGAATTGATGTGTTGAGTTCCTCCCTCCTCTGAAAGCGACCTTGTCCCTCCCTGTTCCTCTACACTCCTCCATTCAGCCTTCAAAATGGCTCAGTGTAGTGCAATACTGGTAGGAAGACTACTAATGTATGCATGCACACACACATATAGACATCCACCTTCTATTAGGCACATGTGTTCCCACAAATGTATGTCCATGCTTGTCTGGGTGCTGGTGCACTGAGACACGCAAGAAAACAAATACATGCTATTGACTTGTATGAGGATCCATTGAAACTGCTACATACTACATACTGTACCTATGTACCGCTTTGGAACTATGTTTTACTGCACTACAGTCATCTGACCACTAGAGTTCTAACTAGGCTTAAATAAAGATAAAGACACTGTCAGAATATTCAGTCACCCGCTACTACATTCAAATACTACTCTCACATGAATGTATTAGTATTAACAATCCAAAGAATATGATTAATACAAGATTAACAGCTACACTCTGTACACTCTGCTGATGAAACTTACTGTACTTTTACTGTACTCCTACAGTGCCTTTGGAATGACCTTCTTTTATGCATAATTCATCCATACAGTGTGGTCTGGTCTTCATCAAAGTCACTATAGAAGACAAATATACTGTTTGTAAAACAATAACACTCAATTAATAGTTTTCCAAATTGGCATATTTATCAAATAATCTGGAAATTAAAATTGCCAATAGAAAATAGTATGTGAAGCTCTTCACAGAAAGATGTCCTATCAATGAGCTGAAGCTGTAGTTCATTCTTACTGTATTCTGTACAAAACACATGACAAATATTAGTTGCTGACACTCCTCACATGCTTATGTGTTCCATCGTTGACATGTGCTGTCAGAGTACTTCATATGAAGCAAAATAGAAAAAGGGGAGAACCCAGGGTTACATGTATTATATATATAATAATATTTATTACAGGGTTACATGTATTATATATATAATAATATTTATTACAGGGTTACATGTATTATATATATAATAATATTTATTACAGGGTTACATGTATTATATATATATAATAATATTTATTACTGGGTTACATGTATTATATATATAATAATATTTATTACAGGGTTACATGTATTATATATATAATAATATTTATTACAGGGTTACATGTATTATATATATATAATAATATTTATTACTGGGTTACATGTATTATATATAATAATATTTATTACTGGGTTACATGTATTATATATGTAATAATAATATTTATTACTGGGTTACATGTATTATATATATATATAATAATATTTATTACAGGGTTACATGTATTATATATAATAATATGTATTACTGGGTTACATGTATTATATATATAATAATATGTATTACTGGGTTACATGTATTATATATAATAATATTTATTACTGGGTTACATGTGTTATATATAATAATATTTATTACAGGGTTACATGTATTATATATAATATTATGTATTACTGGGTTACATGTATTATATATAATAATATTTATTACTGGGTTACATGTATTATATACATATAATATTTATTACCGGGTTACATGTATTATATATATATAATAATATTTATTACAGGGTTACATGTATTATATATAATAATATGTATTACTGGGTTACATGTATTATATATATAATAATATTTATTACAGGGTTACATGTATTATATATAATAATATTTATTAAAGGGTTACATGTATTATATATATAATAATATTTATTACAGGGTTACATGTATTATATACATAATAATATTTATTACTGGGTTACATGTATTATATATATATAATAATATTTATTACAGGGTTACATGTATTATATATAATAATATTTATTACTGGGTTACATGTATTATATATAATAATATTTATTTCAGGGTTACATGTATTATATATAATAATATTTATTACTGGGTTACATGTATTATATATAATACTATTTATTGCTGGGTAACATGTATTATATATAATAATATATATTACTGGGTTACATGTATTATATATATAATAATATTTATTACAGGGTTACATGTATTATATATAATAATATTTATTACAGGGTTACATGTATTATATATAATACTATTTATTACAGGGTTACATGTATTATATATATAATACTATTTATTACAGGGTTACATGTATTATATATATAATAATATTTATTACAGGGTTACATGTATTATATATAATAATATTTATTACAGGGTTACATGTATTATATATATAATAATATTTATTACAGGGTTACATGTATTATATATAATACTATTTATTACTGGGTTACATGTATTATATATAATACTATTTATTACTGGGTTACATGTATTATATATATAATAATATGTATTACTGGGTTACATGTATTATATATAATAATATTTATTACAGGGTTACATGTATTATATATAATAATATTTATTACTGGGTTACATGTATTATATATATAATAATATTTATTACTGGGTTACATGTATTATATCAGCATACGGTGGTTACATGCATAGTGCCTTTTAAAAAAACGTTTTCAAAAGTGCAGTGAAGGATCTGATTCCTTTGAATATTTGAATACTGGGGATTGATTGAACAGGTTGGATCTTATTATAACAGCTTCAAGCACTGATCAAGTGAGATTTCATCTGCAAAGTAAATACAGTCATTTGATAAACATAGTATCTCAGAGAAAGAGTGTGTCTGTAGAAGTATAAAATCAAACCACTTTACAGGTCTGACTGGCCCAAGACCTCCTCCTCCTCCTCCTCTCTGCTCTACTTCTCATATGAACACTTACTTTGGGAAACATCTTTGCAGAACTTCGAAGGTAAATATTGATATCAAATTCATTTCTTTCAGCCCAGTGCATCTACAGTATGTTTATAGCCTAAATACATCCAGGGTGTGTGTATCTAGCTGAGCACCAGACTGGAGACAAAGAATACTTAGCATCCACTTTAAAGCTGTTACCTGCACAGGGTCATATATTCATTCGTCACAGAGCAGCGTATTCAGTCTCACGCTTTCTTCAACAAAGTGAGGAAATGAAAGCAAAAGAAATTGCAGAAAGTCTGTTGAGATCCTTCCTGGTGACTGATACTGTCCTCAGCTCACCTCATGTTTACATTCTACTACCGGACATTGTTCTTGTTGTCCTGCCAACTGTGTTACAGCCCTTGTGTGGGAGTTGTTGGTTGATTGTTCAAAGTCACCGCCACTTTATCAGTAAGCACTCACTGTTTGCACTCCCTAACAAACACTTATCACCAAGTCCGGTGTCTCCACTGCTGCTCACCCATTTCACCTTGTCTGGCTTTCTCTGAATAATATTAACCTTTCTGCCAATTCCAGACCTTGTAAATGGTGCGTATGCAAACATGAAACCTTTGATATCTGCGGTTACACTTGTAGTCAGTCTTCCTAAGAAAAATGTCATGACTCACAAAACCAACCAGTCGCGGATGTTTACGTCTTCCTAGTGGAGATAGCCACTCACCTCATGTGACGCCAGTGATTTACGTGGGGAAAGTGAACGACCACCACTTGGCCCTCTCATCACCACCAGTAAGGTGCCCTTGAGCAAGACCCTAAACCGGCAGCTGCTTGAGGCGAGCTGCAGCTGCCAAAAGACCAGTGACCTTAAGATGTGTGCTCGCCTGCTCACTGACAGGTTGCCAGCTCTCACGCTTTTGGTGTTTGACACCAGCTTTCACGCTCTCTCTCACTTCTCTTACTATTCAGCAGCTACTCTGCTGACCTGTGGTCCATACAATGAATGTAATCACAGACAGCCAGAAGCACACATTTACATGCGTAAGTAGGTAGAGGCGTCCCTCATTCAATCTGTTCTGCAATTTCACATCTATTACAAACTGAAATGCCCATAAAGATATGACTTCCAATGCAAGTCTGTGACAGGTTGATGAGGGTAACCAACAGCCAGACTCAGGATCGGTCAGAATAGCGCTGGTCTGGTGAGATGTCCTATATCTCCGCATTGATCTGTGTGATGGAATGCCCAGCTCTGGTTGCTGTGAAGTGATAACTTTCCCAACCAGTAATAGTACAAATACATCAAACCTGTCATAGAATACAGAAAATAAACTTGACTTCATTTAGAATTGATGCCAACAAGGTTCAGAGGTCGTTGCATGGATCCTGGCAGAACAATCTCACTGCAGCTCTTCTGAAGCTCTCAATCATACAACTTCATAGGTAGATGGAGTTTACTCAGTTGTTGCAGACTTTAAGATTTTATTATTTTTCTGAGCAATTCTAGGAGTTCACATCCATGTTGTGTTAAGAGTTGAGCATCAGAGTTCATTCTTAACCTTTGAAACAGCTGTTGACAAAATAATCTGAGCACAAAGTCTGTTTAGAAGCTATGTAGAGCTGATCAACTTTAAGACAATGTGATGTACTTAAAGTGGACAAAACATTAATTTAAATTGAATTGAATTTAAATTCAGTAGTTACAGCAGGGAGAAATCAATGTGCATCCAATGAAGATCAATGTATGTGATGGAGAGCTCCAGAGCATCCATGACTCTGCTTTGTCAATCATTGTTTCTAAGGCGTGAGTCTAAGAGCCAACGTTAAAGCTTGGCATGTTAGTTGATTGTTTGGGGCACAGTCACTAACATGTCACTATGACCCCACTGCAGAGCAATCCCACAGTTGAGCTATGAAGACCAGGCTGTATAGCACCATGTCAAGTGAAATGGTCTAATATTGCATGATCATTTGGAAGTACCGTTTCTGGTCAAAGGTGGTTCTTAACAGAAGCCTTTGTCACATTAGAACACTGCATGTTGTCATATTCATGTCTACTCGTGCAAATGTTATGTTGCTGAGAAAGGTCTGATGGTTTATTCTGCCATTGAAAGTAATCACACTTGTGTCTTGATTTCTTCAACATGGCGGGACATTTAAGTGAAACCCGCTGGTGAAGAGCAGCGTCTGCAATCATCCTGACAGCACATGAATGCACAATTATCCACTGAGACCCACAGGGATGGGTCGGCCTGACAGCTATGACTGAGTCTGCCTATGTCTCTCTGGATGACTGTCAATAGAGGGCTGCTGGGATCAACAGAGTCCCTCTGTGACGATGGGAGCAGCTCGTTGGACATGCCTCGGAGGACAGATGCGCAACAAGTGTTGTAGTGTCATGTGCACACATACACAAATGGACAGATTGACCTGTTGTTAATCAGGCACATGCCAACATGATGCCTTTCGGTTACTCACAAATGGCTGAATGAGCTTGTGTGTGTGTGTGTGTGTGTGTGTTCTCTGTAGTGTGGTGCACAGCCTGGCACAATGCTGAACAGATGTAAATCCAACAAGCCTGACATTCCCGCCAAACTGACCCCTAGAGTGAGCCTTCCCACCCTCAACACACACCAGCACACACACAGCTCATGTACACACTCACCCACCTCCTTCCCGCCAATATCTATCATAGCCTCAACACACACACACACACACACACACACACACAATCCCTGAGCGTGTGCTCCATGTCCAGCCCCACGTCACACTCCCCTCCTTAGTATAATGGGAGGTTAGGGACACACAGTGGCCTTGTGTCAGGCACATGGCAGACCATTGTGTGTGTGTGTGTTTGAATCATCAGGCAGGTGCTTCTTTTGTCTCTGAGACAGTAGCGCTCGTCCAGACAATAGTCCAGAATGGACAGTTGCCGTGTACACAATATCGTGGCCCATCAGCCCCGTGGCCCGCGGTTTGCTGCCTTACGTTGTAAACGAGGGGGGGGGGTCAAAGGCTCCTCAGTTGACGGACAGACAGACAGACAGACAGACAGATTGGCAGATTGACAGGATGGCTGGCAGCAGGCTCTTGAGAGGTGGACTAGTCGGTGCATTTGTAATTGAATAGATCTGATCTGACCGACTGATGGTGGTACACTCAGCTTTGTTTCCTGGAGGACCTGTTACATATGTTGAACAGAAGTAATCCAAAAGAAGCAACAAATAAGCATTATGGATTCATTTTCAACCTATTTATTTATTGGAAAAGATGCTGACAGAATGCAGAATCAATTCTAATGTGTTATTGAATTAGCAATACAAAAAAATTAAAAGAGCAGAGGCGTAGTAATTATTGCTGAGGGTATGCTTGGCAATGAATTCAATGCACAGATATTGAATCTGGGAGATGTGCTGATGGGAGTTGCTGACATGAAAGCAGAAGGAATTGGCACAGAAAGAGCATTTTTCTCTGTATGTGCACCAGATATGTTTGATGCTGAGTTGTATCACTAATTAACGATCTAATACTCCAATGATCTGAATTTCCTCAGGAGGGTTATTTTAATGCCATCTGCCTCGACTCCTTGAGTCCAGAGATCCCTTGCATTACGGAAAGCGGCTGGAGGTCTCTGTGAGATAGTTACTGGGATTCCTTCATGATACCAACTCTCTCATATCAACTATATTTTGAGTTAATTTCATCGAGCATCATTGCTGTGATTTGAGACACGTCATTAAGAATCAGTCGTCACACAATCAGGTTGGTGAGAAACCTGGAAAAACACAGCAGGCTCCAGGCTTAATCATCAATATGATTAAACCCAACTTTAGTTAGGAAGCTGGACCATGTGATCACATCATCAACTGCAATAATAAAGGGCTGAAGTTGAAGAACACAGAGCTAACAGAGCTAGTTGGTAGTCTCTCATATTTCTGTGTTGTAATCATGACTTTAAGTGATGAAAATAAAAATAAGAATCTCGGGAAGTCAATGGCTGCACTAAACCAACTAATCTATATAAATCATGCTGCTGAGATTGTTCCAAAACCAGACCCAAGCTTTCATCCTTTGTTCAACCCTCTTCATTCACCACTGTGTCTGTTGACCAAAGCAAAACATGTCTGACCACCTGCTGCCCAAATGGCCGGCATGTGTCCAGCCTGTGGTCACCACTGCAGAACAATATGGATCCACCAAAGAAAGTAAGAGGGATTTTGTCCCCCTCATGGCCGTGTGTTCTCACGCCATCCTCCTCCCACACACCTCCCTGACCTCATTGCATACACTTGATCAACTTCCTTGTGTGTGTGTTGTTGTGTCCTGAAGCGTGGCCATCACGAAGTGGTGACCACTCCTCACCAGGAGGCCCATTTCGTCTTGCTGAGCTGACCTGCTTCTCAACTCATTAGTAACATCCATGCACACACAAACGCTTTCAATTACACATTTCACAGCTGCACCAACGCTACTGGTCATTAGAGATAAGCTGCGTACATGTAGCAGTGGCTGCCTGCGTGAGGTGTGATCTCATTGTGGACAGGAGACAGTGAAGGACATGAATCACTTGTCTATGCCCAGAGGTCGGTCTGCCATGTGCAGGTTAATCCCCTCAGAATGCTGAGGTCAGATCATATCACATCTATGAAGACATCTATGAACACTTGTGTTTGTAGACCAGGTCAGACGCCATGTCATACAAACTAGTTATCTTCAAGCATCCGGTGACCAGGGTTACAGGACCTGCTGGTGGGATAGATCTGGCTCAGGTGTAATGGTGCAACAGTGCGCATTCATTTCTTTCAAACTAAAGTTAAGGTCAGGTTTCGGAAAAGATTGTGGGTTGGGTCCAAAGAGTTGTTTGTGATGTAAAATAACTACGTTTGTTTCATAACTTACGTTTGTGGCGTTAGTATGTAAGTTACATAACAAAAGAGAACTAAGTCAACATTGACTTGTGACTTTCATGGGACACGAACTGCAGCCTCCTGGGTGAAAGTCCTGTGTTGGACCTATAATGACATCCTTGCTGCTGCTCTAAAACTCACACCTGATCCTGTCTCACTCAGTGTCCACTAACACACTGTAACGACCACTACCTGGGTGTCTATATAGTGACATCACTCGTCCACCCATGTGAGTCAGAGTTTACATCTGTAAGGGGAAGACGCAGGTCGGAGCTGTTGTACCTAGTTTTGCAATATTAGTCTCTTTTTGCCTGCTGAAACCGAGACCTGTATCGCTTAACGTCTGCCCTGAATAGAACTACAGCTGAGGGACAAAGGTTTTGTCTGGTGGTCATCCCTTCCACTCTAAAGACTCCCCGGAGATCCACCACATCTCTACAACACACACAGACCACTGTGCTTCTAAAGGCCCCTGATGGACAGATTGAGGACACACAAATACACTCTTATTGTACATGCACAATGATAAAGGGTTAATTGGTAATGGTCAAGCAGACTTTGGGTTGTCTGCAACGAGGGGGCACATTTGTGTGTGTGTGAGTGTGTGTGTCTGTGAGTGTAGGTGTGTGTGTGTGTGTGTATGTGTGTGTATATGTGTGTGTATGTGTATGTGTGTGTGTATGTATGTGTGTATGTGTGTATATGTGTGTGTGTATCTGTATGTGTGTGTATGTGTGTATGTGTATTTGTGTATATGTGTATGTGTGTATATGTGTGTATCTGTATGTGTGTGTATGTGTGTATCTGTATGTGTGTATGTGTATTTGTGTATATGTGTGTATGTGTATGTGTATGTTTCCTTCTTTACATTCCTTCACGCTGCGATCCAGTAGTCGTGGGCCATTCAGAGCAACCCAACAAACCACTACAGGAGACAGCACAGAGCAGCACAGAGCAGCACAGAGCAGCACATCACCAGCCTGTGGTGTGGCGTGAACTGCAGGGAAGCAGGAACTTCCAACATGGCCACTCGGCCAGGTATGTGTGGAGACTGCAAACTCGCATACTCACAGTTAAGGGACGATTTTCACCGCCTGGAGTCTGAAGTCCGGAAAAGGGAACAGCTGATCGACGGATTCGTATCCGTAGCAGCGGCCCAGGCAAAGCATATCTCATCTATGCAATCTCAACTGGTCTCGGATACTGCGGACACTATTCCCTGGCTACCCGGCCCTGCGGACGGGGAGTGTAGTCGGTCCTCCGACCATGAGCTGAGAGGACCTGCTATAGACCTGACCCATAGCTCCACTCCGAAACCGCCATCCTAGAAGGAGGTGGTACGCCGTGGCGTCCCGAGAAAACCAGCTGGGGAGTTTCCGTTAACCACCTCCAACCATTTTGCAGTCCTGACGGAGAATACTCCCTCCCGGGCTTCCTCTACCCTTCACCCCTACTTGTTGGCTCAGACGGAGGTAACTCAACGGTTAGATGCAAGGCTTAGCGAGATAGAACGGCGCCGCACCATGGAAGCTAAGACGCTGGTGACTGCGGGCGTAGCCGATGCGGCCCAAACTCCCACTAGCTGTCTCCCTGCAGCCCCCGAGCAGCCGGGGGGGCCGGGTGACTGCTCCCGGGAGGCTTACACCTGGGGCGAAGCACTCGACTCGCTAGCAGCCACCGTCCCGTTACAAACGGGTCTTCCGCACCCAGCAGAGTTCTGGTCATAGATAGCTCTATTCTGAGAAACGTGAAGCTAGCTAAACCAGAGGCTACAGTTACATGTATACCCGGGGCCAGAGCAGGCGACATTGAGTCCTCTCTGAAAGTACTGGCTAAAGATAACCGTAAATACAATAAGATTGTTATTCACGTCGGCGGGAATGACAGCCGGCTACGGCTCTCTGAGATCACTAAAGTAAATGTGGAATCTGTGTGTACATACGCAAAAGCCATGTCGGACTCCGTAGTTTTCTCTGGCCCCCTCCCGAATCTGACCAATGATGAAATGTTTAGCCACATGTCATCGTTTCACCGCTGGCTGTCTTGGTGGTGCCCAGCAAACAATGTGGGCTTCGTAGACAACTGGGACACTTTCTGGGGAAAACCTGGTTTGCTTAGGAGGGACGGCATTCATCCTACTTTGGATGGAGCAGATCTCATCTCTGCAAATCTGACCCAGTTTCTGTATGGACCTGGTACATGACAACCCAGAGATCAGACCAGGAAGCAGAGTTGCAGTCTTACACACTCCTCTGAGCTTCCATTAGAGCAGTTACTCACGCAAAACCACATAGAGACTGTGTCTGCCCCACGGCCACTTAAATTAATTAAATCAAAAATAAACGATCGAGGAGTTAAACAAAATAACTTAATCCAAGTTAAAACTACCGCAACAGTACAACAAAATAGGATAATTAAATGTGACCTCTTAAATATCAGATCTTTGTCATCTAAAGCTCTACTAGTAAATGAGCTAATATCAGATAATCATATTGATTTATTTTGTCTTACTGAAACCTGGCTGAGTAATGAAGAATATGTCAGCCTAAATGAATCAACTCCTCCAAGTCATATCAATACTCACATTCCTCGAGGCGCCGGCCGAGGAGGTGGAGCAGCAGCCATCTTTGACTCTAGCCTATTATTAAACCCTAAACCTAAACTAGATTATAACTCATTTGAAAGCTTGGTTCTTAGTCTTTCACACCCAACCTGGAAAACAATACAGCCAGTTATATTTGTTATAGTGTACCGGGCCCCAGGTCCGTATTCGGAATTTCTATCAGAATTTTTTCAGTTTTTATCAAGTCTAGTCCTTAAAACAGATAAAGTAATTATTGTAGGTGACTTTAATATTCATGTGGATGTCGAGAACAATAGCCTCAGTACTGCATTTATCTCATTATTAGATTCGATTGGTTTCTGTCAGAATGTACAGAAACCCACTCACTCTTTTAACCCTCGACCTGGTTCTGACTTATGGCATTAACATAGAAGATTTAATAGTCTTTCCACAGAACCCTCTTTTATCGGACCATCATCTAATAACCTTTGAACTCCTACTAACGGAGTGTACACCGGTAAGCAAGAGTTACTACACTAGATGTCTATCTGATGGTGCCGTAGCTCAATTTAAAGAAGCGATTCCGTCTGTATTTAACTCAATACCATGCTTCAATATAACAGAGGACTCCTGTGATAACTTTACTCCGACCCAGATTGATCATCTTGTCGATAGTGCGACAGGCTAAATGAGAAGGACACTAGACTCTATTGCTCCTCTAGAGAAGAAGTTAGTGAAACAAAGGAGGTTCGCTCCATGGTACAACCTCAAACAAACAAAGTAAAGCAAACATCGCGAAAACTTGAAAGAACATGGCGTTCCAATAACTTGGAAGAATCTCGGTTAGTCTGGCGAGACAGTCTTTAGATATATAAGAAGGCCCTCCGTGATACCAGAGCAGCTTATTACTCATCGTTAATAGAGAAACATAAGAACAAGCCCAGGTTCCTCTTCAGCACTGTAGCCAGGCTGACAGAGAGTCACAGCTCTGTTGTGCCGAGTATCCCTATAGACCTCAGTAGCAATGACTTCATGAACTTCTTTAATGATAAGAAATATAACTATTAGAGAGAACATTAATAATCTCCTGCCCCCAACCAGTACCGATCTTTCCTCAAACACAGGAACCACAGAAACAGCTGTAAACCCTGATGTATGTCTGGATGGCTTTACTCCCATCTACCTTGACAAACTGACTTCAACAATGTCTACGTCTAAACCTTCTACCTGTCTCTTAGACCCTATACCGACTAGACTGCTTAAAGAAGTGTTACCGTTAGTTAGCACGTCTTCACTAGATATGACCAACCTGTCTTCACTAACAGGCCATGCACCACAGTCCTTCAGAGGAGCTGTAATCAAAGTTCTTCTTAAGAAGCCCGCTCTCCATCCAGAGGTGTAGAACTATAGACCCATCTCTAACATTACCTCATCTCTAAGATCCTTGAGAAAGCAGTTGTGAATCAGTTGTGTGACTTTCTACGTAACAATAGTTTATTTGAGGATTTTCAGTCATGATTTAGAAAGCATCATAGCACAGAGACAGAGCTGGTAAAAATAACTAATGACCTTCTAATCGCATCAGACAAAGGATTCGTCTCTGTTCTTGTCCTGTTAGACCTTAGTGCTGCGTTCGACACTTTAGACCACTACATCCTGTTGCAGAGACTGGAACATTATATTGGCATCAAAGGAACCGCACTGAACTGGTTTGGATCCTATTTATCGGATCGATCGCAGTTTGTTTATGTAAATGATGAAGCCTTGATGAAGACCAACGTCAATTATGGAGTTCCACAAGGTTCTGTGCTTAGACCACTCTTGTTCACCTTATGTATGCTTCCTTTAGGCAATATTATCAGAAAACACTCTATAAACTTTCATTGTTATGCAGATGATACTCAATAATATATATCGATCAAACCAGATGAAACCAACCAGCTTACTAAACTGCAAGCATGTCTCAAGGACATAAAAACCTGGATGACCTGCAACTTCCTGATGTTAAACTCAGACAAAAGTTATTCTACTCGGCCCAGAACACCTCCGACATCAGTTATCTAATGATATAGTTTCTCTAGATGGCATTGCGCTGGCATTCAGCAGCACCGTAAAGAATCTCTGAGTTACCTTTGATCAGGATGTCTTTTCACTCTCAGATAAAACTTATTTCTAGGACTGCCTTTTTTCACCTACGTAATATTTCAAAAATCAGGCACATTCTGTCTCAAAGCGATGCAGAGAAATGAGTTCATGCATTTGTTACCTCTAGATTAGATTACTGCAATACCTTATTATCAGGCTGCTCTAATAAGTCTCTTAAATCTCTCCAGTTGATCCAGAATGCTGCAGCTCGTGTACCAACAAGAACTAAGAAAAGAGATCATATTACTCCTGTATTAGCTTCTCTGCACTGGCTCCCTGTAACATCTAGAATAGAATTTAAAATCCTTTTACTTACCTACAAAGCCCAAATTGGTCAGGCACCATCATATCTTAAAGAGCTTATAGTACCATACTGCCCTACTAGTGAGCTGCGCTCCATTAATTCAGGGTTACTTGTGGTTCCTAGAGTCTTAAAAAGTAGAATGGGAGCCAGAGCCTTCAGTTATCAAGCACCTCTTCTGTGGAACCAGCTTCCAGTTTCAGTCCGGGGGGCAGACACACTCACCACATTTAAGAGTAGGCTTAAGACTTTCCTCTTTGATAGTGCTTGTAGTTAGGGCTGGCTCTGGCTTGCCTTGGACCGGCCCATGGACAAACTGGTATAGGCAAAAACTACAGGGGGTCTTCCTACACTGAGCACCTCTCTCCTCCTCTTCTTCACCTCCGTCTGTATGCATTGATGTCCCATTAATGCTCATTACTAACTTTACTTCTTCCCCGGAGTATTCGTGCTTTCTCGCCTCACAGGTTCCCATGACCGGTTTTATCTGGACCCTGGTCCTTCCACCAGCCATGGCCCTGCTGACACCTACTACTATCCTTATTATTAACATTATTAATCCTATTACCGATACCATTAATGCACAGTACTGACTTTGTCTCTTCCCCGGAGTCCTTGTGCTTTCTCTCCTCACAGGTTTCCATGGAGCATGGTTTCATCTGGACCCTGGTCCTTCCTCCTACCATGGCCCTGCTGACTCCAACTGCTAATATCACTTTTATTATTACTCACATTACTATTACATATTACCGATACCATTAATGCACATTACTGAGGTTGCTTCTTCACCAGAGTGGCTGTGCTTTCTCGCCTCACAGGTTCCTGTGTATCCGGGTTATACCTGGACCAGGTCTTGCCTCCTGCCGTGGTTCTGTCATACATTGAATGTGCTGTAATTACATTGAATGTGTTGTAATTCACTTATCCTGTTCTACACATGACATCTATTGCACTTCTGTCCATCCTGGGAGAGGGATCCCTCCTCTGTTGCTCTCCCACAGGTTTCTTCCTCTTTCCTCCCCGTTAAAGGGGTTTTTGGGGAGTTGTTCCTGTTCTGATGTGAGGGTCCCAGGACAAGAGGACGTCAAATGTGTACGTATTGCTCTCTGAGGCAAATTTGTGATTTTGGGCTGTACAAAAATTAATTGAATTGAATGTGTGTGTGTGTGTGTGTGTGTGTGTGTGAGAGAGAGCGAGAGAGAGAGAGAGAGAGAGAGAGAGACCTCTTTTGAATATTTATTTGAATCCTAACTTCCTCAAGTCGTTATTTTAAAGTGAGGACTTTGTGGTTGAAGTTAGAGCGTCGAGCAGCTTCATCAGGCGTTGGGGGCAGTCGGAGCAGCAGGCTCATGGCCGGCAGATGGCGGGCAGGCTGAACACTGTAAGTGTGCACGTATTCATAAGCGAGTCATGCTTCAGCTACATGCTGCTCAGTCACACACACCAAATGGGATGCAGCTCAATTAGCTGGAGGGAAACAGTGTGTGAAAGCAGCCATGAACATCATCAGAGTGTGCGGAGTCATCAGTCATCAGCCATGTGGTCAGCAGTTCAGCTCCATGCTCATATGCAAACATTGCATATTCACTTGGAGAAGTTCAGTTTTGACTGACTGTGTGTGCGGATCCAGCTACACGTGTGTGGTGACGGGACGCTGCGCTCAACAGTCTGCTTCAAACAAAGGAGTTGCATGAAGTGACCGCCTCAGACCACCTCCTAAAGCAGAAGTCTTCATAGCTGTTTTGAATGGCCACACTGTCATGGCCGCAAGTCAAACTGTGCTACACTGCAAGTATTACAGACATGTAGTACAGACTTGTTTTAGTGTGTGTTTGTTTATATTTCGTCAAATTGTCTCCGTTAAAAGTATGCTGAATGATCTACGACCGGCTCTTGTGTGTAATGTACCCGTGGGTGAACAGACAACTATCGATGGATTACACTGAAGAACAGGAAGTTCTGCAGCGGCATTATTTCATGATTTCAAAGTTGATCTATAGACGTTTACTGTGGATCAGAGATAATGATATCCTCAGGGACGTTTCATGTCTGTGTTCACATTTCACCAGTGGCGGCCGTGCGTTTTATACCTGGGCCTTCACTGCTGTCCTGCAGCTGAAATACCACATTATAACCACATTGTGGCACCACAGCTCATGTTTAAGGCTGTAACTATGTACGTCTTCGTATTAAACCGCTCGGTACGAGTCGTTTGAATAACGCTCCAGCATTTAGAGAATGCAAAAGCCTAAATTCAGGAAAATATAATGTTCTCAGCTGGTCTGGCTGTAGGATAATGACAAGCCGCGACCCAAAGAGATTATCATAGGATTTTACTTTCACAACTTGAACGTTGAATGTACTGCTCTGCAGTGTCTTTCCTCCTCTCAGCACCCTCTGTCATGGTGCAGCTCAACTCAGTCAGAATGCATTTTGATTGGCTGAGCTGCATCACATGATGTGATTCACTACCCATCAGCCTCTGCTGGCTGTTAAGTTTCGTTTCACGATAGTCACGTGCTCGCCCACTGACCAATCACAGCGCACTCTGCACCGAGTGGGAAAGCTACAGATGAACACTGAGCTGCACGTAATGCTGACGTCATTATAGGCCGGCTAGCGGCCGCTGACACGTCAAAGAATACGCCCAACATGTCAAACTAAAGATCTGATTGGTTGAACACTATGACAATCAACAATATCGTCCCCCATGTACTTTAATCTGCACTGGCGGCAGGTGAGAGTCTGCAGGCCTCTGGCTCTGTTCTACCTAGAGACACAGAGGTGAGATCTGATTGGATAAAACTCTACTTAAAACAAGCTGCACTGGAAGCAGAGCAACTGAGGAAGACAGGAGCTGTGCAATGAGAAAATAAGATAATGGGAAAAATATTTTTATAAATTATAATACATGTAGTGTATTTAAGAAAAATAATTAAATTATAAAATAGCTATAACTTTGTGATTCTGTTTATACTGTGCACACTGTACACACACTGTATACACACACTGAACACATACATTCTGTTTAGTTAGTAAAATGCTTTTGTGTCAAAAGCACAATCAGCAAAGATCTGACGGTGAGTGTGTGGAACAAACACGTCTGACCTCAGAGAGCGAGCTGGAGGATCAGGGTGGAGGAGTTCAGCCTCAGATGAAGCAGTCTGACCTCAGAGAGCGAGCTGGAGGATCAGGGTGGAGGAGTTCAGCCTCAGATGAAGCAGTCTGACCTCAGAGAGCGAGCTGGAGGATCAGGGTGGAGGAGTTCAGCCTCAGATGAAGCAGTCTGACCGTGCGCTGCTCTGTAGGTAAGACTGAGACTGAAGAAGTGATGAAGAGAGGGTGATGTGAGACTGTCCATATGACCTGCTGAGTATTCTAGCGGCAGCATTCTGGATCGCCTGCAGACGAGGAAAGTTAGTTGCAGTGTTCAATGTGAGAAGAGATGAAGGCTGTATTAACATGTCTAGTTGGGTTCTTGATACAGATCTCAGTTAACTTCATTTCTTCAGTGGAAGAAACAGGATCTAGTCAGCTGCTTGTAGGTGCAAGATACGAGCTTGGGAGCATTTCGATTGCCTCTCAATGACTCTCAACATGTTGTTAACTAATGATGTTAACAGTGCAACTACAGCCAAAGTGCTGAAAGAACTAACAGTGTTGAAGAGGGAAGCCGAGGTGCCACGCTTCCACGGCGACGCTGTCAGTCGCTGTTATCGGCTGTAACCGCCGTATGAGAGCAGAGCAGAGAGTGACTTCATGCTCTGCTCAGGTAGACATTCCTCCACTATACCTTTCCTTAGAACATCATTGTTTGCTGCTATAATATTGTTTAGAGTGTTAAATACAGCTCCTTAGAAATGTGTTTAAACGATCAGGATTGATCAAACACTACCCCGAGATTACAGAGGTTGGACTGGGCAGCAGAGGAAAGTGGCCCAAGACTTTGCATGATCATGAGGCCAAGGTTTTCTGGAGCAACAACAAAAACAGCATTGAGCTGTGTAACATGTTCTGCCATCCAGTCCCTAATAGCATGATAATCTAGGAGCCTAACGAACCCAAAAGTTGGATAGATAACAGGGGCCCCAGGACCGAGCCCTGCGGAACACCACAAGATGGTGGAGAGGTATCAGATACAAGGTCTCCAACAGTGAGACAAGATGGAAACAAGTCTTACACTCTGCCAGATGCCGACCCAACCAAGTAGGTTCTCATATGATGGTCTCCAGTGTTGAGCACAGAACTGAGGTCAAGAACTACGAACACAGAACAATAAGCTGCATCATGAGGACGTCGTTAGGACCCTCAGAAGAGCGGTTTCAGGAGAGTGCTGACTCAACCTTGACTTGAACTTATCATATATATTGTTCCTCTCAAGAGCAGCAGTGAGTTGGTCACAACCTCTCCAATGTTTGACTGAAGGGTATTTTAGATATGGACTTATAGTTCATGGGCAGAGCCCGTTGTGAGTTGGTTTTCTCTAATAGAGGCAAGCTGGCAATAGGAAGAGACACACTTGAACTACTCAGGTTTGTTTTGATGAAAAGAGGCACAACATGATTTGGACACATGGAAAGAAACTTTGTTTTTTGAAGTAGAATACTACATTACAAGCTGGCAGTACAAAAGTACACACCACAAGCAGGCACATGACAGAAGGTGAAGGTGACTAAGTGAGTTATGCAATCAGTGCCGTGAGATGACTTTGAAGTTCTGCTTTCACTTTCAAATTGACATTTCTTCAGATATCACAAGCCTTTGTCCTCTATTATCCCCCACAGTGACTGATCACATCTCACACAGCATTAATATCTCCTGCATCCATCACAATCACATCACAATCTGACTGATGGCCAATGAAAGCCTCATCGGTTAGCATGCTACTGTTGTGTGTGACAAAGAGACAACAGGGACACTTTGAATGCATTGAGTGAAAACATTCTGCAATCTGGTTTTTCATATCTTCACATCAAGATTCATCTTTGATTTAATTAACAACCAGTGGGAAATAAACCTGAGACACACACACACACACCTACACACAGACACACACGCACACACACAGACACACACACACACACACAGACACACACACACAGACAGACACACAAACACACACACACAGACACACAAACACACACACACACAGACACGCACACACACAGACACACACACAGACACACACACACAGACAGACACAGACAGACACACACACAAACACACACAGACACACACACGCACACACACACACACACAGACACACACACACACACACAGACACACACAGACACACAAACACACACAGACAGACACACAGACACACACCCACACACACAGACACACACACAGACACACACACACACACAGACACACACACACACACACAGACACACACAGACACTCACACACACACAGACAGACACACAGACACACACCCAGACACACACACAGACACACACACACACACAGACACATACACACACACACAGACACACACAAACACACATACACACAGACACACAGACACACACGCACACACACAGACACACACACACACGCACACAGACACACACACAGACACACACACGCACACAGACACACACACAGACACACACACACACACACAGACACACAAACACACATACACACAGACACACAGACACACACGCACACACACAGACACACACACACACGCACACACACAGACACACACACACACGCACACACGCACACAGACACACACACAGACACACACACAGACACTCACACACACACACGCACACACACACACGCACAAACATGCACACACACACACACACACACACAGACACACACACACACAGACACACACGCACACACACAGACACACACACACACAGACACACACACACACACAGACACACACACACACACACAGACACTCACACACACACACGCACAAACACGCACACACACACACACACACACAGACACACACACACACAGACACACACGCACACACACAGACACACACACACACACACAGACACACACACACACACAGACACGCACACACACACACACGCACGCACACACACACACAGACACACACAGACACACACAAACACACAGATTTCTTGTCACACAATGACAGACGAGGAGTGCAGAGGGATCTATAAAGTAAGTCATTGTACCAACATTTAAAGATGACTAACAGCAAAGAGAAACAAAAGAAAGAGAAGCGCTGCACAGAGTGGTGAAGAGTGCAACCCCTCAAGAGATAACTCACAAACATACAGACAGCTGGTGGAATGAAGGTTATTACACGTACTGATCAGCAACATTCACATTTAGAACAGCGTTACCGTTACTGGAGCTATGTGTGCAGCAGAAGCTGAGCTTTGTCCTACAAGTGGTTGTTACTATGTGACGACACTTTAATATGTCTGTATTTGAATCTTTATTCCTTTATCTTTACCAGCTGGTGACACAAAGAGATTATTCAACACAGTGGAACTGCCTGTTCCTATAATAACCACATAACAGTTGATGCTCTGCATGAGTCAGAGATATTTGAAGATATCTTCTGACTCTTCTGAAATTGTCCACTCAAAGGTTCTCACACTAATGATAGACATCCTCATACAAACACAATTCTACAACGCAAAACACAGCAATGAATGTTGACTTGTGTCTTTAATACATTCATACTCATAGTCATTGATTTATTACATTTTATTTAAGTAGCTATTCATTTACTACAACATTTTGAATGAATTTTTGTTTTTATGTATCCATTAATTTACTGCAATTATGAGGTAAATCTATTAATACTGAATACTGGATAAGAATCACTTCAAATATGACTAATTTGCACCTTAGAATGTTTCAAACCCCTCAGGCATAACCAAAATCCAAACCTCATCAACATATTTTCTACATAAAGATCTATTGAGGTGTTTGGTTACCGCCTTTTTAAAAGAGTTTACAAACGGAAGGAAACCTGGCTGGCAGGGTCCGCCGGTGTTCTCCTCCAGGAGCAGGTGATGAGTGTCTACATGTGCAGATCATCAGGCTGCTGAAGAAAAGAGTCATGAAGAGTCACCTGTATGCGCACGATTAGAGACGTTTGTGATCTCGATGGAGAACAAGTTGTCTCATGTTCCATGTAAATGCCATACTACCAATAAGGAGAAGACTCCAAACTGTGATGCTAACGTGTCTGTGAACACACTCAGGATGACGAACACCTCAATCATCCACGCAGCCGCCGGTTACTGATGACTGCAGGTGTTCTGTGTGAGCAGAGTGAACGCACGCTGTCAGCCAGCAGACGGACTGGGTGGCCTTCAGCCCCGAGACAGGCCAGCAGCCTGGCTAGGACCTCTGGCTTGGGGGTGGAGGGCGGCTGAGTGTGTGTGTGTGTCCTTTTGTACGTGTGAGTTCCTGTGTGTGTGTGTGTGTGTGTGTATAGAAGATCAAGGGTAACCCTGGACATAGAGGAGGTCAGCAGTGTGACAGCAAGGCTCTCCTAGCGACGGGGAGCAGGAATGTTCTCAGGGCCTGGGCCAGGGGAAGTCGGCTGCCCTGGAACAATCACACAAGAGTTCATATTGGCCCTGCAGGTCAGAGGCTAAATGCCTGCAGGTCACAGGACGGAGGAGGGCTGCAGACACAGGGGAGGGGAACCTAAGACTGCTGTGCTGCTGTGTGCCTACCTGTGTCTTCCAGCACTATGCTCTGTGCTGTCCTGCCACCCCAGTAGTCTTTGTAGTACAAGACGAGAGAGGCGCAGTGACAGAAAGAAAAGAAATATCCATCCAGTCTTATTCTCCTCAGGAGCCCAGTCAGGGCCTCTGGACATTAAGGAGTTTGTCATTGTTGGAGAGGAGCTTGTCATGTATTCCAACTTTTACCATATTGTGATATCAGTTATATCAGGCAGTCAGTAGTTAGAATCACTTCAGGACAAAAACTATTATCTATTTCTCAAGAAGTAAGAAATGGTTCGATGAGTCAGAAGAATGAGAGCGATCTGTATTGGCCACAGGATAAGTCAGTGAGACTCCACCCCCTCGTTCTTTGCCCCCCCGGCTCAGGTTACTGTGGGAGGAAGGAATGTATGAATGGACGTGTCTGCACGCACAGTCACACACACAGTTCATTCAGAAATATCTGGCAGAGCCTGTCACCTGACCTTGTCCAAACAGAGGAAACCCAGAGAGATAGAGCTGCTGACTCGCTGGAGAAAGGCTTTGAAACGCTGCTGCACTTATCAAGACAACACAGTCCAGATATGAAGCTCTGCATCAGGGACCCTGAGGTGGATTCAGCCAATGAGGGACAACATGCTCTCGAGAGAAATACAAAGAAACCAAATGGAGCCTTCTGCTCTGCATGCAGCGCTGCACTACAGGTAGAACTCAGCCCACGGGTTGGTCCAAACATCAGTGCACAGCACCTTCAACATGTTAGCTCCTGAACCTTTACACGCTCGATGTCTTCACATGAAAGCGGGACTCTCCTTGTCTAACAATGGTGGATCTCACCGGAGCTGGTTGTTTGGTTAAGGGGAGTGTGGGTTGTTGCCCATTATCTCTTTAACTGGAGCAGAAACAAGATGAGCCCACACATAATGTAGTAAGCACTGATGAATGAAAGACATGGGAGGCCTGTCCACACCTAGGCTGTGGGGGGTGTGGGGGGCTGTGGGGGGGGCTAAAGGTGAGACATGATTGGTTTGAAGATGGACAAAAGGCTGATTGATGATCAATGACTCTTTCAAAACGATACGTGATATATCAATCAAGAAGGCAGCTGTGGGTTTGTGGGGAGGTGTGTGTTCTCTCACTGCTCTTTTAAATTCCAATGCTTAAGTGATGTACATTCTTGGCCTATTTCGTGTTCTGGCATTGTGTTCTTATTGCTGATAACTGAGAAACACTGTCAGCTGGATCATCTTAAGTGTATGATGCAGAAATGTATCACCTGTCAAATTGAAATGGTTGCTGTTGTTGCTGAAGAGTGGACATGTGCAGGTAACGTGCACCAGCGTGTTACTGTACGACTTAAACATGTGGTGTGTGTGTGATGAAAATTGCCATGAAATGCTATTTGATGCAGTAACATCAAGTTCAGCCAATACTGCAAATATGAACTTACTCTCCTGAAAAAAAAGCTATAACACCGAGGCCAAGTCCTTGAAGATGTATCATGTAAATGTCCATATCAATCCATGTAGTGGTCGATTATTCTGGACATAACTGTGCCAAAGGACATCTTTGTATCATACATTACTCACATGGCATATGCAGAGAGGAAATCTGAACTGATCCTCTAATAATTACTAAAAACCATCCGGTGAATGGAGCGTTTTTTTGTCACGCTGTGTGACGATGTCCAGAAAGATGATTCACCAACAGCAAAGGCCCAGTATTACATATCAATCAATCAATCAACCAATCATTAACTTATTAATGATCACACGTTCAGTGTCATTTGCTTTGGTAGAGCATGACGGGTAGGCCCAATACAGCAGTGTCACAGATATCAACGTCACACTAGACACATGACATTATGATCACCATGACGCCATGTCCATTGCTGAGATATTTAACAATAATAATAATAATACATTTTATTTATATAGCGCTTTTCATGACACTCAAAGACACTTTACATTAAAATCATCATATATAAAAACAATACACTAAAAACAAAGTACACAATAATAGTCACACGTTAAAAGCAGTTTTGAACAGGTGAGTTTTGATTTGTGATTTGAATGTGGAAAGGTCAGTGCAGTCTCGGATGTTTTTGGGGAGAGAGTTCCAGAGGGAGGGGGCAGCTATGGAGAAGGCTCTGTCTAAGCTATTTAGCTTAGCTTGCACCAGTTCCTCTGTTTAATGTCTATAAATATGCAGAGTTCATAACTCCCACAGCCTACCAAAGGGGTTTCAGACATCATCATACACAGTGAGATACACTGGGTCACATAGAGCATCCTCACAATCACTTGGGATGGGAGAAGAGGAGAGGAGAGCTGAGGAGAAGATGGGACAAGAGGACAGGACAGGACAGCTGAGGAGAGGATGGGAGAAGAGGAGAGGAGAGGACCGCTGAGAAGATGGGAGACAAGGAGAGGAGAGGACCGCTGAGGAGAAGATGGGAGACAAGGAGAGGAGAGGACAGCTGAGGAGAGGATGGGAGACAAGGAGAGGAGAATAAAGGAGATGAGACAAGGAGAGGAGAGGACAGCTGAGGAGAAGATGGGAGACAAGGAGAGGAGAGGACAGCTGAGGAGAGGATGGGAGACAAGGAGAGGAGAATAAAGGAGATGAGACAAGGAGAGGAGAGCTGAGGAGAAGATGGGAGACAAGGAGAGGAGAGGACAGCTGAGGAGAGGATGGGAGACAAGGAGAGGAGAATAAAGGAGATGAGACAAGGAGAGGAGAGGACAGCTGAGGAGAGGATGGGAGACAAGGAGAGGAGAGGAAACTAACCGTCGTACAAAGAGCAAGATAGTCCAACCAGGCCAGGGGTAGTTGAGGTGGCTGGGTCAAACAAAGACAGGACTTAGGTCCAGGAGACCACTTTGTACATTTTGTCATGTCAATTGTCCTTAGTCACGTGGCTATAATGACTCGCTAGACACAGGACTCCTTTTTCACTCGCTAGTCACGTGAGTCGTTCGTCAGTCAAGTTGAGGTCAACCACGCTCTTTCCCTAAACCCAACTCAGCTGTTTTGTTGCTTAAACTAACTTCCTGTGAAGACAGACTTATATGTTGCTTGTAACAAGTGAACTCTGACATGCCGTCCGTGACCTGGTTTGAAGCTTCGGGCCACTGACCAAGCGTTGGTATTTGACGAGATGGGAATGAGAATCTGATGAGAGACAAGGAGACGAGGAGATGAGAGACGGATACACTGTTCCAGTGTCAAGTCTTTCACCATATTGCAGCCTATAATAAACTGTAATTAACAGGCAACGTGTTGCTTTAGCAAAGCTCTTCAAACTTCACAACAGAAAAAGGTTAGTCCAGGGTCAGCGCTGTTGGGATATCAGCTGGACGCACAAGCCTCTCCAACCTCACCACTGAGCAGACTGCAGAGGGCCCAAAGGAAAGTGGCCGAACTCAATATTTAGAGCTCAGTTGCATCGTTGTGGTTCAATAATGATTGAGGATCACGTACCTGGGGTACAGTCTACTCTCATTGTATTCTGATGAACATGTGTGGGAGAGCGATCCCTCCTCCATTACTCTTCCTGAGGGTTTCTGGGGAGTTTCTCTGAAGCCAGGGTCAAAGGAGAGCATGTTGTATGCTGTACGTGTTGTAAAAGCCCTTCAGCAAAATGTGTGATTTGTGAAACTGGGCTCTGTGAACAAAATAGATTTGACTCGACTTCTCCGATGTCATGCAACACTGACTTGACTGAATGGAGTTCTGATCATTTCTTTCTTCTTCTTGGGGCCCAAACTAATTCAAACATTAAAACACATTTGGTGTGTGAATAATACTTTGTTTTTATCTCTCTATTATGTTGCAATAGTTGTTGATTGTTGCAACAACTGATTCCAAACGTTTGATATGTCGTGTACATTTAAAATGTAATAAATGTCATAATGTACATATTTTCACTGATCATATCAAGCTATACGGAACGAAAGAAGTAAGATCATGCTGTAACATATGCACAGGTAGTGTGTTCAGTAAAGGGGTTAGCTTCATTGATCTTATTATGCAGAACGTGGGCCGTGAGTTCTGATCCGTGTGCTCAACGATCAACCATCGAGCTCTACATGTTGCCAGGAGAACAGTTGACATCTTTTGTGTCTTAACAGTTGACACATGTTTTAAAACACACTAACATTTGATCTGTGTAATCAGTCATACATTAATAAATGATTACAGCTATGTTATACTGTGTTATTAGTCATTCATTAGCAATATGGCAGTTCATTGGGGATGTAATGACGTTAACTTTAGAGAGTGCATACACAGCTGATAATTGCTAAATACCACAATTAACATACCATTACCCAAGTTATAAATATATTATGTTTACAACATCTGGAATAGCCCCGAACATGAAGTCTGACAAAACAGTGATGGAAGGGAAGGGGGAGGACTAGTGAGAGCGCTAACAGGCTGTGTGATGTAACGATGTGACAAGTGGACGAGAGGAGAGGGGTAACAATCCAGAGTACAGACTGTGATGTGTGTGTGTGTCTGTCTGTGCAGCAGCAGAGCTTTAAATACGGACACCAAAGCATGCGTAGTATTACACTGCACTGCACAGCAGGACTGTTGACAATAAAGTAAATGAATGAAGGTCCAGAGCAGACAGAAGGTTGTATCAAAGAAAGTAAAGGAAAGTAAAGTACCTTCAGAGAATAAGTCCGAATCACAGTCAGCTTTTATGCTGCGTTCACACCGGTCGCGTTTATTTTTTGACGCGCGTCGAGATTACATACAAAGTCTATGCACAGACGCGATGAGACTGGCGTTGGACGCGTTATTGCGGCGTGGTGGACGCCGCAAAATCGCCAACGCGCGAGTTGAAATTTTTCAACTTCTGCGAAATAATCGCGTGACGCTGTGGCGCGATAGCCTATCAGCGTTGAGTTGCTCCCCCTGTCATCACTGACTTCCTGCCGTTGTTGAATCAGGAAATAAATCCTGTAGCCGTCTGTGTTCACCCAGAGCTCTACGATACCTCATATCAATAGAGACCGGACCAAACTATGTGTATACATGTGTGTGTGTAAACCATACGGTACAAACAATGAATAGACGCTGCCGTATTTACGTCTACATGACGTTATTGAGTGCTGGTGGAGCTGCTACAATGTTAGCATAGCCTAGCACCGATCCATCAGAGCTCCATTGAGAAGACAAGTAGCCTACAAATCGGTATCATTACGTAGTTATTTCGGAGTCCCTTTTTGTCGGAGAAGACAAGTACAAATCGGCATCATTACGTAGTTATTTCGGAGTCCCTTGTTGTCGGTTTATTGCCGTTGAATCACAGCCAAATCAGTTTATTTTGTGTTCCTACAGCTGTAGTAAACAGCGACCTGTGGCTTGCTAGACAGTGAATACAGCTCGATACAATCCACGGAGCTCCTCTGAACAATATTATGAACCAGACATGACGGCGTTTGGCATTCCGACGTTTGAGGGACTTCCACAACACGTACAAAGCAGCAATTGTCCTTATTCCTTTCATGGTTGATAGCGGAAAGAAATGACGGCCAGGTGAACGGCTTCCAGGCTTCCAGGACGATAAACCACGGCCCCTCTCCGGCACAGAGCGATTTTGCGGCGTTTGGTGTGAACACGACCGGCGGTGCGTTGGACGCGTTTTTGCGGTGCGTTGGACGCGATTTTGCAGTGCGTCAAAAAATCAAAGCGACCGGTGTGAACGCAGCATTAGGGCTCAGTAAGTTTGGGAATTCCGTTCACAAAGGAACAAACGATGGCATCTTCATCATACATTTCACTAGCTTAGGCCCCCACCTCGGCCGGAGCGAGCCTTCGTCGGTTGTTTGGAGTGTGAGGAATGGTTGATGGAGATTTGGCCTGATGCGGTTTGGGAGAGGCTTAGCTGAGGATCCACTGCGGCTCCCGGGCCTTGCAGAACCCCCGATCTCCAAGGGATAGGAGCATGATGACTATGGGGGGAGATAACCATTAACAAGAGGGAGGGAGGGTGGGGTGCAGAAAACACGAGTGTGCCGAGGCTTAGAGTGGGTAGGTATTTATAGGAGTGTGGCCGGAAGTGGGCGAGTGGCTGAGGTGTGGTCCTGCTCCTGAAATTCAGCTAAGTTTTATCTCCAATTCACTAGCTTAGGCCCCCACCTCGGCCGGAGCGAGCCTTCGTCGGTTGTTTGGAGTGTGAGGAATGGTTGATGGAGATTTGGCCTGATGCGGTTTGGGAGAGGCTTAGCTGAGGATCCACTGCGGCTCCCGGGCCTTGCAGAACCCCCAAAATAAGCCTGTGCGCTGGTCGGCAAGAACGAGTGAGGATTTGTGGGTCTAAAGACGGCGTTGGATATGGCCGAACCGATGTTGGACGGGTGTCTGCAGGAGGGCTGAACTCCTGAAATGGGAAACGAGAAAGCCATGGCATTGCGGTGGCCCAGACATTGCGGTGGCCCAGACGTGAGCTGCATCGAGGACGCGCCCTTGGTGGACGGGTGTCGCAGCGTCATTTGATGATTGGGTAACCGACTGCTAGGTTGTCAGGAGTTTAAGGGATGGACTGCTGGGCCATCCGCGGCCCCACGTGATGCTGTGGCTACTATTGGTCCGATTTCATAGCATGGGGGGGAAACGACTTGGCATCTGCTTGCAAGGTCCGAGGCTGGTCTACGGCAACCGTCGGCCGTCGTGGAAAACCCCCAAAAGGCGGCAGAGGGAGCGGCATCGTTGTTGGCCAATTGTGTGGGTCCATCGCTGGAAGCTTTTTTTTTTTTTCTTCTTCTCTTTCTCTCTCTTTCTTCTTCCTTTTCTTTCTCTTCTCTTTCTTCTCTCTTCCTTCTTTCCTCTCTTCTTTATCTCTCTCTCTGCGATTCTTTGTTGCTTGCTGCGGTTCGTTGTTGCTTGCTGCGTTCAGTGGTTGCGTTGTCGCGTTCAGGGTTGCGTTGTTGCGTTCAGGGTTGCGTTGTTGCGCTTAGAGAGGGGGACAGCTTAGAGAGGGGGGCAGAGGCAAGAAGACCTGGCAACCCGGTGCCAGGAATCTGCCTAGTGGGAAGAGTATGCGTAGTAGGAAAAGCGGGATAGGGGAGGGGGACAGAGGAGAGGGAACCTGGCAACCCGGTGCCAGGACTTAGAGAGGGGGACAGAGGCAAGAAGACCTGGCAACCCGGTGCCAGGAATCTGCCTAGTGGGAAGAGTATGCGTAGTAGGAAAGCGGGATAGGGGAGGGGGACAGAGGAGAGGGAACCTGGCAACCCGGTGCCAGGAATCTGCATAGTAGGAAAAGCGGGATAGGGGAGGGGGACAGAGGAGAGGGAACCTGGCAACCCGGTGCCAGGACTTAGAGAGGGGGACATAGGCAAGAAGACCTGGCAACCCGGTGCCAGGAATCTGCCTGGTGGGAAGAGTATGCGCAGTAGGAAAGCGGGATAGGGGAGGGGGACAGAGGAGAGGGAACCTGGCAACCCGGTGCCAGGACTTAGAGAGGGGGACAGAGGCAAGAAGACCTGGCAACCCGGTGCCTAGGTACGGCAGAAGAAAGGTGGTGAAAGAGAACAGTAAAGGGACAGCTTAGAGGGGGGGACAGCTTAGAAAGGGGGACGGAGGAAAGAAGACCTGGCAACCCGGTGCCTAGGTACGGGCAGAAGAAAGGTGGTGTAGGAGATCAGTGAAGGGACAGCTTAGAGGGGGGGGGACGGCTTAGAGAGGAGGACAGAGGCAAGAAGACCTGGCAACCCGGTGCCAGGAATCTGCATAGGAAAAGCAGGATAGGGGAGGGGGACGGAGGAAAGAAGACCTGGCAACCCGGTGCCTGACGTGACTTTGGGAAAGTTTGTGAGGAGTTGGCACGGTTTGCTTTGTTGCGTCGACTCTTTCTTTTCCCTTTCTTCTCTCTTTTTCTTTTTGGTGGTGGAGGGGGATGAGAGGTGAGGCGCTGCGGCCTGGCAACCCGGAACTTGTGGGTTGGGGGGCGGCGCCTCGGGGTGCGTGGTGGCGTCACGGTCGTTGGCGTCGCGCCGGAGTGTTTGCATGTAGGTACGTTGTGTTTGTTTGTTTTTCCCTAACATGACTTTGGGAAAGTTGTGAGGAGTTGGCACGGTTTGCTTGTTGCGTCGATGCTCTTAGCAGGCGGACTGTGGTCGAGTTGGAGATCAGCTGGCGCGTCTTCGATCAGCTGGTGAGTCTTCGATGGGGGACCTGGCTGGAGCGCGGGGGGGGGCGGCGTCTTTGAGCGCTGCGTGCCGGGCAGCCAGAGTCGTCGGAGGCTCGTTCCCGAGCTGGGTCTGGAGCGAGCGAAGAAGGAGAGAGCTGGATTTACGTTTCCGTTGTCTACGTCAGGAGGTAGCGGGTCTCCCTCTGCCGCCGAGATGTGAGTAACAGGAGGACGGCCGTGAGTCCGACTCTTCGTATTGTCAGATTCTGGCGGGTGGATGCAGCTGGTCGGCGAGGTGGAGATCGCGGGTTTGGCTGCCCGGACCCTGTCGATGGCGGTTGGCGGCGTACGTGCGTGGTGTTCCGGTTGCGAGTGCAGAAAACGCGAGTGTGCCGAGGCTTAGAGTGGGTAGGTATTTATAGGAGTGTGGCCGGAAGTGGGCGAGTGGCTGAGGTGTGGTCCTGCTCCTGAAATTCAGCTAAGTTTTATCTCCAAGAAGAAGTCTTGAAGAAAGAAAGAAGGGGCCAGACATTCTCTCTCAAACCAGAGGCTTTAAGGCAGTAAGGAACCACGCCTTCCCTGGCTCAGACCTTAATTCAATTTGTGGCTGAAAATCAAGCACCTAGCATATCACTGCTGGGCTTGTGCTTCAGGAAACAGTGCAGAGGGATTAAATTGCTGTGCACAGGGGATGAGATTGGTATCAGGGTGCTTCCTGTCTGCTGCAGTCCCGTATTAGACATCAAAGAGCTCTCGGCCCAAAGGGCTGCTGGGTGACTATATCACCATGTGTGGTCAGACTTTGTCCAAACTTCTCAGAGTCTGTTAGTCATGTCGGCAACAGTTTAAAAGTATACATTTTAAGAATCATGTGTTTAGCGCAATACTTTACCCCCAAAATGACCCTTTGTACATCAGTAACTCACCCTGTGTTACCTTGAGGTCTTGAAGAAAACGTTGGTTTTCTCTCATGCCTACACACGGACGAGCCAACACGGGAGAGATGTCTCCATGAATCGGAGTAAAAGGGAAACGTTTTAGATAACAGCAAAATGATAGAAAAACATCAGTTTACAAAATCTCATCCGCCGCTGTGCAGGTATGCAGGAATGCAGCAGCATTGTTTCTCCCGGTCATACTGTTCTGGCGTTATATTGGTTTTCATTATTTTTTAGACTATCTCTGGGGCTCCCCTCGTCCTGCACAGGTGATTCACCTGCGGAGCTGTCGGTGAGTCTCGATTGGGTCCTGATTTAAATATACTCTGGTGTTCTGTTAGTGACCGTGTTTTGCTTGTATAGCTGCCGGTAGCTACGCTACATGCCCTCCTCCCCCCTTCTGGAGCCGACGCACATTGCCTGATCGGTAAGGTGATTTTATTCTGTTAGTTATATACTTTGTGTTAATTATCCTTTTATTAATTCTATGCTATCCCGTATTACAGGGGACTTTTGGTTGGGTTCAGGCGGAACGCCGCCAGAGCTGCGGCTACAGCTAACTCGGCATAAATTAAGGACGCTGCCGTTTTGTTTACTGATGTTTTGTCTACGGCCTTTGCCTCAACTAACTGCTTTGGCCTACGGGATTCGTGTACTTTGACCGGCGCTGTGTCGCCTACAGAGTCTGACGCTGCTATTATCAGCACTGCGCCCCTGTCTTGTGCTGTTGTTAGCAGCACCCTTGTTTTAATGAAAACCACCTCTTTTTAGCCTGAGCCATTCACTTCGTGAATTCGGACCAACGGATGTGAAGGCCCACTCTGGCCTTTAGTTTGTATAGATTGGGTTACTGATCACCCCCCGTGGCTGATCAGCCAACCCGAGCTATTGTTGTTGTTTTCTCTTTTGCTTATTTCTTCCTTTTGTTTGATTTTGTTTTATTTCCTTTTCTGAGAACCAGAGCCTTTTTATAATTGTGTTCTTTGTCCCTGTAGGAGCTGCTAAGCCAAGGTGGTGGGGTTGGTGCTTCCAGGTGGTGGTGTCTCCCTTTGTGTGCTGTGTCGTTTGGTGTGCCCCGGGTTGAGACCCTCACGTGTGGTTGTGTGTGTGAGTGTTGTGTACACGGGTGATCGGGGTGCCTCCTCTTTCGGGATCCTCACCTGCACTGGTCCACCTCGCCACTGGTAAGACGCAGTCCTCCTCTTTTTAAAGGTATAACGGCTCTTTTAGGATTTCGTGTATAAACTGTAACGGTGCATTTTTAGTAGAATAAAGATTATTTTGGATTGGAACCACGTCTCATGCTCATTTGTATAATGAACCTGAGTGTCTTTTGAAACCTGATACTGTGTGGGGAAAAGTGAAGCTTTAGGTGCAACTCCTAGGGTGGCATTGTTGTGCTCTCTAAATCAGTTCGTCCGCCTCTCGCCACAGTATGATTACTACTTCCCAAACTCATGTGTCTATGTAGTACCTTGTCATTTAAAACACATCAAGACTTTTCTCCACTTTTGGATTGTCCGTTCACAGTGGAGACATGTGAGATGAACAACGTTTTCTTCTAGAACTCAAGGTAACACACAGTGAGTAGTTGAGACACCATGTTGGGGGTGAAGTACTTTAGAGGTGAATATTTGTAAGTATTTTAAAGCTTATAAAAAGCTGACCACATGAGTGAGGATGTAATAGTTTCATTTAATTTGTCTTTCGTCAAACTTGTGTCGGTTTTTTTTAATGAATGAATGAAAAAAAAAGGTTTCAACCGACCCGTGCTGGTTGGTAGAGGAGGAAAGGGGATCGGGTCAGCTGAGGGGACTCTCAGCAGGGAGAGTCTCCAGAGCAGTCTCCATGTCACAATGAAAGGATGTGTTGTGAATGGAGGGAAAGTCCTTTTTCTCAATCACACAAATAAGGATAAGGATGTTTATTGTCATCGTACGAACATACAACGAAATTTAGTTGGCGACTCATCAGTACAGCAGCAACAGTTAAAAAGTGTATAAAAACATGAAGACAAGACGATTTAAAAACAAGACATTAAATAAATATATACAAGATAAAACAAATAATGTGATGTAATCTTCTCTACTTGTTGACGTGCCACTGGTATAGGTATTATTTTGTCTGTTTTGGACATAAAACTTTCAATGAGAAAATAATTGATTGACTTGGTGCACACTATGAAGCCCCACCCATCCTCATCTAAGCCCATCCCTCCTGACTCTTTCACCCGTGATAACATTGTTATCTCTGAGGCAGAGGGAGGTGGTGGACAAACGGATACGACACGCCCTCCACTCAGACCAGACCAGGTTGTGATGCAATTTACAATGTACTCCATGTAGTGCTGTAGCAGAAGTACTCCACACAATTAATAAAAAGAGGACAACTACACAGACAGAATGGGGAGGAAGGATTATTAATATCTACTGGTGGAAGTCTGGGTGATTTACATGACCTAATGTGAAGCAATGACATACATTGTTGTTTTATATGGCTGATATACAGTTGTACATTAGTAGGTTATGGCATGTACAAAGCTCTGTAGCTACACCGTAGCTGGTGTGTGCCCCCAAAACAATGAACCTACTAGTTGGTGCTACAGCAGCTACAGAGATTCCACATGGGGATTACAAGAACTGTGATTGGTCAGCGTGGGCTACTTGCACACATCTAGCAAAGGCATCTCCACTGCAAACCTTCTGCAAGCATCATGACTGCACAGAATAGTCTAATATCTGGTAATATTATGTACAATGGGGAAATAAAAGTAACCTGGATGTAAATCCAATTCTGTAATTTAAGTAAAGTACTTCAGATCAATCACGCATGATAAATCAATATGAGTGGGTAAAATCATACTGTGTTTTGTTTTTGCCATACCACTGTGTTGGCCTACATTGGAATGAATGGGGCTGCTGATATCTGTCTGAACACCTATTTATAGTTGTCCTTAGCAGCCAAACTGGGAGGTGGAGTGAGGCTCTTCATCACAGCGAAGAGGGAGATTAAATATGTTGTGTTATTGTTTACATGAAAAGTGACAGAAATAGCTATGTAAAGATTGAAAGGAGAAAGCTGAAAGAGAAGTTCAAGCCTTGGCTCCTTCTTCACCTCCACACAGCTGACCAATCACTGTGTGTTTGTCAGATGTCAGACAAACACAGGACTTTCACCCAGGAGACAGCTGGTCGTGTCCCAGACTTACTTAACCTTAGCTCTGCTATTGAACTCCCCTACTTTACCAACGCTAGTTGAGTAACAAACTTACTTTTTTGAACCCAAACCATGATCTTTTCCAAAGTCTAACCAAGTACTTTTGTTTGCGTAACTACATCAAAAAAGGAGGTAAACGTAAAAAGTAAGCAAACCTATGTTGGAAGTTTATTTCGAAATGATACTTTATGCATGTCATGAGTGTAAACTGACATGACAAGTCCAAAACTGACACTAGAGGGGTATCTAGACAACACATTCTCACCCGCAACTCGTCAAAAACGACGCTAGGTCAGTGCCCCTTGGCATCGCAGATGGACCTACAGTAGTTAGGTTTAGAAAATGAACGTGGTTAGAGTTAACTTGACTGTCTAGTGACTCACGTTACTAGCGAGTGGCAAATGAGTCATGTGACAGCGACTCACGAGTCTCACATTATATATATAAGAAGTGGACGTAGTTGTTGTAACGTCAATCATTGATTTGTGGATTGTAATTTGTAAGCCTCGTTGTCAGAGCCATTATATATTGTTTACAGTTTTTAGTATTTTATGTTTATTGCAAAAGTAATGTTTGTTAAAATGTTTACCATACAATATAGTAAGGTAGTTCAGCCTACATTGAAAAGGCTCTGAAATGGCTCACAATCAAGTCAGAGGATGGAGAAGCCCTTGCTAAGTTTTCTGTGTTTCTCACGGGTTGTTGCAAAACAGTTGATAGTGTGGAATATATGGAGGAGATGGATAGCCCTACTAGCATGCGGGCTATTATCTTGAAGCTTCCTTTCAAATTAAGAGAGCGGTGGAGAGGAGTTGCATGGGAAGTACAGGGAAAAAATGGCACAAGAGCTAGATTCAAAGATCTGGTTTGTACAGATCTGTGAAAGGCAAAAATCATCTCTTACCCATTGTTCGGAAACATTCAAGAGCCCAGTTTCTCTCAGGATGTGGGCAAGTTTAGGGGGAACACGGCAAGTCGTCCAAGATTCAAGGAGCAGAAGAACATCTTACGTTTACCTTTGCCACAGGCGTTGAATCAGTGAAAGATGAAAAATGAATCTCCCATAAGTGGAAAACAGTGTTCTTTATGCCACAAAGGTCATGAACTTGAGTTCTGCAAGCTTATGAAACAGAAGTCTCACAAAGAAAAGCTGGACTCCTTGAAGTCTAAGGGCTTGTGCTTTGGATGTTTGTCACAAGGACACTTGAGTAAAGGCTGTCAACAGAAGCTTACCTGTCAAACATGCTCGCTAAAGTATCCCACTATTCTGCATGGCCAACAACAAAATTGTTCCCTCGGCTGATGAAAGTGAGAACAGCAAGCTATGTGATGCAAACTCGTCTTTCACTATAGACGCATAAACCTGTGGTTGCACTGGGGCCGGCAAGGCGGAGTTTGTGCTTTCAATTGTTCCAGTCAAAGTGAAGTCTGTGAAAGGGAATCAAACAGTTGAGATTATGCGTTCTTGGATCCTGGCAGTACGGCAACATTCTGTACAGAAGACCTGATGCAAGTCACCAGTCTTACAGGACGGCATTCTAAGAGTTGGTGGCCGGTTGAATAAGGCAGCTATGCCAGACGAGGTGAAACATCCAGCTATTCTAACCAAAGACCTTCACATCACCACTCTTAAATCTTCGATCAGTCCATGAGGAACTGGGACACGGTGGTCATAACCACATGTTGTCAAAGGTACGGCAAAATAACTGGATATTAAAATCCCATTCTGCAATCCGTAGCATCCTAGGAAAATGTGTGGTCTGCAAGCGACAGCATGGCAAGACTGGCAATCAAATGATGGCAGATCTTCCGAGGGACAGACTCCTTCCTGATGAGCCACCTTTCACATACGTGGGGGTGGACTATTTTGGCCCATTCGAGAGGGGATAGGAGCATTACCAACAGGTATGGTGTGATCTTTACCTGCCTGACAGTAAGAGCTGTTCATCTCAAAGTTGCAAGTTCTCTGGATACAGACTCCTGCATTCTTGCATTACGCAGGTTCATTGCAGGAAGAGGACAGGTTCAAGTAATATGTTCAGACAACGGAACAAACTTTGTGGGAGCTGAACATGAGTTGCAGGAGGCTGTGCAAGACTTGAATAACAACAAAATTCAAGACGCATTGATGCCTAAGAGCATTAAATGGATCTTCAATCCCCCTGCCGCGTCTCATCACGGAGGAGTTTGGGAGCGACAGATAAGGACCGTTAGGAAGGTTCTCACTTCCATTGTGAAGCAACAAATGCTTGATGAGGAGGGGCTGCATGCTCTCCTGTGAGGTGGAAGCGATCATTAATAACTGCCTGATTACTCGGACCTCTACTGATCCAGGGGATCATTTGACTCTAAAAGGAACGTTTACTAAATGAACATCATGCTGTATTGAAGAACAATGTTTACTGAGGTAATAAATCAAGAGAGAAGTAGAGTCATTTTCTCATAGACTTCTATACATGACTTATTTTTGCAACCAGAGGAGTTCCCCTAGCTGGCAAGTTTAAGACACTTGCATTGGCTTCATTCTTCAGAACCAAAGGTTGCCGCCTGGTCTCACATGACCAACGACAGTAACAACTCACCTGACTACCGTCTGATGTGGCAAAATGTCAATATTTACTTTTAGTTTTGCACAGGACTCAAATCCTGCTCTCATGGATAAGGACAAGTCTGGTATTTGTTTGTTTGACCCATCCTCCACCTGTGGGAGGGTTTCTATTACACCTAGTTGAAAGCCCAGGGCATCGCATACAGCCACTCTACATTGAACTCGGATGCCGAGTGGCACTGACCAACAATCGGTAAATGACGAGTTGGGATTAAAAACGGGTTGACCTAGCGTGTCATAGTTTGAAGTGTAGTGCCACTGGCAAGCTGCCGTATTTGAGGAGTTGGGAGTGAGAATTTGTTGTCCCAGGAATTTCTGACACTGTTTGGTGAGATCCAAATAAACACCTAAGTACCTTTTTGCCACAGATGTCGCAAAATAAGAGAAAATGAAGGTCTTATTTAGACAATGCAGCTAAAACTGGACAAGATCCAACACAGGAACTCTTGCTTGAACATTTTCAAACATGAAACACGTTTAGGGACACTGTACAACCTAACCTACCGTGTGCATGACTTTACACAGGCAGCTCATTCCCACAGGCCTCAGTAAAGTCCACTGGTTTGTGGGGGATCCCCTGTCCATGAAGACATGTGTGGTCCCTCCGTCATCCTTTTCTCCCTCCCCCTCCATGGCACTGTTTCACTGGCTGAGGCTCCCCTCCAACAATCAGGGCCTTCATGGGGGCCATAATGACAAAATGAAAGCCAGTTGTGTGTCTGTGGAGGTTTTAATGACTTTCAGAGCTGCTGTGGAAATTCTAGGCTCAGTCCAAACACTCACCGCCTGCTGCAGAAAGACAAAGAAACTCGTAGCCTTGCAGGATTGATGCTGAGGTTCCTTTTGCAGCAGAACTTTCCTAGTTTTTGTTTGATTTTGTCATTGTTAATGATTGTAATGACAATGGAAATTGTGATGAAGACAGGGGCAGTACAGCAAAGTCGAGTCCAACCAAATTTAGACTTTTGAAAGGCTGAGATGTGATCAAAACTGATGGACAGGTACTATTGGAAATATGGAAGTGAAAAGGTTGACTTGTTTGTCTGTTTAATGTTGACTTTGTGTTGACATAAATGAAGGACAGGACCCTCCTGCAAACGGAGGGGAAGATGAAGCTGTTTGTCTGGTCTCTACCCTGCAGTCAACAGGAGGTTTACAGGACTAACCCTGCAGCTGGGACAGATTTTACTGATGTTTTTCTTCACCTGGCAATTTAAAGTCAGGTTCATTGGAAAAGCATCAGAAATACTTTTTAGCATACGATAACATGATGATTTAATAAAGTAATTCATGAGATTATTACTCTCTTATCTAAGTGCTGTGCAGTCAGTGATTGATTGCTGTTTTTCTTTTTCTATCCATGCTCTTGTTGTTTATCAGGTCAAAGAGGTACTTTAAGAAAAGTAGCGTTACAATTCTGTATTCTGACGTTTAGTCCCGAGTATGGAAGAAGCTCCAAAAACACTGGATCCTACATTTCCCACAATGCAACTTGATTTTCTCTCACAGAGAGAGTTTGTAACAATGTAAAATGTTGTAGATTATCTCCAGGCTCCAGTTTGGTAATGATGACATCATCGGGGTTATTCCTTCAGAGCCACAGAAGAAATTATGGTGCTTTAATGCCACATCAAGCTCACTTCAAACTTAACGCAATGCCCATTAAATGTGCTGTTTTCATGTCACACCCTGCATTTTAGATTCACAGTCCATGATGACTGATTTTCTTCCTCCTGCTACATAAATAATGTGCACCGTGTGGTAAAGAGTGTGGATACCACCAGTAGATCCATTAGGACAGACACCCATGTTTTTGAAACTGTAAACTCTGCTAGTTTTGAAAAACAAACAATCCGCTTCGATGAAATGTTCCGGTGCCCAAGGTGCTAACAAAGTCATGTATCTTTAACACTGCTGCTGCATGGAGGTACTCGAGTGAAGTCAAGTACACTTAAGGCATTTTTGCAGCTGGAGGGGGGCAATGTTTTTTTAATATTTTCTATTACTACGTTATAAACTTCAACCAAAGCAGTCACTGTGCATGACCAGTAGGGGTGTAACGATACGCGTATTCGTATTGAACCGTTCGGTACGAGGCTCACGGTTCGGTACGCATGACGAACCGAATACGTTTGAATAAAAAAAAATTAAAAAAATTAAAAATTTTAACCAGGTAGTCCCATTGAGATTAAAAATATCTTTTGCAAGATGTAAGTAACAATACAAGATGTAAGTAACAATACTACATAACATTAAGGAGCAGTTTTTGTTTTTTATGCTTATGTGTTGCTAAGAAGACACCCCAGAAGATTGGTCACTCAGGTATAGTTCCATCATTGTTCAAAGTCAAAGAATATGATGTTAGTTGTAATGAATAAATATATTTTAAAATCAAGTACATTTCTCTGGCATTTATAGTTTTCTACTGTACCGAAACGTACCGAACCGTGTCTCCACTGTATCGTACCGAACCCAACCGTGGATTTTGTGAACCGTTACACCCCTAATGACCAGTCATGTTTTCATCAGGTAAGCCTTTACTTCACTTAAAACTGTGATTTGTCAGCTGTTGTTGGACGAGGACACAGAGAGAGGACGTCCTGAGGGCTTGAAGTGATGCGGACAAGAGAGGAATGTTGTTTTCTCGTGATTTATGATTTATGAAATGCTAAAATAATTAGTAAAGCATCCAGATAAAGTTAAGTAAGCAGCAATTGGTCCCTATTGTGTTGGAACTTTTTTTTACCATGGGGTGAGTGTTGTGTGTCTGTGTCTCCAGAATGACAGCACATACTAGATGCTGCTGAAGCACAACTACTGGATTCCAGCAGGCTTACTCATCACTCAGATGTAGAGACACATGCTATCAGAGTGAGTGAGGGACAGACAGAGAGAGACTGGGGTTGGATGACTTGATCATTCAGATCAAATATCAAACAAGGCAAATCCAGCTCGCCCCTCTCAGCCGTCTGGAATGAATGGGCTGAAGTGAGATGTGTGTTCGGAGGACCTGTAGGAGTTCAGGGTGGGAGGTCAGGTGTAGCTGGACAAATACATGTGCTAATGTTTGGGTCTTTTGGTGTGTTTGTTAAACAGCATGGAATTGAGAAGTAATGTGGGCAACACAGGTCGGCCTGATTTCTGAAACTCTACACTGAAAAAAGGCCACTTCTAAGTAAAAAACAATGAATACAATGTGTTTTGCCAGTAATCACTTTAAAAAATCTGCCAATGGAACACGTGAAAGTTTGCTTGGTAAGATTTCTTGAAATAAGATGTAATACTTTCAAGATAAACAAGAGATCTTGAAATGATCAGGAAAAACTGCGCTATTAGGAAGTGTTATGTCATAATAAGCCTGTGTTGGACAAAAGTCTTTTTTTAACTTCACAAGATATACAAGATTACTTGTCCAAAAACAAGTACCAATATCTCACTGAAATGTAACAAAGATACTTATTTTAACCCAAACCACCATCTTTTCACAAGCCTAAGTAAGTACTTTTGTTGCGTAACTAAACCTAAAAGCGAAGTAGAAGTGCACTGTATGCATGTAGCAATTGGAAGCTAACATGGCGTCTCTGACAGGTCCAGAACTGACGTCAGAGGGATACAGAGGGATACCTCTTAGAGCACCGAGAGCATCTTTCAATCCAAGCTCACTGACCAAGTTGCTGTAATTGACAAGTTGGGATTGAAAATATGTTGTCTCAGGAATTCCCAACATAGTTTGGATCTCTGGTATGTGAGATACAAAAATATACCTGCAATTACTGCTTATCGCCAAAGGAGCCACCAAAGAGAACGAAATGGAGATCTTCAAGGTCAATTTAAATAATAACCGTGTGACAGACATCCAGAGGGAAATGTTTGACTGAAGTAAGATGATGAATAACTTGTAATGCAAAGCAGTCCACGAGGGGTGGTATTCACTGAGGTATTACACAGGATGATATACAGCAGGTGACGTTATCCTGTCAGGTGTTCTAACAGTAGACGATACAGAACAGAGACCTGCAGAAAGGCCCTGAGGTAACTGTCAGAGAGAGATCATTGTTGGAATGCTGTTAAGCAACTATTGTTCTTCGAATCTTTATTCAACTTCTATTTTTTCCGTCCCACCTCTTCTTCTCCTTCATATTTTAAGCTACAGAAACCGTTCAACTATTAAAATGTTCAGCTCTTTCACCAGAGGGGTGCTATGACTTTTCATATTTCTAACCTTTAAACATTTTGAATTATTAAGCTTTTTGCAATTTTTATTTTCAATGGGATCTCTATGGAGAATATTTTCAAATCCTCTTAAACTTCTTCAACTTTCAAATCCTTCAACTTCCTCATACTTTCAGCTACAGACACCATTTCAACTTTACAATGTTGAGAAAACCCTTAACTATTGCCAACATGATTCAGCTTTTTGATATCTTTTAAACTTTTTGAACTGCAGCAATTTAACTTTTATGATTTTTCAGCCCTTTTCTGACTTTATAATGGGTGTGTATTGCGCAGCTTAGAGTGCGTGATGTCACCGCTAGAGTGAAGAGCAGCTTGAGATTCTTGTGAAAAAAACATTTGTGTTTTGCCACTGTGTCCACAATCTTCACTCTTCATGCATAATTTCTGGATGTAGAAGTAGCTAATCTTGACCTTGTCGTAGAAAAATTACTGTGGAATCCCACAGATTTCCACATTTGACACAGAAGCCGTTAATTGAGAGGAAAACCAACTTTCAAAAACATCGTCCACAGAACACGGTACCCCATTTCTAGATCGCCAGTTAAGCCACATTTTTTACACTACAGACACAATTTTTACAAAATCTGTTTCTCAAGTCATCCTTCCTCTCAATTATTAATATCGGAGCAATAGGAGGTACGGTTATGGGAGTTTTGATGATTTGTTTGAGAGGTGTTTCCCTGTTTTATCTCCATGAAATGGCTTCAGGCACACAGGTGTTTGCGATTGAGCCAATTAGTGATGTTGATAAACACACAGACTCACGCGCACATACACTCCTCTCCCTCTCTCTCTCTGTGTCTCTCTCTCATACAGTCAGGTCTTAGGGATCTTTAGAGGTCTTTCCCCCCTTCTCCACCCTCCCACCCCCCCCCCCCCCCCCCACACACACACCATTTTTAAATAAAAGCCCCACAGAATGAATCCTAACTGAAATGCTTGTGATGAGCCTGTCATTTAATAACCGGTTTGTGTTTATCGAACATTATGATTCTGTCTCCTCTCCCCTTCTCCCCCACACCCCGATTTTAAAATAAAAGCCCCAGAGAGTCAATTCTAACTGAAATGCTTGTGATGAGCCTGTCATTTAATAACCGGTTTGTGTTTATCGAACATTATGATTCTGTCTCCTCTCCCCTTCTCCCCCACACCCCATTTTAAAATAAAAGCCCCAGAGAGTGAATTCTAACTGAACTGCTTGTGATGAAGCCTGTCATTTAATAACCTCTGTTTATGTGTGTCAAACATTATGATTATGTCTCCTCTCCCCCTCCCTCCCCCACCCAGCCCCACCCTTTCAAAATAAAAGCCCCATGGATTAACTGTATGTAAACATTAAGCTCAAAATTAGGCTTTTTTGTTAAAATAATGAATGCTCTTACTAATACTGCGACAACTACTACTGCTGCTAATAGTTCTAGTATTACTACTACTTCTACGACAACTTTTGCTACTATTACTAGTGCTATTACTGCTACCATCAATATTATTACTACCACTACTGCTATTACTACCACTACTACTATTACTTATACTACAACTGCTACTACTACTGCTATTCATGCTACTAAAAGTAGTAATACTACTACAGCTATTAGTACGACTGCTACTAGTACTACTACTGCTACTTCTTCTACTGCCATTACTATTACTACTACTACTACTACTTCTACTACTACTACTACTGTTATATTAAATACTACGACCAATACTACAGCTATTACTATGACTACTGATACTACGTCTTCTACTACTTCTTCTAATTACTAATACTTCTACTACTAATAATACTTCTACTACAACTACAAATATCACTACTGCTACTACTAGTACTTATTCTAATGCGACTAATACTTCTACTAATAATACTTCTACTACAACTTCTACTACTACAAATATCACCACTGATGAAATTTTTTAAGCCACAGAAACCGTTAGAATATCAAAATGTTCAGCTCTTTCAGGAGAGGGGTGATATGACTTTTCATTAGTTGGAATCTTTAAACTTTTTGAATTATTAAGCTTTTTGCAATCTTTTAAAAATTGGATATCTATTTTCAGCAATGTTTTTGCAATTGATTTCAAATTTCAGCATTCCAACGCATTTTCAGCAGGAAATGCATTTTCTAGTTTATCTTGTCATCAGCTATTGACCTGTGTCAAAATATGCCAATATCAGTAAATTGGTAGCAATGATGGTGATCTTGTTAACCGAATAATCATTTTGTATTTAGTTAGTCTTATATATTCTAAATATTCTAAATATGTCACTCAAGAGTGAGTGGGTTTGCCCTGTGGAGAGAGTCAGACTGTCATTTTGTTCATACTTAAGAGAAAATTGGTCCTGAAATCAGGTTCTTGCATGAAGTCCCATCTGAAAGTCTGTGTTCTTCCCCTATGTGCTCACTAATTACGTCTCCCCGCTCTCTATGATGACTGGCTTTCACTCTGTCTTCAAGTGTGGCCGTTTGGATCAGCTATAAACACACTTTTGCCTCAAATCTGTTTTTTTGTCATATTCAGATTGTATCCAGATTGATTTAAGAAAGACTGGACAGTAAAACAACACATGACGTGCAATATTTGCAAATCGGATGCAAACCACATTTGGAGTTGGTTTGAAATGGAATTGGAATTCGATATCTGGCCGCTTAAAATGTCAAAGTGTGGACGTGCTGAGCAGAGCGCTGTGAAAGACAACAATTGTTTTTTGGCACTTTCACTTTGCATTCGCCTTCTGCTGGTTCCCAATCGCAACTTACACCACAGATCTGAAACGCGACTTGACTTGATTGTTTCAAGCACGAATGCATCCGCAATGGAAACCCACATCACCATCACGCCTATCATTACAACAGCAAACCATGGAGATAGGTTGCCGATGTCTGGACACAAATCCGATCTGATCACTTGAAAATAACAGTGCGGAGAGCGTCTGCCTTAAAGATCTAATTTGAGGAACCAATCGGATTAGTCTGCAGTCTGAACGTAGCCTAAAGGCTCAAACATGCTCTGAAACAGACAGCAGACATGCATACGTTCCTGTTTATACATCGTGTCAATGCTTTCCAGCATTCTCAAGACAGATTAAAGTCTGATTGTTCAAACCACCTATGGAGTAGGTTTGGGACTCATTCTGGCCAGATGCCTGCAAGGTGTGAATGCATCTGTCTGTGATAACGGAAGCTGAAATAAGCCGTCTGTTTGCTGTCTCAATAAAGCAGTAGGGAAAACCCCTTCCGTCATCTCTACACATACGATCAAACACATCTGATCTGATGCCGAGAATGTCACTGGCACCTGAGGCAACAGCAGACCTGAATCTTGAGTGTGCATGAAGAGAGAAAGGCAATGAGGGAGACAGACAGAGAAAGAGAGAGAGAGACAGACAAACAGACACACAGACAGAGGGAGAGAGAGGCCAAGAGAGAATGAGAGAGAGAGACCGGATATCTCTCATGATTAAGGACTGAGCAACTCCAGCAGCACAATCTATATCCAGACATAAACCTAAAATCTCCCCTCGCTGTGACACTTATGGCTTGTGGTGGCAGTGGTGGGCCGTCAGGGCCTGCAAGGCCTTCTCTGCTGGCCTAAACAGAATCACAAAGTTATAGCTATTTTATAATTTAATAATTTTTCTTAAATACACGACATGTATTATAATTTATAAACATCTTTTCCCCATTATCTTATGTTCTCATTGCACAGTGCAGCTTGTTTTAAGTAGAACTTTTATCCAATCAGATTTCACCTCTGTGTCTCTCGGTAAGAACAGAGGCAGAGGCCTGCAGACTCACAAGTGAATCCCTGTGCAGTTTAAGTGAATGGGGACGATATTGTTGATTGTCATAGTGTTCAACCAATCAGATCTTTAGTTTGACATGTTGGGCGTATTCTTTGAAGTGCCAGAGCTGCTAGCTGGCCTATAGCTACGTCAGCATTAGTGCAGCTCAGTGTCCATGTGCAGCTCTGCAGTGAGGTCCAGCGCATGCTGTGATTGGTCAGTGGGCGTGCACGTGACTATTGTAAACAGAAACTTAACTTGCCAGCAGAGCTTAGTTGGAGGAGTAATGCCGTGTTCACACCAAACGCGGCGCAAATTCATCGCGCCGCGTATTCGCGTCAATCGCGCTGCAGGTCTTGCCCGGGGACCATTTGTGTACATTCGCGCCGGAGAGGGGGCGGGGCTTATCGCCCTGAAAGCCGTTCAACTGTCCGCCATTAACCATGGAAGAAATAACCTATTTCTGCTTAGTACGTGTTGTGGAAGTCACAGATATCCCGGGAAACTAAACGCCGTCATGTCTGGTTCATAATATTGTTCAGAGGAGCTCCGTGGATTTTATCGAGCTGTATTCACTGTGTCTAGCAAGCCACACGTCGCTGTTTACTACAGCTATATGAACACAAAATAAACTGATTTGGCTGTGATTTAAGGGCAATAAACCGACAAAAAGGGACTCCGAAATAACTACATAATGATGCCGATTTGTACTTGTCTTCTCAATGTAGCGGATGGAGCGGTGCTAGGCTTTGCTAACATCGTAGCAGCTCCACCAACACTCAATAACGTCATGTAGACGTAAATACGGCAGCGTCTATTCATTGTTTGTACCGTATGGTTTACACACACATGTATACACATAGTTTGGTGCGGTCTCTATTGATATGAGGTATCGTAGAGCTCTGGGTGAACACAGACGGCTACAGTATTTATTTCCTGATTCAACAACGGCAGGAAGTCAGTGATGACAGGGGGAGCAACTCAACGCTGATAGGCTATCGCGCCGGGGCGTAACGTGAATATTTCGCCGAAGTTGAAAAATTTCAACTCACGCGTTTGGGGCGATTTGGCAAATTCGCGTCCATCGCGCCACAAATTCGCGTCCATTGCTCCGCGCCATCGCGAATTCGCGGCGCGCCAGTCTCATCGCGTCTGTGCATAGACTTTGTATGTAATCTACTCGCGTGAATAATTTGCGCCGCGTTTGGTGTGAACGCAGCATCACAGTTCTAATTGAAAGATATGGAAGAAATTATAAAACTTTTCGGGTTTTGCTTGGTGTCGTTTATTTATTTTTTTAGCTTTGTTTTTGGCTGAATAAGGAGGATAAACGGATTTAGTGGCGGAGTTACTGACAACGCCTTTCTCAAGAAAGAAGGACATTTCAGGAAAAGCTGGACATCGTAAGAAATGGTCAGTCAACCACAGCTGGCAGCCTGACTCAGCAGGAAAAGGATTCGTATGAACGGTATTTCTTGCTGACAGCGTCGGAGAAGCGTTGCACATTTCATGACTGAATGTGTTTCATTTTAACTGAGCGTCTTGGTGTTTGGAGCTACGCTACGCTAACCTGAAGACACCGTAGCATTTGAAAACTTTTGGAGACACTCGAGTGGATCTATAACTCAACAAACACGTTTGCAGGGAAACAGCTCCACAACCGCGTTATTGGATCCGTTATTAGGAGGTAATTCAACTGTAGTAGGACAGCACTGAAGGCCCAGGTATAAAATCCACGGCCCGCCACTGAGAGAAGGGTTATGTTAACACACATACACCAAAGATTAGTATATCCTCTGTTCGTGCTTAACTCAAACTGATATCAGTAAAAAGCCTACCTGTAAAGTCTCTCTGTGGAGTTGTGGGATTTAAAGTGTGAAAATGTGATCCAGCCAGTATTTGCGATTGCAAAATACTGCATATGAACTACTAGCATGTCAACACTACTTTCACCAGAAATCTGCCTTAACAACAGATTACTAACCTTTGAATGAAGAAACTGCACATTCTCCTTTTTACGAATAAAAAGTTGAATCTAAGAATATAAATCCTATCAGTATGTGTGCTCCATAGTCACAATAAGAATAAGGGAAGGAGGCGTATCCCTTTAAGTTTGTGTTACCAAGGTTTCTACAATCTGGCCCTGAAAGGTTTGAGAAGTGGGAAGAAAGGATTTGATGGTGACAGAACCTCTGCCTGTACAATAAACCTGTATTAAAGGCATTCCTCCGCCGACAGTGAGCCATGCTGTCTGAGCATGAAAGACGTTTAGGAGTGCCTTATCACACTGTTAAAAGTGTCTTGTTTTGGGAAACTGTCTTGTAAATCCCGCCTGCTCTTGTCTTCCAAAAATGGTCCATAACCTGTTTTGACTGACACCTTGTTTGCCCCAGCAGCTTTTAAAAGTAACCTTTCCCACATGTCAGAGTTAAAGTTTCGTAGGCCAAGCCTTCTCATGCACCTGTACGGGCAGGAATGAACTAGCTAACAAGTTGCCTGTCCGTGACAGTGAGAGAATGCTCGATGGGAAGTGACATCACATTCCTTGTAGTTTTCCCACACAGACGGAACAAGCATAGCACAAGAGAAATGAATGCTATCTTATCAGAGCGTGCACTCGAGGTGATACACATGTTACACCGTGTGTGTCTGCATTGTCTCTGTTGTTTTCCTCTGATGTGCTGCTGCTTTAAACATGTGGAACCTGCCGTTTGACTTGATTTTGTCATATCCTGGAAGCTGTTGCAGAAGTGACCATATTCTTCTTCACATGACATGCTCAGCGTGCTATGTCAATGTATTTGACATACACAGCAGAGGCAGCAGTCGCTGTTCTGGTTAGTGCAGCTTTGCACTGAAGGACACATTCAGAAATACATGTTCATATAATATCTGGTTGACAAAGTACCATGTTAGTTCAGGTTAACACTGTTTAGTTTGGATGGATTAATACTAACCAGTGTTTAACTGAACTATCCAGTTAGTTTAGATCAGTTAATTGACCAAAGTTTAGTACAGAAAAGGAAAATTCACCCACGTTCATTAAAATATAAATGTTTAGAGTCAGCATTGCATTGCTGTGTAGTCATTTCAAAGTGAAATGAGCACAGTAGCGCTGCACTTTTCATTGAGTTCTTGAACTCCAAATGAGGTGTACACCTCTGATCAACCTGATTTATACATTCAAACATCATACTGCCTATTTGTTATCTGATATTTACTTCCTAGACACATCTCAAATCCTTCTCTGTTGTTTTCTACCTTTAGATAAAACGTTGACTGTACGCTACTTGAGCGCAGAAAGGAGGAATAGATTTTGCTGAAGTAACTGTGAATACAGTAAATGTTGGTATTTCATTTCAGCTGCCTGGTGGAGAAGCTCCCTGGTATGGGTGCTGCCCCTGTAGCTGGAGGCCTCTTGGCCAGCTGCTGCTGTTGTTTCCTGGTTGTGTAATGAGTAACAGCCACTGGGCTTTCCCCTGCACAATTGTACCATAGAGCCGTGGCCAGCTCAGGGTCAGGATGCAAATACTATGCAAATCATGCAAAAATTATGGAAATCTGAAAACCAAAGAAGGGACTGGGGCCATAGGTTATGCAATTTATCTAATTTATCTCTGCTGGGGAATCACCAAAACAAATAACTCTATGGCGCTGCACTTGAAACAGTGACATTAACTGCGATGCACAGATGTATCTGCTTCCTAACCTGGATCATAACACAATAAGGTAACAATAATAACACAATAATAACACAGTTTGCTTGGTCCAAATATCATAAACCTGACATTTTAAGAAAGCAGCATGATACAGATACTAGTGCTTGATGAGTGTAGGATAATGGCTCCCTGCAGTCTCCATTGTTGTTTGTGACGTATCTGTAGGGTGCAGTAAATATGTAGAGGAGACAGCTGTATGATGCATGCATCCTGCACCCACCAAACCAGCACCATGACCAGCGACACGTGTACGGTAGTTACGTATTGTAACTCCAGATTCTATGAAGAAAGGCGTAGCGTAGCTTATATGAGTTCATATAGTGACTTTGCTATTGTAAACTTGAAGCAAGATTTAGCTTAGTTATATTTAAAATATTCAAATGTCTGTTAAAACAACTATTGACAGAGGATTTGTAGAGTTAATATGAACTCCACAAGCCCTATCCCCATTGCATGTTAGAATTCTCTCATATCAAGCACGCCTAGTAAACACCATGTCAGCCCTATGTGCAGAAAACCACGCCTCGCAAGTGCCCTCTGTAATGAATTAATAGCTGCTGTGTCTGCCTTATGTTCGCGATGCATACTACATACTGAGACAAAGCGTGCACTGGGCTGAGTCGGTAGGACACTTTTTCTGCCTGATTCTGATGAAGTGGAGCGAAGAAACCCTCAAAATAAATGATTCTCAACCGAAAGGAGTTTGTTAAGACTATAGGTCCCAATGAGGGACTATATCTATCAATCAAGACTATATCTATCAATCAAGCCGAGAACAGACTGTATTATTGCAGTGTAGAGTTAAATCAGCAGCTCCTGAGGCAGTCTGAACAGTTTTGAACGTGAGGCCACTAATTGGCTTCATTAATAATGCCCGGGACCCCCACTGACTCTGACATCCCGATGACAGTTTCTTACAGTTACACACCCTTGCACATCTTCTCTCATTTAATATACATTTGACACTTTAATAATATACTTGTTTTAACATACTCTTATCTGATTGTTTGTTCACCATATTTTATTGTAAATTTTCACATTTTCTATTTTTAAATGATGTCATACTATTGCACTGTGTTTTACTGTTACGCACCAAATCACCTTGCCATTCCTTGTATGTGTAACGTACTTGGCAATAAACAGTTTCTGATTGTGATTACAGGTATGGCACAATGAGATGGGTGAGTTTGAAGTGTAAGATGTCTGTGATGATACTGTTGAACATTGGGCTGAAATCCTCAAAACAGATCATTGCGTATGTCCCTAGGTAGTTATGGGAGGAGGTGGTGCAGTCCCATGTTGACTCCATCATCCACTGACATGTTTGCCTGGTAGGCAAACTGCAGGGAGTCTGGCAGAGATCATGTAATGTCCATCAGATGAGTCAACACCAGTCTCTCAAAGGATTTCATGAACACAGATGTCAGGGCGACGAGCCTGTAGTCATTCAATCCTGTGATGGGAAGGTTTCATGGGGACCTGGATGAATGTGGAGAATTTGAAGCAGGAGGAGTGCCAACTGCAACCACAGACGCTGACCAATGGCCCAACATTGGCCAATGGCCGACCGTCCGCCTGGAGTGTCAGGGCCTTCACAGGCAAGAGGGTGACACACCGTCTGGGCCTGGGGCTAACATCCTCTTCACAGATCCTGAGTGCAGTAAGTGGGGAGTGGTGCGAGGGTAGAATGGGGTGCTGGTGGTTGTTTGATGTCAGAGCAGGTAAAGGGTGTGAAAGTTGCAAAACTGCAATAAATTCCATTGAGATCGTCAGCCAGCTGATGGATATCCACAGTTGGGGGGGGGGGGGGTGTGATCTCCTGCAGGCTCCACCACAATGATGGATGTTCGTTCGATGAAACCCTGTTTTTCAGCTTTTCAGATGAACTACTCTGATATTTTGTGGCAGTGTGTTTCAGGCCTCGCTGTACAGGAATCTGACCCACTTATGTAGGCCTCCTCCTTGGCCTGATGAAGCTGTCTGAGTTTGTCTGTAAAGCAGGGTATATTGTTGCTGTATGTGCAGAGGGTTTTAGTTAGCAGACAATTGTCCTCACAAAAACTGCTTCTGATTTGTGATGTGATGATAGGAAATAAGGTATCTTCAGACACAGATGCACAAGAATGACACACAAGACCCTGCAAGGGTGTGGAAAAACCAAAGCATCAACTTTTTTCATGAACCCTAACCTGCTGCTACTCTATCCACACAAGTGCTGGTAGCTGAGCTGTAACAACCCCTTTTTATTTTTTTGTGATGAATTCTTTAATTTTCAACTGCTATATTTCTTTATATCCCTTTTAGATTGTGGACTGTACCCTTATGTAAAACTTCTCTGCATACTAGAGTTCTCCAGTGTGTCTACAGTCATAATGAGAGGCAGAGTTGATCATATACAGGAAAACCTGAGTAAATGAATGAGAGGAATGGAACAACATGAACATTGTGTCTAATACAATGAAACAAAGTAATCTGGGCAAAATTGTCAGGTAGTAGTCGAGAAATCATTCTCCACTCCACTTCGCTGGGACAGAATGGATTTTGACATGGCCTAGCTAAACAGAGTCTAGTTGGAGGCTCACCAACTGCTTCATATCGATGGCCAAAGCGCAAAACCTCCTATGTGCAGAATTTTCTGATTGTCGGATTTCACTTTGGATGATGAGAACAAGGAAGGCTGCTCATATTTAGTCTGTCTGCAAGATAATCCCACCCTTCGTTGAAACTTAATTTCAACCATGGTGGGTCGTCAGGGCCAGCAAAGCCTTCTCTGCTGGCCTAAACAGAATCACAAAATGATTGCTATTTCATAATTAAATAATTTTTCATAAATACATGTATTTACAAACATGTATTCTAATTTCTTTTATTTACAAACATGTATTTTAATTCTTTTTCCCATTATCTTATTTTCTCATTGCACAGCTCCTGTCTTCCTCAGTTGCTCTGCTTCCAGCACAGCTTGTTTTAAGGAGAGCTTTTATCCAATCAGTCTCTATGTAAGGCCATATCCACACTTGTCCAGTTTTCCTACGTTTACACTGAGCAGCCACACCACGCCGGAGTTTTGGAGCAGCCTTAACGGAGGAACCTGAAAACTCCGCCGAGGTTGGAGGTATTTGAGAACTCCGGGGTTTTGGTTCAGTGTAGACGTCGGATACGAATGTCTGTTAGAAAAAATGAGCCCACACCCGTGCTCGCTACTGGATTGGTTATTACCAGCCATGACGTCTCCGTCCCTGATTCGTCACACTCACTATCACGTGACCCGTACCCGGAAGAAAACAAAACAGCCGGGCGACCAGCAGCGATTCATTTCAACATGGATAATGGCAAGCCTTGCTTGCTTTGTTGTCTGTAGGAGCAGCTATTGTGGAGTTAAATTCGTCATTTTACAATGCTGCTAATGCCTACATGCGGAGGAGGCGAGCTGTTCTTCGAGCGATGAGCGAGCTGCTTGACCATCGGCGATCAGCCCCCACGGAGCGGCTGTCTGAAGCTACAGTTAGCAATAAATGCTATTCAGAGCTACAGCTACAAACAGACAACACAGAGGAAACTAGTGAGAGACGAGTGATCGACGCTGATTCGTTTTACTTTTTCCGTTTGGTAGCCTTGAGAGACCTTAGTCTGCAAGTATTTCTTTTTGAAAATATGTACGAAGATATATTATATTCGCAAATGCTAATCGCGGTTAGCATTTCCCCATTGGCGGTAATGTTAAAATTAGCTTAGAAGCTAGCGAGTCGGACCTGTTGCATGATGTTGTGCCCTAAAAGATGGAGCAAATGCCCTAAAGAATTGATAGAGGGCGAAGATGATGTCCCTGTTTTTTCTGCTGGGTGACCCAGCTTATCCCCTGATGCCGTATCTCATGAAGGAATACCCCAATGGCGGAGCTAACGTTACATTCATCAGCCCCCACGGCAACAACAGACAACAACACAGAGGAAGCGAGTGATCGACGTGTGTTGACCACATTTATGGACCATAATCGAGTAAACGTTTCCGTGTAAGTGTTGATTTTAAAGTAAAGTTGATGTGAGAGAGAGAGAGAGAGAGAGAGAGATATAGACAGACAGACCCGCAGCGCTGTAACTATGTCTGAAAAATAAAACTTCTAAAACTTTCCACGAACTGTGTCTGTTTGAGTTTATAGAGGAAGATCTTAAGTATCAAATACAACCTTTCATTATTAAAGACTACTTTATTACTCTGTCATATTTTTTTTTAACTAAGCAAGCAATCCACTTCCTGTTTACACCATCACGCGCATGCCCAGTGTACGTTAATGGTCACGTGCTGTCCGCCTTGAAGGCTGCCGTGTGGATGCTCCAATAATGCTGAAAACTCCCGCGTGGACGGAGATCGGTTCTATTTGAGAACTCTGCATCCAACGAGACACGGCCTAGTGTGGATATGGCCTAAGAGAGAGGCCCGAGGTCCTCTAGTCTAGGTAGACTTTTCAGATTAAAGTACATGGGGACGTTATTGTTGATTGTCATAGTCTTCAACCAATCAGATCTTTAGTTTCACATGCTGGGTGTATTCTTTGATGTGCCAGAGCTACCGAGGTAGCCTACAAGTACGTCAGCAATAACGTGCGGTGTGATTGGTCAGTGGGCTAGCGTGACTGTTTTGACGCTGAAGCAGCTAGCAGAAGTTAGTATCAGTGGTAAGAGTTCAAGTTGAAATATATGTAAGACGTTATGACATTGACATGACGTTTTTAGCGTTTTGCTTGGTGTAGACTTTTCTCTTTTACCTAGCTTTGTTTTTTTAACACTCAATGGCTGAAGGAGGTGAAACGGATGTGGGAGTTACTGGCAACGCCTTTCTGGAGAAGGACATTTCAGGAAAAGCTGGACATGGTATCAAAGGGTCAGCTAGCAGCCCTGACCCAGCATGGAAAAGGATTTGTACGAACGGTATTTCTGGCTAACAGCGGTGGAGAAGTGCTGCACATTTTATGGCTAAGAATGCGTTTTATTTGCGACTGAGCTCTTGGTGTTTGGACCTACGCTAGATTTTCTAACCAAGGCAGCAAAATAACACCATAGCACGACAGGACACTTACAAGCTACGGTGCTTTTTAAAACTTTTGGAGAGACCCGAGTGGATCTACAACTCAACGAACACGTTCGCAGGAGAACCTCTGGCTGGAACTGAACCGCACCGATGTTCTGTACAACCGCGGTATTAAACTCTTTGTAGTCAAAGAAAGGAGGATGGACTTTGTCTCTAAGTGAACAGCAGCTGTGGTAAGTGAAGTGCTTTTGTGTTTTTACATCTGCAGCAGCGTTACTACTGTGTTCATTTGTCTATGGTGTCGTTTTTATGATCTGGTTAATATTGTTCCCTCTGATGTGAATAATATTTGAATGGCTCGTGCTCTTCAGTGTGCGGTGGAATGCTGTTTTAGCGCTGCAGTGTTGCTGGATTGATGTGTCATGCTTTGTTGTCATATGTGACTGGTTCTTGTGAGTTTGTTCTTGTCATTGTCTTAATTACATTGATTTTGATGATATGCATTGTCCGTTAATGACGAAGCATCCGTTATGCGCGGGGTTAGGGTCGGACATTTGATTCTCTATTTGGGGTTTTGTTTTCTTTAACAAAGCAGGAATGATGGTCTGGAGTAATGGGGATTGTGTGGCGATTGCTTTAGTCCTGTTTGAATCAGTAGGAACAGCTGAACGCTGCGGGGAGAGTTTGTAGATTGTTTGCTGCTGTTGGTTTCCTGCTAAGCTAGTTTAGCGTAGTGTGCGTCCCAGAACACACAAGCCTCACCAGGGTACAATGTTTTGGTTCCGGGGTGGGTGTGTCAGACAGCACGTTACCAACATGAAAACATTATCTTTCCCACAATTTAAGCTTCTGCATTTTTCAAATGCACTAGTATTATTCAAACGTATTGTTCGGTTCGTAAGCCTCGTACCGAACGGTTTAATATGAATACCTGTATTGTTACACCCCTAGAAGATGTACACACACCGTGACACACGGGGAGAGACGAGGATACAGAAGGCAGAGCAGGACTGTTGAAGTGAGAGTTGTGAAAGTCAAATCATAGGATGATTTCCAAAAGAGAAGAGTGTCCAGAGAGACCAGAGTCATTAGACTCTGACTAGACAGACTCATAGAGGTGAATTCTTCCAACACTACTTTGTCTTTTTAGAAGATGAGAAAAATATAATATCGTGGCTTTTTCACTTCACCCTGAATGAACTGAATTTAAAACTGCAGGACAATTCAGTGAACATAATTTATCTAAAATGAATTGTGTTACGTAATTTATTCTTTAATCCAGCCGTTATTTTACTTGAAATGAGAAGAACATTTATTCATGTATTTCTATGTATTATTTATAATCCATCCAGTTAAATTAGAAAAATGAGAATATTTGTTAAAATATAATTGGTGTACTTTCTTTATTTGATTTGACAGTTTACTACACAGAGACGTTACTAGACTTCTTGAATATAGATATACCCAAATTATATATATATATATATATATATATATATATAATTTGAATATATATATATATATATATATATATATATATAATTTGAATATATATATATATATATATAATTTGGAAGTAGGTTTTGCTCTTCGGCCATCTATATGTTCTCATCTGGTATAAACCGTAGATGAAGCACTCACTGATGACCCACTTTGACATCAGATGACTTTGGTTGGAATGAAAGCCTTTAAACCTGTGGGGCTTGGTGGCACATGATTGAAAACCACTGGTCTAAACTACCAGCTATGTCACACACTAACATTGTGCATCATCTGTTTGTCTAACAGCTCACAAAATTGTTTTGCTAATCTGCCCACCAGCTTTGTTGGAGGCAACATGGCAAGCTGTTATGTAGGAGGGTTTGCCACCCAAGAAGGCCACAATATGGCATCCACCAAACGTGAGAGGTACACTGAGAAACAAACTGTTGACGGATTGCCACATTGACTGCAAGAAAGCATGACATGAAAACTTACATTATGTTGATGACTTTAATCTATTGTATATTGTGAAATCAAAGAAATTATTATCCAAGGTTCCAAACCACAGTAAAAGCAGTAAAAATACAGCACTGAGATAGTGACGATAAGGAAATATGCCATCAAACAAGGCCGCATAACTGTAAAAACATACTGCTTCAAGCAGTGCACGGTAATAAAAATACGTGATATGATGGTTATCGAAAGGTGAGTGGAGAAATCACATGATATGTTTATTTAACCTTGGCTTTTAGATTAAACCATAAAAGAAAGCTTCTTTGGATGCAGACTGTGTTTCCTGTCCACACAAGCCAAGGCCAAGAAAAGAGCAGCAATATAAAAGGACATACAGTTAATGTATGGAACTGTTCCTTTCACGTGCAGATCCATAAATGTTTCAAGACTTCTTAACAAGAAGAGACAACAAGACATTTAGGTTGTGATGAAGGGAAAAAACTGTAAACTGCATCGGTGCATTGCAAAATGGTAACGTTCATTTGTCAGTCTGCTCTTCTATTGGTCAGTCCTATCACATCAACAGTGAGTCGTTGATAACTTAAATGTTAGCCAGGACACAGCAGACATGCCAGTGAAAGTGAGGGGACCATCTTCTGATTGGCGGATGACCCCCTCTATCCCTGAGCCACAGACGTTCCCGTGGTCTAAGCTCCACCTCCAAACTGTGTTATCATCCATGAGTGCAGATTGTTGTGAGAGTCTGAGTTGCAGCTCTCCCAAATGTTTCATTAATTCATCTTCCTCGATGTCTGGCCCACCGTTCTAACACTAACTACAGTCACTATTTACACTTGGTCTAAGGGTATGTGTGTGTGTTTATGTTTGTGTGAAAGTCTAGGTCTCCATAAGTGACTGATGGCAGTGAGACACGCCATAAAAATATGTATTAGTGACTGATGGCAGTGAGACGGGCAGTGTCTGTATTAGTGACTGATGGCAGTGAGATGGGCAGTGTCTGTATTAGTGACTGATGGCAGTGAGACGGGCAGTGTCTGTATTAGTGACTGAAGGCGGTGAGACGGGCAGTGTCTGTATTAGTGACTGATGGCAGTGAGACGGGCAGTGTCTGTATTAGTGCCTGATGGCAGTGAGACGGGCAGTGTCTGTATTAGTGACTGAAGGCGGTGAGACGGGCAATGTCTGTATTAGTGACTGAAGGCGGTGAGACGGGCAGTGTCTGTATTAGTGACTGAAGGCGGTGAGATGGGCAGTGTCTGTATTAGTGACTGAAGGCAGTGAGACGGGCAGTGTCTGTATCAGTGACTGATGGCAGTGAGACGGGCAGTGTCTGTCTCAGTGACTGATGGCAGTGAGACGGGCAGTGTCTGTATTAGTGACTGATGGCAGTGAGATGGGCAGTGTCTGTCTCAGTGACTGATGGCAGTGAGACGGGCAGTGTCTGTATTAGTGACTGATGGCAGTGAGACGGGCAGTGTCTGTATTAGTGACTGATGGCGGTGAGACGGGCAGTGTCTGTATTAGTGACTGATGGCGGTGAGACGGGCAGTGTCTGTATTAGTGACTGATGGCGGTGAGACGGGCAGTGTCTGTATTAGTGACTGATGGCGGTGAGACGGGCAGTGTCTGTATTAGTGACTGATGGCGGTGAGACGGGCAGTGTCTGTATTATTGACTGATGGCGGTGAGACGGGCAGTGTCTGTATTAGTGACTGATGGCGGTGAGACGGGCAGTGTCTGTATTAGTGACTGAAGGCGGTGAGACGGGCAGTGTCTGTATTAGTGACTGAAGGCGGTGAGACGGGCAGTGTCTGTATTAGTGACTGATGGCAGTGAGACGGGCAGTGTCTGTATTAGTGACTGAAGGCGGTGAGACGGGCAGTGTCTGTATTAGTGACTGATGGCGGTGAGACGGGCAGTGTCTGTATTAGTGACTGATGGCAGTGAGACGGGCAGTGTCTGTATTAGTGACTGATGGCAGTGAGACGGGCAGTGTCTGTATTAGTGACTGAAGGCGGTGAGACGGGCAGTGTCTGTATTAGTGACTGAAGGCGGTGAGACGGGCAGTGTCTGTATTAGTAACTGATGGCAGTGAGACGGGCAGTGACTGTATTATTGGAGATAAAACTTAGCTGAATTTCAGGAGCAGGACCACACCTCAGCCACTCGCCCACTTCCGGCCACACTCCTATAACTACCAACCCACTCTAAGCCCCGGCACGCTCGCGTTTTCTGCACTCGCAACCGGAACACCACTCAGAGGATGCCGCCAACCGCCATCGAGAGGGTCCGGGCAGCCAAACCCGCGATCTCCACCTCCCCGACCAGCTGCATCCACCCGCCAGAATCTGACAATACGAAGAGTCGGACTCACGGCCGTCCTCCTTTAACTCACATCTCGGTGGCAGAGGGAGACCCGCTACCTCCAGACGTAGACAACGGAAACGTAAATCCAGCTCTCTCCTTCTTCGCTCGCTCCAGACCCAGCTCGGGAACGAGCCTCCGACGACTCTGGCTACCCGGCACGCCGCGCTCAAAGATGCCGCCACCCCTCCACGCTCCAGCCAGGTCCCCCATCGAAGACGCACCAGCGGATATCTCCAACTGGACCACACACAAAGCAAACCGTGCCAACTCCTCACAACTTTCCCAAAGTCACGTTTGAAAAAAAACAAAAAAAACAAACGTACCTACATCCAAACACACCGGCGTAATGCCAACGACCGTGACGCCACCACGCCCCCCGAAGCCCCGCCCCCAACCCACAAAGTTCCGGGTTGCCAGGTCACAGCGCCTCACCTCTCATCCCCCTCCACCACCTCAGGCAAACTCAACTTTCCACAGCGGCAAAGAGATGCCGACTCTATCTTCCTCCCTTCCATTTCCACAGTATTCCATCCCACCTTTTGGCCGGATTCACCTGTCTGTCCCTTCACCGTTCCCTTACACCACCCTTCTTCTGCCTATACCCAGGCACCGGGTTGCCAGGTTCCCTCTCCTCTGTCCCCCTCCCCTATCCTGCTTTTCCTACTACGCATGCTCTTCCCACTATGCAGATTCCTGGCACCGGGTTGCCAGGTTCCCTCCTCCGTCCCCCTCCCCTATCCCGCTTTTCCTACTATGCAGATTCCTGGCACCAGGTTGCCAGGTTCCCTCTCCTCCGTCCCCCTCCCCTATCCCGCTTTTCCTACCATGCAGATTTCTGGCACCGGGTTGCCAGGTTCCCTCTCCTCCATCCCCCTCCCCTATCCTGCTTTTCCTACTATGCAGATTCCTGGCACCAGGTTGCCAGGTTCCCTCTCCTCCGTCCCCCTCCCCTATCCCGCTTTTCCTACCATGCAGATTCCTGGCACCGGGTTGCCAGGTTCCCTCTCCTCCGTCCCCCTCCCCTATCCCGCTTTTCCTACTATGCAGATTCCTGGCACCGGGTTGCCAGGTTCCCTCTCCTCCGTCCCCCTCCCCTATCCCGCTTTTCCTACTATGCAGATTCCTGACACCGGGTTGCCAGGTTCCCTCTCCTCCGTCCCCCTCCCCTATCCCGCTTTTCCTACTACGTACGCTCTTCCCACTATGCAGATTCCTGGCACCGGGTTGCCAGGTTCCCCCACCCCGCCCACTTCCAGCGATGGACCCACACAATTGGCAACAACGATGCTGCTCCCTCTGCCGTCTTTTGGGGGGTTTTTCACGACGGACAACGTTTGCCGTAGACCAGCCTCGGATCTGGCAAGCAGATGCCAAGTCGTTACCCCTCATGCTATGAAATCTGACCAATAGTAGCCACAGCCATCACGTGGGGCCACGGCTGGCCCAGCAAGTCCATCCCTTAAACTCCTGACAACCTAGCAGTCGGTTACCCAATCATCAAATGACGCTGCGACACCCGTTCGCCAAGGGCGCGTCCTCGATGCAGCTCACGTCTGGGCCACCGCAATGCCATGGCTTTCTCGTTCCCATTCCAGAAGTTCAGCCCTCCTGCAGACACCCGTCCAACATCGGTTCGGCCATATCCAACGCCGTCTTTAGACTCACAAATCCTCACTTGATCTTGCCGACCAGCGCACGGGCTTATTTTGGGGTTCTGCAAGGCCCGGGAGCCGCAGTGGATCCTCAGCTAAGCCTCCCCCAAACCGCATCAGGCCAAATCTCCATCAACCATTCCTCAACACTCCAAACAACCGACGAAGGCTCGTTCCGGCCGAGGTCGGGGCCAAAGCTAGTGAATTGGAGATAAAACTTAGCTGAATTTCAGGAGCAGGACCACACCTCAGCCACTCGCCCACTTCCGGCCACACTCCTATAACTACCAACCCACTCTAAGCCTCGGCACGCTCGCGTTTTCTGCACCCCACCCTCCCTCCCTCTTGTTAATGGTTATCTCCCCCCATAGTCATCATGCTCCTATCCCATGGAGATCGGGGGGTCTGCAAGGCCCGGGAGCCGCAGTGGATCCTCAGCTAAGCCTCCCCCAAACCGCATCAGGCCAAATCTCCATCAACCATTCCTCAACACTCCAAACAACCGACGAAGGCTCGTTCCGGCCGAGGTGGGGGCCAAAGCTAGTGAAGTGACTGATGGCAGTGAGACGGGCAGTGTTTGTATTAGTGACTGATGGCAGTGAGACGGGCAGTGTCTGTATTAGTGACTGAAGGCAGTGAGACGGGCAGTGTCTGTATTAGTGACTGAAGGCGGTGAGACGGGCAGTGTCTGTATTAGTGACTGAAGGCGGTGAGACGGGCAGTGTGTATTATTGACTGATGGCAGTGAGACGGGCAGTGTCTGTATTAGTGACTGAAGGCAGTGAGACGGGCAGTGTCTGTATTAGTGACTGATGGCAGTGAGACGGGCAGTGTCTGTATTAGTGACTGAAGGCGGTGAGACGGGCAGTGTCTGTATTCGTGACTGAAGGCGGTGAGACGGGCAGTGTCTGTATTAGTGACTGAAGGCAGTGAGACAGGCAGTGTCTGTATTAGTGACTGATGGCAGTGAAACGGGCAGTGTCTGTATTAGTGACTGATGGCAGTAGTGACTGATGGCAGTGAGACGGGCAGTGTCTGTATTAGTGACTGAAGGCGGTGAGACGGGCAGTGTCTGTATTAGTGACTGAAGGCAGTGAGACGGGCAGTGTCTGTATTAGTGACTGATGGCAGTGAGACGGGCAGTGTCTGTATTAGTGACTGATGGCGGTGAGACGGGCAGTGTCTGTATTAGTGACTGATGGCGGTGAGACGGGCAGTGTCTGTATTAGTGACTGATGGCGGTGAGACGGGCAGTGTCTGTATTAGTGACTGATGGCAGTGAGACGGGCAGTGTCTGTATTAGTGACTGATGGCAGTGAGACGGGCAGTGTCTGTATTAGTGACTGAAGGCGGTGAGACGGACAGTGTCTGTATTAGTGACTGAAGGCGGTGAGACGGGCAGTGTCTGTATTAGTGACTGATGGCAGTGAGACGGGCAGTGTCTGTATTAGTGCCTGATGGCAGTGAGACGGGCAGTGTCTGTATTAGTGACTGAAGGCGGTGAGACGGGCAATGTCTGTATTAGTGACTGATGGCAGTGAGACGGGCAGTGTCTGTCTCAGTGACTGATGGCAGTGAGACGGGCAGTGTCTGTATTAGTGACTGATGGCAGTGAGACGGGCAGTGTCTGTATTAGTGACTGATGGCAGTGAGACGGGCAGTGTCTGTATTAGTGACTGATGGCAGTGAGATGGGCAGTGTCTGTATCAGTGACTGATGGCAGTGAGACGGGCAGTGTCTGTCTCAGTGACTGATGGCAGTGAGACGGGCAGTGTCTGTATTAGTGACTGATGGCAGTGAGACGGGCAGTGTCTGTCTCAGTGACTGATGGCAGTGAGACGGGCAGTGTCTGTATTAGTGACTGATGGCAGTGAGACGGGCAGTGTCTGTATTAGTGACTGATGGCGGTGAGACGGGCAGTGTCTGTATTAGTGACTGATGGCGGTGAGACGGGCAGTGTCTGTATTAGTGACTGATGGCGGTGAGACGGGCAGTGTCTGTATTAGTGTCTGATGGCGGTGAGACGGGCAGTGTCTGTATTAGTGACTGATGGCGGTGAGACGGGCAGTGTCTGTATTATTGACTGATGGCGGTGAGACGGGCAGTGTCTGTATTATTGACTGATGGCGGTGAGACGGGCAGTGTCTGTATTAGTGACTGATGGCGGTGAGACGGGCAGTGTCTGTATTAGTGACTGAAGGCGGTGAGACGGGCAGTGTCTGTATTAGTGACTGAAGGCGGTGAGACGGGCAGTGTCTGTATTAGTGACTGAAGGCGGTGAGACGGGCAGTGTCTGTATTAGTGACTGATGGCGGTGAGACGGGCAGTGTCTGTATTAGTGACTGATGGCAGTGAGACGGGCAGTGTCTGTATTAGTGACTGATGGCAGTGAGACGGGCAGTGTCTGTATTAGTGACTGAAGGCGGTGAGACGGGCAGTGTCTGTATTAGTGACTGAAGGCGGTGAGACGGGCAGTGTCTGTATTAGTAACTGATGGCAGTGAGACGGGCAGTGACTGTATTATTGGAGATAAAACTTAGCTGAATTTCAGGAGCAGGACCACACCTCAGCCACTCGCCCACTTCCGGCCACACTCCTATAACTACCAACCCACTCTAAGCCCCGGCACGCTCGCGTTTTCTGCACTCGCAACCGGAACACCACTCAGAGGATGCCGCCAACCGCCATCGAGAGGGTCCGGGCAGCCAAACCCGCGATCTCCACCTCCCCGACCAGCTGCATCCACCCGCCAGAATCTGACAATACGAAGAGTCGGACTCACGGCCGTCCTCCTTTAACTCACATCTCGGTGGCAGAGGGAGACCCGCTACCTCCAGACGTAGACAACGGAAACGTAAATCCAGCTCTCTCCTTCTTCGCTCGCTCCAGACCCAGCTCGGGAACGAGCCTCCGACGACTCTGGCTACCCGGCACGCCGCGCTCAAAGATGCCGCCACCCCTCCTCGCTCCAGCCAGGTCCCCCATCGAAGACGCACCAGCGGATATCTCCAACTGGACCACACACAAAGCAAACCGTGCCAACTCCTCACAACTTTCCCAAAGTCACGTTTGAAAAAAAACAAAAAAAACAAACGTACCTACATCCAAACACACCGGCGTAATGCCAACGACCGTGACGCCACCACGCCCCCCGAAGCCCCGCCCCCAACCCACAAAGTACCGGGTTGCCAGGTCACAGTGCCTCACCTCTCATCCCCCTCCACCACCTCAGGCAAACTCAACTTTCCACAGCGGCAAAGAGATGCCGACTCTATCTTCCTCCCTTCCATTTCCACAGTATTCCATCCCACCTTTTGGCCGGATTCACCTGTCTGTCCCTTCACCGTGCCCTTACACCACCCTTCTTCTGCCTATACCCAGGCACCGGGTTGCCAGGTTCCCTCTCCTCTGTCCCCCTCCCCTATCCTGCTTTTCCTACTACGCATGCTCTTCCCACTATGCAGATTCCTGGCACCGGGTTGCCAGGTTCCCTCCTCCGTCCCCCTCCCCTATCCCGCTTTTCCTACTATGCAGATTCCTGGCACCAGGTTGCCAGGTTCCCTCTCCTCCGTCCCCCTCCCCTATCCCGCTTTTCCTACCATGCAGATTTCTGGCACCGGGTTGCCAGGTTCCCTCTCCTCCATCCCCCTCCCCTATCCTGCTTTTCCTACTATGCAGATTCCTGGCACCAGGTTGCCAGGTTCCCTCTCCTCCGTCCCCCTCCCCTATCCCGCTTTTCCTACCATGCAGATTCCTGGCACCGGGTTGCCAGGTTCCCTCTCCTCCGTCCCCCTCCCCTATCCCGCTTTTCCTACTATGCAGATTCCTGGCACCGGGTTGCCAGGTTCCCTCTCCTCCGTCCCCCTCCCCTATCCCGCTTTTCCTACTATGCAGATTCCTGACACCGGGTTGCCAGGTTCCCTCTCCTCCGTCCCCCTCCCCTATCCCGCTTTTCCTACTACGTACGCTCTTCCCACTATGCAGATTCCTGGCACCGGGTTGCCAGGTTCCCCCACCCCGCCCACTTCCAGCGATGGACCCACACAATTGGCAACAACGATGCTGCTCCCTCTGCCGTCTTTTGGGGGGTTTTTCACGACGGACAACGTTTGCCGTAGACCAGCCTCGGATCTGGCAAGCAGATGCCAAGTCGTTACCCCTCATGCTATGAAATCTGACCAATAGTAGCCACAGCCATCACGTGGGGCCACGGCTGGCCCAGCAAGTCCATCCCTTAAACTCCTGACAACCTAGCAGTCGGTTACCCAATCATCAAATGACGCTGCGACACCCGTCCGCCAAGGGCGCGTCCTCGATGCAGCTCACGTCTGGGCCACCGCAATGCCATGGCTTTCTCGTTCCCATTCCAGAAGTTCAGCCCTCCTGCAGACACCCGTCCAACATCGGTTCGGCCATATCCAACGCCGTCTTTAGACTCACAAATCCTCACTTGATCTTGCCGACCAGCGCACGGGCTTATTTTGGGGTTCTGCAAGGCCCGGGAGCCGCAGTGGATCCTCAGCTAAGCCTCCCCCAAACCGCATCAGGCCAAATCTCCATCAACCATTCCTCAACACTCCAAACAACCGACGAAGGCTCGTTCCGGCCGAGGTGGGGGCCAAAGCTAGTGAATTGGAGATAAAACTTAGCTGAATTTCAGGAGCAGGACCACACCTCAGCCACTCGCCCACTTCCGGCCACACTCCTATAACTACCAACCCACTCTAAGCCTCGGCACGCTCGCGTTTTCTGCACCCCACCCTCCCTCCCTCTTGTTAATGGTTATCTCCCCCCATAGTCATCATGCTCCTATCCCATGGAGATCGGGGGGTCTGCAAGGCCCGGGAGCCGCAGTGGATCCTCAGCTAAGCCTCCCCCAAACCGCATCAGGCCAAATCTCCATCAACCATTCCTCAACACTCCAAACAACCGACGAAGGCTCGTTCCGGCCGAGGTGGGGGCCAAAGCTAGTGAAGTGACTGATGGCAGTGAGACGGGCAGTGTTTGTATTAGTGACTGATGGCAGTGAGACGGGCAGTGTCTGTATTAGTGACTGAAGGCAGTGAGACGGGCAGTGTCTGTATTAGTGACTGAAGGCGGTGAGACGGGCAGTGTCTGTATTAGTGACTGAAGGCGGTGAGACGGGCAGTGTCTGTATTATTGACTGATGGCAGTGAGACGGGCAGTGTCTGTATTAGTGACTGAAGGCAGTGAGACGGGCAGTGTCTGTATTAGTGACTGATGGCAGTGAGACGGGCAGTGTCTGTATTAGTGACTGATGGCAGTGAGACGGGCAGTGTCTGTATTAGTGACTGATGGCAGTGAGACGGGCAGTGTCTGTATTAGTGACTGATGGCAGTGAGACGGGCAGTGTCTGTATTAGTGACTGATGGCGGTGAGACGGGCAGTGTCTGTATTAGTGACTGAAGGCAGTGAGACGGGCAGTGTCTGTATTAGTGACTGATGGCAGTGAGACGGGCAGTGTCTGTATTAGTGACTGAAGGCAGTGAGACACGCCATAAAAATATGTATTAGTGACTGATGGCAGTGAGACGGGCAGCGTCTGTATTAGTGACTGATGGCAGTGAGACGGGCAGTGTCTGTATTATTGACTGATGGCAGTGAGACAGGCAGCGTCTGTATTAGTGACTGATGGCAGTGAGACGGGCAGCGTCTGTATTAGTGACTGAAGGCAGTGAGACGGGCAGTGTCTGTATTAGTGACTGATGGCAGTGAGACGGGCAGTGTCTGTATTAGTGACTGATGGCGGTGAGACGGGCAGTGTCTGTATTAGTGACTGAAGGCGGTGAGACGGGCAGTGTCTGTATTAGTGACTGAAGGCAATGAGACGGGCAGTGTCTGTATTAGTGACTGATGGCAGTAGTGACTGATGGCAGTGAGACGGGCAGTGTCTGTATTAGTGACTGATGGCAGTGGTGACTGAAGGCAGTGAGACGGGCAGTGTCTGTATTAGTGACTGATGGCAGTAGTGACTGATGGCAGTGAGACGGGCAGTGTCTGTATTAGTGACTGAAGGCAGTGAGACAGGCAGTGTCTGTATTAGTGACTGATGGCAGTGAAACGGGCAGTGTCTGTATTAGTGACTGATGGCAGTAGTGACTGATGGCAGTGAGACGGGCAGTGTCTGTATTAGTGACTGAAGGCAATGAGACGGGCAGTGTCTGTATTAGTGACTGATGGCAGTAGTGACTGATGGCAGTGAGACGGGCAGTGTCTGTATTAGTGACTGATGGCAGTAGTGACTGAAGGCAGTGAGACGGGCAGTGTCTGTATTAGTGACTGATGGCAGTAGTGACTGATGGCAGTGAGACGGGCAGTGTCTGTATTAGTGACTGAAGGCAGTGAGACGGGCAGTAGAAGCCTGAGAGTAACAGCAGCAGACAGTATGTCCAACCGGTCAGACAGACAGGCAGTAAAGGGCCGTGATTGACAACAGGGTCTTGTGGCTCGCGCCTCTGCACGCCACTCATCCGCCACTTCCTGGGCCCTTTGTGTTTCAAACACACACACACACACACACACACACACCATCTGCTGTGGTAATTCACAGGCTGCATGCCGGAGCAGCACACAGCCTCCTCTCTTACTTTGCTTTCTCCTATTCATCCCTCCTTTGCTCGCTCGCTGTCTTTTATTCGGAGAGAGAAAGCCAGGCCATTCACAACTTTTGTTTGTACTGGCCCCACACACACATATACACACACAAACCAAACTTTCAAAAACAATTATTCCACTCCAATCAGAGGATTGCAGTCTAGTTTTGTGAAGTCTTACAATTGATTTAGCCTCTCATATTTTCCATGAAGCGGAGAGGAGCACCTTCGCTCTCGGGCTGCAGTGGCTGATTCTGTTTCTAATCGTATAATTTGACCACCGTCATAGAACTACACAGATGTGTGTAAGTGAATTACTGAGCTGGTGATGACTTGAAAATTATTATTTTGTCTCTGATTCATCAGATTTTCTTTTTTGTAATAAAGTGTCTGGTTCTTACGGACCGTAAAAGCTGTTAGAATTCTCGTAATTACTTGGAATTGATGCCAATATTCATTATCTTTAGGGCCCGAGGTGAAAGTGCAGATTCTGAATTAGATAACAACACAACAATAACATGGATCTGACAAAATAAAAGCAGTCTAGATGGATAAAACATATTAAACGTGGTGCTTGCTCTCATAAAGGGGACCTCTCACCCGTGCATGTGCTTGCTTTGAGCAAGAAGAGGGAGAAGTGTTGGGTTGACCCTATACCCCAAATGATTTCATGGAAATTAATTTGGTACACTGTCAATGGCAAAATACCATTTTGTTTGTTGTGATGAAATGTATTCAGACATTCATGTTCCCCTCAGGATGAATTGTTATAACTAAAGTGATTCTCTGACCTTTCACCTCGTGTCATCACAATGTCACAATGTTTATTTGTCCAATAAAACCAATGACCCCTTCAGCCTCAGTTGGACTTATGTTAACTGCTAATTGGCAGATTTCAGCATGCTAATACTCCAAAGTAAGATGGTGATGACAGTGAACATACCTGCTTAGCATCAGCATGTTTACATTGTCACCATGTTAGCATGTTGACATTAGCATTGAGCTTACTGTGTCTAAGTACAGCCTCACAGAGGCGCTAGAATGACTTTTTGGAGACAGCAGTGTAATTGTTCCCAGTGATATGCTGACGGAAGGTATCGGCCGGCTCAGGGCATCAAGTCTCAATGAACCAGCGGCTTCAAGGGGACGTTGTTTGAACGTTCAGAACTAAGTCAGACGCTGTGGGTGTAAGCGGCATGCAGTGATTACTTTGTAAGTCCTCAGTGCATTGTTTGGTAATGTGGTGGCAGACACACACACACACACACGCAGAAACACACACAGAAACACACACACACACACACACGCAGAAACACACACAGAAACACACACACACACACACACACACACGCAGAAACACACTTAGTGCAACTACCTGATCTTTGTCACCGTGTTGGTATGTATTACCATTCATTCCACACTACTCCCCCGCAACTCTCACAACCCATTATATACCTGAACAGCACAACAAAAGGTGTGTCCCTTTGAGGAGAGGCCTGACAGAGGTCCTGTTTACACCCGGTATAGAGCGATCTCGTGTGACGTCACAGTTTTAGCTGTCGGCCATGTTGGAGTACACACAAAGCCACTGGCATGCACGACTGAGTCGCATAACCTATCGATCATGGTGAACTTTTGTGCTGTCTTTGGTTGTGGCAGCAGAGCTGATAGAGACAAGAAATCATTCTTTCGTTTGCCAGCGGTCATTACACATCAAGGAAATGACACGAAGGAGCTATCCAAGCGACGTCGCGAGAAATGGCTGTCACGCATCTCTCGAGATATAAAGGAATGGAATTTGGCGTACACTAGAGTATGTGCGGATCACTTTATAAGTGGTAAGTGATTTTATTTACAAATTCGTTTGTGAACAGTATTTAATAAAGGAAATATAAATTAATCCGATAAGACTACTTCGGTAAAATTGTATTTCAATGTTTATTACAAACTGTTTCAGGTAAACCCTCTACTCTCCAAGATGCCGATAATCCAGACTGGTCTCCGTCTCTAAAACTTGGACATGAGAAGGTTACCGAAGCTTCATCGGCCCGTGACAGCAGTCGGTACCAGAGACGTGTCGAGCGTGTACAACAGGCGAAACACATAGATGCAGCCTCAGCATTGCTTGATATGAGTTTAACGTCAGATCATGCATATGACAGCCCACCAGCAGCAGAGGATGAGGACGAGGATAAGAATAACCAAGCCAACCAGACAGACCTCGGTGGGGCCACGATTGCAGCAATGCAAGCTGAGATGCAGCGCCTACTCACGGAAAATCAGAATTTGAAAAAGGAACTTTCCGATGAACGATCCATGTTTGATTCAGATTTTTCGAAAATAATGATGAAAAAGTGAGATATTATACTGGACTGCCGGACTTCTCAACCCTGCAAATTCTATACCATTTTATAGAACCACACATCCCATATTCTACTGCCAGTGCTCTCACCAAATTCCAACAGCTGACACTTTGTTTATTAAAACTCAGACTTAACTTGGCCCATATGGATCTCGGTCAGAGGTTTGGAATAAACAAGTCTTCATCCTCGCGTATTTTTCTCAACATGATTGACGTGTTGCACACGAGGTTGAAGGATCTGATTGTTTGGCCGGAGAGGGAGGAGCTACAGGAGACAATGCCGATGTCGTTCCGCGCGCATTTTGTCACTAAGGTTATAGTTATCATCGACTGCTTTGAAGTTTTTTTGGACACACCATCCACTCTTGGTGCTCGGGCATGGACATGGTCCTCATACAAACACAATAACACTGTGAAGTTCTTGATTGGTGTGACACCACAAGGCAACATATCTTTCTTATCCAAGGGATGGGGTGGAAGAACCAGCGATAAATGCATAACAGAACATTGTGGACTGCTCAATAAACTAAATCCTGGTGACGTGCTCGCGGATCGTGGGTTTGACATTGCGGATAGTGTTGGGATGATGGGAGCTACTCTGCACATTCCCGCCTTCACGAAAGGGAAAAAACAACTAAGCGGTAGGGAAGTGGAGGCAACTAGAAGAATTGCAAATGTTCGAATACATGTTGAGAGGGTGATAGGATGTCTTCGTCAAAAGTATACCATTCTACAGAGCACACTTCCGCTTGAGTTTATGGCAAACAATTCACAACTGACCACTCTGGACAAGGCAGCGATTATTTGCTGTGCTCTAACAAACCTGTGCCCATCCGTAGTTCCGATAGAGTGATGTTGGACAGGTTATGTGTAGTACTGTATGAAATATGGGATACTGCAATGTGTGAATGGTGAATTTTCGACACTGTCACTCACTCTAAATGTATGTGCCATAGACTTCTGTAAATACACATCAGCGTTTGAGTCAGCATGTTTCTTCTAACATACAAGTATTTTGTACTGGAATAATTGTGAAAGTAAAACTACATACATTTCCAAGTTGTACAGTGTATTTTATTGTTTGTTGTTTCTTCCAATCAATCCACATACATGTATGTTGTATTACACTGAGTAAACATTGAATATTGCTAACACAGCTACTACATATATCACTTGTTAGTTTTACGAGGCTTCTTTTTAGATTGTTTTCGACAGTCAGGGCAGAGCCACTTGCCTTTCCGAACACGTTTGATTTTCAGACAGACCAAGTGATACCAGACTACTTTGCAATTTTCATCTTCACACATTATCATGTCATCATAGTCCTCAGACTCCCCACAATAACAGTATGTTGGCGAGTGGTCATCATCTGCACTCGCCGAGTTCTCTCCGCATGGTACCTGGATGGCACACAGTGCTGGCGTCTGGACATTCTCTCGAGAATAAAATTTCCCGACAAGTTCTGGCAGGACAGCCTTATTGAAGAAATCTTTGGACGATGCCACCATTATGTCCCACATTGATTGGTCTTCTTCAATACGCTTCAATGTGGAGGTCCTTCTCTGTCCATAGCACAAAGTCCGCAAACTCGGCATTGCACACACTGATTTGAGTCTGTATCTGATACATGTGCTCGTGGTCCTTTTTCAAAAATACAAGCTCGCCGTCCTTCTCCAGACAAGTCTTCACGCCTCCCGCAGTCAAGTCATCAATTGTACTGTCACGTGCACAGTAGGGACACTTGATTTCAACCACCCCACTGCCACAACAATCGCATGACACCACCGCGTCCGGTGTAGCACCAATGTGCGGGTAGTCGGGGTGGATGACAAATCCAGAGTCGTGAATCAAAAAATTGTCATGTGATTCTGTCATCTTCTCCGAGTACGCTTTTCGGGCTGTGTCCTCGTGCTTGCACCCCCATTTAGTTGCATCCACAGAGAAAGAGGTCGACTCTGGGTAGCATATAGATTTTATCAGAGACTGCGATGGTAGATCAGGGTTTGATGTACATACTCGCTTCATCTTTGAGGCGGTTATGCGGCCAGATCTGAATCGGAACCACAGTTTACTTGACGCTTGGGATCTGGTAGCCTGTTCCACAGATTTCGCCTGTTCCGCTGTAACAGTCAGCTCCACTTCTTCACATTTCTTTAATAATTCAATAAAATTGAGCGTCAAGTGTTCTGGTTTGTATAGGCTTGTCAACACACAAGGAAATGTCTCTGACAGTGATGTGGGCCTGAACTGCTTGCATATGTCAGGCACTACCCTCAAAACAGCAGCTTTTGATCCCGCCAGGCTCAATTGCTGAAACAGGGTGTTCAGTTCGCCTGCAGTCGGTGAAGGCACTTCTTTTACCTGCCGCTTTCCAGGGGTTGCAGTATTGTCACAAACAAGGGAGTCCAACCGTCTTTTCTTAGTCTTAGCGGATGTGAAGTCTATCTCATTGGTTGGAAGATAATGTACATCTCGTAGACTGGGTGGAAGTTTCCAATATGCCGCCGCCTGTGTCACTGTACGAGAATCTCGAATGCGCGATGTCGTCTCAATCCAAAACAGCAGGGCACTCACATGCGTACAGGTCTCGCCAAGGCCAGCCATACAGTTACAGTGCGCGCAAAGAATCTTTCCTGTCTTCTCAGCAACCAGCCACGGCTTCAGAGCAGTCTCTCTCAGGCGTTGTGAATGCATTACCTGTAACAGGGGAAATTAAGTTGTTACATATATTTTATAATATGAAGGTAAAAAAACATGGAGATTCTAATTTATCCAAAATACTGAGATTTAATTTGTTTTGACCAGAGATTTCATTTTTCTTTCCCAGTTACACACACATAAAGCTGGGTTCGAGTGTTTGATGTATCTCTGTGCATTGAATTTGAAAAAAAAAGTAAAATAATTTATAAAAGTAAGTCGATAGAACATGGGAATCTTAAATTAATTTTCTAGATATCCACACCCCTGATAATATATAGTCATTGTGTGCATGTGTGTAGCCTGTAGGAATTAACTTTAAACTAACCCCTAACTTCACCCCCCCCCCCCCCCACACACACACATATATATTATATAATTATATATTATATATTAATTATATATATATATATATATATGTGTGTGTGTGGGGGGGGGATGAAGTTAGGGGTTAGTTTAAAGTTAATTCCTACACACACGCACACAATGACATGCATGTCATTGTGTGCATGTGTGTAGCCTGTAGGAATTAACTTTAAACTAACCCCTAACTTCACCCCCCCCCCCCCCCCCCACACACACACATATATATTATATAATTATATATTATATATTAATTATATATATATATATATATATGTGTGTGTGTGGGGGGGGATGAAGTTAGGGGTTAGTTTAAAGTTAATTCCTACACACACGCACACAATGACATGCATGTACAATGTACACAAACACACGTGTCTGTTTGCACTGACTAAACATTGAATATTGCTAAATATCTGACCAGATCTGTATATATTTACCCTTCCAATGACGAGATGAGAATTCTCGACGACCGTTGCTTTGACGTCTCGGACCCATCCACTGACAAACTGATTATAAGCGTCGAGCCCTTTGTAGCACTCCAACTCGTCTTTTGTGTAAGGACTGGGGGTGTTCACGAGATACGTGTAGATGTTGGCGTAGTTTACCGATGGAAGATAAGTAGGATCGGCACTGAAACGATCTGCACTCATCGTATAGGGATCCAAATTACCAATAACCTTCAATTTGGCCAGGTAGCGAACCTTTGATGCACTATCCAGTGATTCAAAGTATGGTATTTTCGCCGCACTTCCTTGTTTACTCGCCGCCATGTAGGATCTGTATGTACTCCAACATGGCGGACAGACCTCGTATCTAAGGAGATCGTGACGTCAGCGAGACCACTCTATTAGCATGCTTCTTGGGAGATCCTATCAAAAGCTCGAAGGCTACATCCACACTAAATTCCAGTTTAAATTCATATCTTTTGCTACATTTACACTGAGCGTCCACACTACTCTGGAGTTTTAGAGCAACAAAAACGGAGGAGTTTAGAAACGCCAATGAAGGTAAAACCAAATGTATTGAGCTGTAATCTAGTAAACTTTGATTTGTCAGTGTTCACTTTAAAGTAAATTTGATTTGCGTGTGAGAGAGAGAGAAAGAGAGAGAGAGAGAGCGAGAAAGAGAGAGAGAGAAAGAGAGAGAGATTTTTAGATTTTTAGAAAACCTTTATTTTACTTAAAACAATATCAGCACACAAAACAGTTGCTCCTCACAGTGTGCTAAAAGGAGCGTTAAAAACTAGTTCTTCTCCAGCCACACAACATATTATTTCACCGTAGCACCACTTTTCACTGAAATCCTTCATGTTGTTCATACTGTTAAAATATCTAAAATCAACCCAAACTCTTGCTCTGACCAGAGCGATGAACATAGGGAGAGCCTCCTGTCCTGCTCTGTCCTCTACTCGGTTCTTCCTACTTTTGTAAATTGACAGTTTGGCCTCTCCAACCAAGTGGTTCAACAGCTTCCATTTGGAGGCGTTCACTTTTTTATACAAGACTCCTAGAATGAAGGTGGTCCTGGACCAGGTCTCACCAAACCCTTTAAAAACATCCTGCAGTGTGTCAAAAAGGTTGCAGAGTCTGTCACAATAATAAAAACAGTGGAACACGGTCTCTACCTCCTCGCAGAATGGACATTGGCTACAAACAGTGGGATTAAGAAGAGAAATAAAAGCGTTAACCGCTACAGCACTGTGCAAAATCCTCCACTGTAAGTCTCCAGTTCTCTTTTTAACAGGAGGTTTATATAAAACCCTCCAACCTGGTTTCACACCAATGTCCAAGTTCAGTTTCTGTCCACACAGTGTCGGCTCTCCGGTTCAGTTTGTTTTTGTTGAGCACTTTTACACACTTTGCGTAGATTGTTTTGCCTTTCACTGTGTGGAGGTCCAAGAGTTTACACTCTGCTTCATTGAATAAGGGTCCTGAGACCCCATCCAGCTGTGGAGTCAGGAGCTTCCTCTCCTCTTTCGTACTCCTGCAGCATCTCGAGCTCGTCCTCCGTCAGTCTCCCCGCCTACCTGCCCAGGATCCTCGTGCTCTGCCGGATGGATCTCAGTCCGAGCAGAGAAGCCACTGCAGATGCGTCGGTCAGTCTGGGCCCAGCTACATCCACTAGTCTCCTCAGGGTGGTGGTTCCAGAGGAGCACAGCATGCTGGTCAGACCTGGTGTTGTGCCGTCTTGGACGTCCAACCTGGCCCCGTACACCAGCGGTTCCTGAAGCAGCCAGTGTAGGGAGCATGTAGGTCCTGGTCTCTTACATTCAAAACAGTTCCAAGCCTTAAAAAGTGACTGGTAAAAGGTAGATAATCCACACAATTTAAAAAGGTTAAAATCCATTAAAAAAAGTGCAGTGTCCAGCCCCAGACCAGCTGCCTTCCTTAAAACACAGTCTGCCACCTCTCTCCACACCACATCCGCTGGACCTGTAAGGTACTTTTGTAAGAACTGGACCCTGAAGGTGGTCACTCTGCTGTCGATGTGCACCAGCCCCTGACCCCCCTCCTCCTTAGGTAGGAAGAGTACGCTCTGAGGGACCCAGTGCAGCCTGTCCCAGAAGAAGTCTGTGAGGATGGCCTGTAGTCTCTGTGTGAGGCCAGCTGTGTGAGGCCAGCTTGTGCCACAGAGCCGAAGCCACCAGATTATTGATGACCAGAGTCCTGCCTCTGTACGACATCTGTGGCTTCAGCCATTTCCATTTAGCCAGTCTTCCCTGCATTTTCTCCACAACTGCTTCCCAGTTCTTTTTTTCAATACATTCATTCCCCACATACACACCAAGATATTTAAAACCATCCTTTTTCCAGGTCAACCCCCCCCGGTAGGTTGGGCATACCCTCCCTCCAGTTCCCCACTGCCAGTGCTTCGCTCTTTGCCCAGTTCACCTTTGCAGCTGACAGGGTGCCGAAGTCCTTCACAATATTTGTCAATGTACTGACCTCCTCCTGACTTTTAACAAAGACCACAACGTCGTCAGCATAAGCTGATATAATAAAACTTTTGTTAAAACCCTTTAAAACCTGACCTTCAATGTTCGCTCTGATTTTGCACAACATGGGTTCTATAGCCAGCGCATACAGCATCCCTGAGAGAGAGCAGCCCTGTCTCACCCCTCTAAACACTCTAAAGGGGGCGCTTAGACCTCCATTCATTTTCAGCACACTCTCAATGTCCTGGTACAAAACCTTGATCATAGCTATGAGACCTGGGCTGAGGCCAAAACCCTCTAGAGGGTCTTCCAGAGGTAAAGGTGCTCAACACGGTCAAAAGCCTTTTCCTGGTCTAGCGAAATGAGACCAGTTTTAATGCCCAAAGAACCAGAGATGTCCAAAATATCACGAATTAAGGACACATTGTCCAGAATGCTCCTACCAGGCACGCAGTAGGTCTGGTCTCGGTGGATCACCTGGTCCATCACCTCTCTCAGCCGGTTGGCCAGCGCTTTGGACAGGATCTTATAGTCGGAGCAGAGAAGGGACACAGGACGCCAGTTCTTGATTTCCTGCAGGTCTCCTTTTTTTGGCAGTAAAGTTATTACTGCTCCTACAGCTGCGCGGCAGCATCATGTCTTTAAAACTCTCGTTGAACACGGTTAACAGATCCTCACCCATCACGCTCCAGAACTCTTTATAGAACTCTATCGGGATCCCATCAATTCCGGGGGCCTTCCCCCCCCCCCCCCCCCATGCCCTGCAGAGCCGCGTGCAGTTCATCGGTCACCAGAGGACCCTCCAACCCGGCATTCACACCTTCTGGGACCTTTGGAAGTTCTCCACAGAGACTCAAACTGTTCAATGTCACTGGTGTATTCACTACAGTAGAGTTCAGAGTAAAAACTCACCGCTCTCCTCCGGGTCTCTGAGTTCTTGCCCTGACTCAGAGCGTAGAGCATGTATGACCCTGCTCTGCCCATTCTTCTTCTCTAGTCCAAAGAAGAACTTGGATGGTGCGTCCATTAGTGCCGTGTCCATGAAGCGGGACCTGACCAGCGCTCCCTGGGCCTTAGTGCCCAGCAGGTCTGTAAGAGCAGACTTTTTAGACTTGAGATCTTTAATATGATCTCGATCTCCAGTGGATTCTGCTAAATTCTGCAGCTCCACGATTTCAAACTCCAGATCTTTCATAGATCTGGTGATGTCCCGTGTGACATTGAAAGTGTACTGCTGACAGAGCTGCTTTATCTCCACCTTCCCACGATCCCACCACTGTTTCAAAGAGTTAAATTCATGTTTTGTGCCTTTTAAAACTGCTCCAAAAAAAACTAAAAACCTCCTTAAAATGTGAATCACCTAAAAGAGACGTGTTAAAATGCCAATATGTGCTTTTAAACTTTACGTTGGGGATAAAAATGTTGCACACAACCAGAGCGTGGTCAGTAAACCCCACAGGCAGCATGCTGCACTTTTTAAAGACGTTGAAATGGTGTTTAAAACAATAAAACCTGTCCAGTCTAGCGAGGGAAAACAAATTGCCTCTTGAATGAGCCCACGTGTACTGTCTCTTGTCCCCATTCATCCTCCTCCAGACATCGACCACCTCATGCTCTGCTACCAGCTGCCGCAGTGCTCTCTGTGAAGGCCCGTGAGGTTCCAGGTGGTTCCTGTCTATCGCCTCATTCTCCGTACAGTTAAAATCTCCTCCCAAAAATAAAAAATCCTCCACATTTACTCTGCTTAAAACACTGCTTAACACCTTTAAAAAACCCACTCGTTCAGGTCCAGACACAGGAGCATACACGTTTATGAAGTCAAAGTTAAAGAACTCGAGCTTTGCCCTCACCACCAGCAGCCTGCCTTCCACCACCTGCTCCACCTCGAGGGTCTCCGGGGCAAATCTTTTGGAGAACAGGATCCCCACCCCCCCACTGGTGGTGCTCTTGTGGCTCAGCACAACCTCGCCCCCCCACTCCCTCTTCCAGTCGGTCTCGTTGGCCGAGTCGCTATGAGTTTCTTGTAGAAACATCACGTCTGTCCCTTTGATTTTCATCATCTGGTAGACTAGAGACCTCTTTACTGAGTCTCTGGCTCCATTTACATTTAGCGTGCTTATGTTTAAAAGACTCATAATTAAATAAGTTAAAACCAACAAACAAGACATTATCTTTGACTTGAAAAAGACCTGTGAGATCTTAATATTCATCATTCCGTTCGTCATTGTCAAGTCCTTTGTTTATCCTTGAAACTAGCTTCCTTACTCTGTGGACTTCCTTGCCTGTGAAGCCTCCCTTGTTTTTGCTGCTCAAATGTGCCTTCAAAGCGTTGGAGAGCTTCTCCTCGTCAGAGAAGTAGTCTCCTACCTCGACTCCCCATTCCCCTTTCGTTTTCTGTAAAAACCCCTTTATCCTCCCCACACTGTACCCTTGAGTGCTCTCACGTCCACTAGCCCTCATGCCAGATAAGTCACTGTCAGCAGCAGAGCCCTCCTCCATACTGGACTCAACACCTGCTGCTCCTTGGCTTCCTTTTCCTGTGGTTCTGGCTGGTTTCTTTGCCTGTGAGCTTTCCTTGCTCCTTGTTTTCCTTTTCAGATGAGGGACTCTAACCACCTGCCTCCTCTCCCTCCATGTCCACCTCACTGCAGGTCAACCCGACATCCTTCACCACCTTTTCACTCTCACGCTTTTCTTTATCTTTTACTATTTTCTGTCTCCTACCAGTCTCCCCCTGTCCTCCAGTACCTACCTTACCGCCCTGTTGTATATCCCCCATCTCCTCCTGTCCTCCTTCTCTCACCTGGCTGTCCTCCTGACTTTGCGCACTCACCTGGACCACCCCTGCCCCCTCCTCTTCCACCTGCTGGACAACTCCTGTCCCCTCTTTTCCCACCTGCTGGACCACCTCTGTCCCCTCTTTCTCCACCTGCTGGACCACCCCTGTCCCCTCTTTCTCCACCTGCTGGACCACCCCTGTCCCCTCTTTCTCCACCTGCTGGATGTCCCCTGTCCCCTCGTCACTCACCTGCTGGACGTCCCCTGTCCCCTCGTCACTCACCTGCTGGACGTCCCCTGTCCCCTCGTCACTCACCTGCTGGACGTCCCCTGTCCCCTCGTCACTCACCTGCTGGACGTCCCCTGTCTCCTCCTCACTCACCTGCTGGACGTCCCCTGTCCCCTCCTCACTCACCTGCTGGACCACCCCTGTCCCCTCCTCACTCACCTGCTGGACGTCCCCTGTCCCCTCGTCACTCACCTGCTGGACGTCCCCTGTCCCCTCCTCACTCACCTGCTGGACGTCCCCTGTCCCCTCCTCACTCACCTGCTGGACGTCCCCTGTCCCCTCCTCACTCACCTGCTGGACCACCCCTGTCCCCTCCTCACTCACCTGCTGGACCACCCCTGTCCCCTCCTCACTCACCTGCTGGACGTCCCCTGTCCCCTCCTCACTCACCTGCTGGACCACCCCTGTCCCCTCCTCACTCACCTGCTGGACCACCCCTGTCCCCTCCTCACTCACCTGCTGGACGTCCCCTGTCCCCTCCTCACTCACCTGCTGGACCACCCCTGTCCCCTCCTCACTCACCTGCTGGACCACCCCTGTCCCCTCCTCACTCACCTGCTGGACGTCCCCTGTCCCCTCCTCACTCACCTGCTGGACGTCCCCTGTCCCCTCCTCACTCACCTGCTGGACGTCCCCTGTCCCCTCCTCACTCACCTGCTGGACGTCCCCTGTCCCCTCTTCACTCTCCTGCTGCACTCCCCCTGCCTTCTCCTGTTGTTCCTGGCCGCCCTGCTTGTCCCCTCTGTCCTCCTCAGTGTCTTTCTGGTTATTAAAAGTGGATGAACAGTATCAAGAAGAATTCATTAATTGTGATGCCTGTCCCTAAGTCCAAATAGGGTAATAAGTCTTTTTGCCCCTGCAGCTAATTTAAATTCACTTGATCTCTGTCTTCACCCTGCCCTCTCAAGACACACACACACACACTGATCAAACACAAAGAAGGACTCTGGTTGGACTTTTCATCAATGTGTATTGTAGAGGAGCTAGTAAGTGACACCTGGCTCAGTAAGCTTTATATTGACACCCTTGTTGGCAGTGGCGGCTGGTGGATTTTTTTTTGGGTGGGGCCATCCAATCAATTTCAGCAAATAGTATAATTCAATGCAAAAAAAAAAAAAAAAGGTATCAAAAACGCATTAGTACTTTGTAGTTACATTGTTATCATTTATTCCAACACTGACATAATAAGGACATCTTATTCATACACTTCAGTATATTAATAGATATATATATCATATAATAATAATATTCAGTATAATATGATATATAAATACCATATAATCATAAATATACAATATAAATATCATGAATATATTATAATAAAATATAAATATCATATATAGTCGAATAGAACAAGTATATTTTAAGATGCCCCTATGAACCTTGTTTGTTGGAGAAACACCCAATCAGTGCGGTGAGGAAACCTGCATGTTTTTATGACAGTTATTTGTAAAGGAACTTTGCTCTTCTGAGTGGCAAACCTCTCAATGACCTTCTTATTGAAGTCAGGCATGTCCCCGACAAGTTCCTTCTCCATGGAGAGCATAGCCAGAGCATTAAAACGCTCTCGTACGTTACCGTTAGCATCGAGTGGGTGGAAATGTCCGTCGTCTCGTCTGCTTGTATGGCGATAAAATCAGCGTTCTTTACTTCCTCCAGAATGTACTCCTTCACAACCGACAGCATGCAGTCCAACAGCTCGTTTTGTACCGTCTTTGACGTGCCTTTAAACACGCTAGCTGTCTTAAGGTGCTCCTCCAGCACACCGTCGAGGGACGCAACAAAATCCACCAGTCCCTTGAACACGCCAGGGTTGTCAGAGGAGTCAGTCTCGTCATGCCCACGCAAAGCCAACTCAAAAGCCCCACAAAACTTGACACAATCAATTATTTTGGATAGAATGTGCCGGTTTTTATCCACCTCCTCATTGTGTTTCCTCACTGCAACCCTGTGTCCGTCGTCCAGCTGAGTTGCGATGTTCACTTTGCCCAATATGGCTAGCTTGACGGAGTTATCCATGTGCGTCCTGGTGTTCTCATGTCTTCTTATTTTTTCAGACAGGTGCTCAAGTCCCTCACTCCCGTAACTGTCCATGCTGATTCTGCCCCCGTTGTTTTAAAAAGCAAGCATGGAAAGCAAAATACGGCATTAGCATGACTGCATCCAGCTAGCCAAACTTTCTTGGTGTACCAGTCACTGGAGAAGTGTCGCGTGTGCTGCTTCCCTTTCACGCCAGTCTGCTGTGTTATTGTGATGTCAGGTTGTTCTGGACCCAGTTCTTTTACCTGTAGTTTCTCCGCCAAAGTTCTCCTCTCAAACGGGTCTTGGAGGAGAGATTTTACAGAGTTAGGATTGAGTCTTGGAAGAGTAGCGTTACTGCTCGCACTCGCCATTGCCATGTCGTTAAAATGGCGTTTCTCGCGAGACTAGCCCTGACGAGAACGCGCAGCGAGCGGGGCCTGATCGTTCTGGCCCCAAGCTGAATCTATTTCAGGGCGCTGATTGGCTAAATTGTATGTCACTCATTTATATCTTGAATCAGCAATTGGCTAAACTGCTTCATAGACCCGTCTCCTTTGGGCCAAAACGATTTGGCCCCTGAGCTGCGCGTTCTCAGTGTCGTGCACACAGACAGGGGGAGAGGACGAGCAGGAAAAGCATATATTTTGCGCAGATATCATATTTTACACACATTACTGGGTACATTCCATAGTTCAAAAACACAAATATTGACAATTTGTATAATTTATGATTATTATAATTTTTTTTTTTTTTTTTTATTTTTTTTTTGTGTGGCTAATGGTGGGGCCATGCCCCATGGCCCTCTATGGACCAGCCGCCACTGCTTGTTGGTTCTTTCTTTCAAACACGGCGCGATCTTCACGCCGTGTTTCCTGGTCAGCCTGTGCAGGTCCATGCTAGCGCTTAGCGCGCCGCCGACCAGCGCGCTGATCGACTGCACACAAACACAAACAAGGACTATATACCCAGCCAAACGTACAAAAAAAAACCGTGAACCCTACACACCACACTACACTACCATAAACACCATTACCCAGTGAAGAAAATTATCGAAAACTCGCTATTATCGCTCTCAACACCACGCTCCTCCAGCTCCGCGCTCCTTCCACTCAGAGAGAGAGAGCGAGAGTGAGAGAGAGAGACATAGAGAGAGAGAAAGAGAGACAGAGAGAGAGAGAGAGAGAGAGACAGAGAGAGAGAGACAGAGAGAGAGAGAGAGAGAGAGAGAGAGAGAGAGACAGAGAGAGAGAGACAGAGAGAGAGAGAGAGAGACAGAGAGAGAGAGAGAAGAGAGAGACAGAGAGACAGAGAGAGAGAGACAGAGAGAGAGAGAGAGAGAGAGAGACAGAGAGAGAGAGAGAGAGAGAGAGAGAGAGAGACAGAGAGAGAGAGAGAGAGAGAGAGAGAGAGAGAGACAGAGAGAGAGAGAGAGAGAGAGAGAGAGAGACAGAGAGAGAGAGAGAGAGACAGAGAGAGAGAGAGAGAGAGAGCAGCTTTGTAACTAAGTTTGAAAAATAAAACTTCTAAAACTTTCCACGAAGTGTGTCCGTTTGAGTTTATAGAGGAAGATCTTAAGTATCAAGCATTACATTTCATTATTAAAGACATATTTTCTGTAACTAAGCAACCCATCTACTTCCTCGGCACATCGGCACCCGCATGCCCAGTGTACGAGAATAATCACGTGATATTCGTTTTCAGGCTTGCTAGTATGGAAACATAGTTGTGTGGATGTAGCCAAGACACGTGTGTGTGTGTGTGTGTGTGTGTGTGTGTGTGTGTGTGTGTGTGCACCACAGACAGTAAATATGACAACATAAAGTGCTGATGGTTGCGTGCCATAAATATTCGATCCACACACTCACACAGCCCTTTCAACAGCTGCATGTTCACACTTGTGGACATTTCTGAAATACAAGTTTCTTATTGTATGTGTGAATGACATTGTATCCTAGTATTCATTGAACAGAGAAAGTGATTGCAATGTATGTCATTGTGCTTGTTGAGGGGCCTCTGCCGCCTCTAAAAGCCAGTTCAAATCCAGTTTGTTTAGCTGCTGTGCACCACAACAGAGAGAGAACTCCTCACTGCCATCCTGGGCAGCTTTAACAAGCTCACTCCACACACCCTAAACCTTTTGATGCTGCTCATTGGCCAATTAGAAGGTAATTGAAAAGAACCAATCAACAGAATGGTTCAAGAATACAAGGCTCTAAAAAGCACTCTGAATAGAGTCAGATCTTTGGTAAATGATGACTGAGATTGGAGACATAAGGTAAATAATTGTAGAATGTGTTAAGTGACCCTTCGATAACACAGACAGAGGGAGATCAGCTTCATTCTCCGCTCAGGTAGGCATTACTCCACTATATCTAAATATTACAGTTTGTTTTATGTGCTGCTCTGAATGTCTGAGAGAAAACCTTTAATGAACTAGGTGATTATTGAACTATCCTTTTGTTCTTGCTTGAGGCATGGCAAAGATCTCTGAGATGTATAAAGCTGAAAGTCAATCAAAGCTGCTGACACGGTTTGCAGATCCTGCTTGTGTTTGGAGCTGATCATTACCTCACGCCCATTCTCACAGCTAGTCTCTCTGCGAGGCATTCTGCCAGTGGACAGAGGGAGCTGTGTGACAGATACCAGACAGAACCGCTGCCATTGACTGTGGTCTGGTGCCAAAACGTCTGGAGGAATTACAGACATGCAGGCGGTATACATGTGTTCATACATGTCTTATGATGGTCTGCAATGCAGATTGCACAAGTCAAAATAGATGTGATTAACTGGAACAGAAGGAACAAGAAGTAAGAATGAATAGAAGGAACATACCTTCAACCTGGATTCATGTTGATTTGATCAGCCGGCTGTCTCCTCACCAGGTGTTGGCTTTGCAGTTGTGTTTGTTGTTCGGGTGTTTTACTGTGGACAGAAGTGTATACCAGAACACCTGAAAACTGTTTTCACACGAAAACAGAGTTTTAAAATAGACACGGTGGTGTTTATGACATCTGAAACTCATCAGATGTTTGCAACAGAGTTAGCTCAGGTGATCGAATCTTGTCCGTCTGCCACTTGGGATTCCTAATTAACATGGAGCTGCGAAGTAGCTGGTGTTGAACTCAATACCTCAGGACTAACTTCTACACCTTATGGTCAGATATACTGCAACAAGGGTGTTGTATTATCTGAGAAACGTGTGTCAATATAAAGCTTACTGAGCCAGGTGTCACTTACTAGCTCCTCTACAATACACATTGATGAAAAGTCCAACCAGAGTCCTTCTTTGTGTTTGATCAGTGTGTGTGTGTGTGTGTCTTGAGAGGGCAGGGTGAAGACAGAGATCAAGTGAATTTAAATTAGCTGCAGGGGCAAAAAGACTTATTACCCTATTTGGACTTAGGGACAGGCATCACAATTAATGAATTATTCTTGATACTGTTCATCCACTTTTAATAACATTTCAGCACATAGAAAAAAACAGTTACATAAACTATTTGATGTTCTCAGGATACCACCGCTTTGGTCCAGAGTGAAATATCTCATTGATGAATAGATTGCTATGATGTGTCCCCCACAGCATTGATTGTACTGTAATGGCATTCCCATCTGCATCGGCTGTACTAACGATGTAAACTAAGGTATGTGTATACCTATCGAGGTATATATCCTGCAAATGATTTGTTCACTATCAGTGTAAACTTAAAGCGGGAAACTGTCTCAATTTCTCAACTTCTGCTTCACTTACCTCGCCTCCTTTCCTCGCTCCGGTAAGAGATCGGTGCTTGTGAGGAAGTCAAGGAGAGACCAACATGAATGCATGGTTAGCATCTGACACTGCTCGCAGGGTCTTTGGTGTCACAGGAAAAGCATTGTTTCTTACTTCCCTCCCTACTGTTTTCTGCTTCTGAAGAAGAATAGCAGGGGATGTTGAGGAATACTGGCCTCCCTGTATTTATTGTAACAGACGACACACTGATTTGACTTCCTCTAGACATCGACGGTTAGTCGCCACGCGACTCTTATTGTATGTGTCCTAAATACCCCTTTTCTACAGGAACCTGAAGGAAATCTCAGCGGCGAAAACAACTAGGAAATGGGTGGATGCAGGGACGGTGTCCCTGTTCCTGTCTCCACCAGGGGCGTCATTAATAAAGCACTGCTGTAATACAACCAACACAACGCTTTCTTTAACAGATGTACCTGAACATACTTAAATTACTCACAAAACTCAACCCCTCTTTCCTATCATCATAATCGTATCATTTCACATTATCAAGGTTCAAGGTTCATTCACTGTGACTCTACAACACAGTGTAGCAAAACAAAATGCAAGCTGCAGTCCCTTTATGCTACACAACAAAAAGATGAACATAACAGTACAGAACTATGTTTCATGGCTGAGTGTGCAGGATGATTCCAGAGGAGAGAAGCTGCTCTGAAGCCTGGTGGGCAGACAGTGCTTCTGTATCTCTTGCCAGACAGCAGCAGGGTGAACAGCTTGTGGCTGGGTGGGTTTTGTCTTTTTAAATCCTTTTAGTTCTTCACAGGCACCTCCTCTCACCAATATCACTGATGCTCTGTAGGTTGGTACCAATGATGTTTTGGGCGGTTGTAATCCCCGCTGAAGAGAAACTTCACTCCAGCGGTCTCTTCATGTCGGGGGCAGCAGTCCTGGTTGTACCGTGTGAACAGGAGGGGGCTGAGCACTCAGTGGAGGAGGTGTGCCCACCGTGCACAGCTTGAGTGCTGTCAGTTTCATGGGGGAGATTGTGTTGATTGCTTCGCTGAAATTAACAAACAGCATTCTGATTTAGGAATTGTTATTTTGTTATTATCGCTGTGCGGGCTGAGTGAAGGGCATTGGAAATGGCATCCTCTGTGGATCGGATGGCTCTGTGTGTAAACTGGCGAGGGTCCAGGCTGGCTGGAATGTTGCTTTTAATATGCTGGAGAACCAGTTTCACAAAGGACTTCATCAGAATAGGGGTGAATGTCACAGGGCGGTAGTTATTTAGACTGGACACTGCAGACTTTTTAGCTACAGAAAAGATGGGGCTCTCTTAAAGCTAGTGGGAACACTTCAACTTCTTCAACTGCATTTAATCCATGCTAAGCATGAGGGGCAGTGGATTGCAGTAAAGAGCTCTGGGATTAATTCAGGGTTCAGCGTCTCGCTCAAGAACACTTTGACATGCGGACAGCAGGAGCCGGGGATCGTAGGCCACCCGCTCTACTTACTGAGCCACAGTCTCCTGTGACTCCTGTGATATGTTGGAAATGTCAGTTTGGACATCAGTCAGCTGGTTGGTACATGTTCTTAGTCCACGACCAGAGATATTATCAGGCCCAGCAGCTTTAATTATATTCACTCTCATCAGTTGTTTGGAGACGGGCAGACGTGACTCTTTGTTGAGGAGATCAAAGTGAGCGTAAAAGGTGTTACTGTAAGCTCATCTGGAAACATGGCCTCACAAATGGTGGGGGCGCTCCTGCTTCTGTAGCCTGTGATGGTCTGCATCACCTGCCAAATAACTTCAGTGTTGTGTTGTTGGTGTTGAGAAAAAAGTGCTAACTTTTTGTCCATTTGTAAGTTTGTGTGTACAAGTCTATTGCTTTTTGAGGTTCCTTTTTGTCACATTTCCTGCTAATTACTTTTTGCGTAACTTAAACCTGGAATAAGCACTATGTTCACCAGCTACTTTCTGACTGAGTCGGTCTGCTGTTTGATGCTGAGCGGCAGCATTTTACAGCTGTTCTACTAAACAGCTGCCTGCTGATGGTTTCACTCTTTGAGAGATGAAATTCTCTGTAAAAAATGTCAGGGGACGAAGCCAAAGTGAGCAATCTTTCTGGTAACATCATTGTTTTTTTGTCTAAAAAGAGTTGTTCATTTATTTCATCTGCAGCATGCTTCTTTCATTCGTCCATATCACCACTCAAGCACTCTCACTTCTGGCATCTGCCTTTGGGCCAGATCACAATACGTAGGACACACCTTCTAAGAGCCCGGCAACCAATTAACACCAACCGTCAACGTGACACCCATTGACTTCGAGGCGAGTGAACCGCATGTGCAAAAATGCTGACTCATTTCCAGATTTTAGGACTTATTCCTCCTTCACTCTATTACAAGAAAGTGTTACGAAATATGTCCATTTTAGGACATTGATAACAATTGCACTTGATCATTTTGTCTTCAAGTGTGAGAAACCAAATGAGCCGAATGATTAATCGACTCAGCACATGGTGATGCTCTGTGACTAAATGACTTCATATCATGAGTGTAATGCAGGGTCGTCAAGTTTTTGTACGTTCCAAACTCTTCCCTCCTGAGAATCAAAATATTTTTTGTTCTGTCAAGTTTATTATTACAGGGAGTTTTCAGTTTTGCTTAATTTCAATAAAAATTGCAGAATTTACTTTTGCATGGGATCATATCCATGTACCAAACTCACCTATAATCATACAGGGGCGGCCGTGGCTCACTGGCTGCACCGTGTCCTGTGCCGAAGTGTCCCTGAGCAAGACACTGAACCCCTAACTGCTCCCCGGGCGCTTCTCAGCAGCCCACTGCTCCCAATAAGCTCGGGATGGGTTGAATGCAGAAGTCAAATTTCATATATGTGTAAATGTAAATGACAATAAAATCCTAACTTTAAACTTTTTTTTTATGTATAAATCACAAATTGTGTTTATCAACAGATATTTCTGACACTGCAGCTGTATAAGAAAAAACTACCAGCTGCTAAACTCCAGCATAGCGACTTTAACTATTTGTAACTTCCCTGAAAAAGGTGCCAGTGCGGTTTGAATGTCTTCAGTGTGCATGAAGTGAGCAGGCTCTCAAGGCGGCCTGCTCACCCCCCCCCCCCCCCCCCCAGCATCCTCTGGAGCCACAGCGTTGTGAATGGAACGAGTTTATTCAGCTCGGGAGCCTATTACCCCATGCACGCTCAAAGGTCTCTGAAAGACCGCCCAACAACCCATGTCAGCACATGAAAGTGATGAGTGGACACTGGGGGCAAACCGTGTGTGTGTGTATGTGTGTGCACTGTAGGGGAAGGGTGCCTGCACTTGAACTGGGTCCATTCACACGGGTTAGGGGGTCTTGTGGTCTTTAATGTGACCATAGCAGGGCAGAATGACCTCTGTGGGGCTGGCCAGCACCAGAGCCTTAATCCTCCTCCTCCTTGTCTTTTTCAATTCTCTCCATCCTTCATTGTCAAAAGAGGGCTCTGACTTCCCTTTCTTCTCCTCTCTCTGCCCCCCATATCGTTAAACAGGCTTCTCACTGGTCAAGGAATGTCTTGAGGGTCTTTGAATTTGTGTGAGGTTGCATTTAACACAGAGGAAAGTAAAGGGATGTAAACAGTTCTTTGGGGAGGTCAAAGGGTATTACGGAAGTTTTCTTTTTTTATTTCATATGAATATAGTAGAGCGTATATTAAAATGTGTTTTTTCTACATTGCAGAATGGTTTTCAGCCAAACTAGATGGGAAATCAGACCAACACAATGCATTTCCAATGTGAAAGGAAGAACTTTTACAGCTGTGACCTGAGGAAAGTCATGGAATTAGAAACTTTGATTCACATACTTTGAAGCTCATTTTCTCTCCTGTTACTCTCTCTCTCTCTCTCTCAAAGCATTCCTGGGGTCTTCCTGGGGTCTTCTTGAGAACCAACAAGGGAAAGTCAATGACATTAGTCAGCCATGACCAGGAAACCCTCTGCTGACAAATCCTGATTCATTTGACATGCTATTATTCATTTTGACCCTGTCACTGCAGCCTCCTAGAGCCAGACAACCTGACAACTCTACACTGTGTTGTGTTTTTGACTGATGTGAATCCTGGAAAGGTGAAGTAGTTGGTTTGGTGGGCAGGGACGCGCAGATATTTTGTGGGCAAAGGGCTCATTTGAAAAAGAAAAGGCACCATGCACACCCACGTGCAATGCATTTAGATGACACGTCTATGTTCGATAAGATAAGATTCAAGGTATTGCAGAGTTTCAGCAAGATGACAGCTGAGAGAAAGAAGCCTGTGAAGGACAGCCTCAATGGCGGGGAGGATGGGGGGTGTTTGCCAAGTCTGGACCTTCTGAAGTCCACACCGAGCTCTCTGGTCTTCTTGGTGTTGAGGGCCAGCTTGTTGCACACAGCCAAGTGCTGGCTCTCCTCGCTGTAGGACAACCATGTTGTGTCGTTTGCAGTGGCGGCTGGTGGAACATGTTCTAGGTAGGGCCATCCTATCAATGTCAGCAAACATCCCAGTATGATTTCATGCAAAAAAAAGTATCAAACACGCATTATTACTTTGCAGTTAAATATTTAACATTTATTCCAACACGAAAAAAAGCAGTAAATAACACTTATATAATATAATATAACATGTTCATTTATTGAGATGCCCCTATGGACCTTGTTATAGGAGGTAAAGATCAGGAGAAGTAAACATGAAGTGTAATTATGAATACTGATGTTAAATTAAGCTATGATGAGTTTTCACTGTTAATTTAACATCTCCATTACATGTTGATGCCTCCATGACCAAGTTAAGCAGATGAGACTGAGGACAACTATGTAGAAGAAAAGATGTTCACTTTGCATAATATGTAGCTTGACAGAGTTCTCATGTGTGTCCTGGTGTTCTCATGTTTCCTTACCTCCTCATCCCTCACTCCCTACCCTGGTGTTCTCATATTTCCTTACTTCCTCATCCCTCACTCCCTACCCTGGTGTTCTCATGTTTCCTTACCTCCTCATCCCTCACTCCCTACCCTGGTGTTCTCATGTTTCCTTACCTCCTCATGCCTCGCTCCCTACCCTGGTGTTCTCATGTTTCCTTACCTCCTCATCCCTCACTCCCTACCCTGGTGTTCTCATGTTTCCTTACCTCCTCATCCCTCACTCCCGTAACTGTCCGTGCTGGATCCGTCCCCGTTGTTTTAAAAAGCTAAATAAGTTATTAGCATGACGTCATCCAGCTAGCCAAACCTGTCTGGTGTTCAGCTAGTACAGAAGCTTCGCATGTACTGCTTCCCTTTCCCGCGAGTCTGCTGTCTGATTGTGAGGTCAGGCTGATCTGATATCAGCTCTTTGGCTGCAGAATCGCCGCCAAAGTTCTCCTCTGCTGGCGCTCGCCTGTAGAGACTTCTCCTGACGAGAACGCGCAGCTAGGGGGCAGAATCGTTCTGGCCCCACTCTGAATCTATTTGAGGGCGCTGATTGGCTAAATTGTATGTCACTCATTTATATCTCCAATCAGCAATTGGCTAAACTGCTTCATAGACCCGCCTCTTTTGGGCCAAAACGATTTGGTCCCCTAGCTGCGTGTTCTCGTGTAGACGAGCACACAGGCGGAGAGGACGAGCAGGAAAAGCATATATTTTGCGCAGATATATTTTGCACACATTACTGGGTACATTCCATAGTTCAAAAACACAAATATTGACAATTTGTATAATTTATGATTATTATAATTTTTTTTTTTTTTTGTGTGGCTCATGGTGGGGCCAGGCCCCATGGCCCTCTATTGACCAGCCACCACTGGTCATTCGCAAACTTCACAATGGTATTGGACCCATGTGCAGGTGAAGATGGAGGAGAGCAATCAGCGCTCCAGCTCTTGATGCCACTGTCTCTGGATGAACTGTATCCTGCATCTCACTTGATCTGAAAGCGGTGTTGCGCTCCTTCAGCAGTACCTCTTTGTTTGGAAACCTTGTAACAGACTTGAAACAAAACGGCAAATAGATCTACTAAATTTAACACCCTCTGCACATTAATAACAATTATGTGGAGAGCAAATTGGCCGTTTGTTGCCCAGCTTTGGCTCTGGACAATGTCAGGGCTGATTTGATTGAACCCACTTGTGATTTATTCATTTATTTGGCCTTTTGATAAAAATGTATCAATTATTGGTTGATTTGTAAGTTTAACAGGCAAAAGAGGCGTCAATTTCAGTAGCTTTGAACATTAGCACCAAATATCAGCAGGTTCAGCCAAAATCAGTGTTGGACCCGAGATCGCATGTCCTTCCATCACAGAGAGCGACTGAAACCCTGAGGCTGTTCTTTCTTTGAAGAAATGCAATGAAATTACAAAAGTCAGAGTAACAAAGTAGCAAAGCAGTGCTGATGACACTGATCTGACTGGGCCTTGTTGTGATGACATGGACAAATAGTGAAGAATTCTCCTCTTAGCTCAGCTTGAGCCGCCAACCTGGTTTTTAGTTGATGCATTGAATGTGATCCATGTGAAGTTCTATTGTGATGAGGAAGAAGCTATGAGTGGAAAATAGGTTGCTGTTGCTGAAAACCACAGCAAATTCTCATCTTTTCATTTGTGAGGTTCAGAAACATGGTCGTAGATCAAGAAGGGACGTATGATGTGTTAAAGGACACTATTGTTCCCAGTGATCTGCTGCCAATATATGAGTTTGTCATGGTGAGTTTTCTTATTCAAAATATCCTCTTTACAGCAGTGTCCCAGTGTGTGTGTGTGTCAGATGTACACTTTGTAAGTATCCAACGGAAACTGCACAGATGTCAGCAATGAATTTATACTTAGCAGCTGTGAAAGTGTGTGAACACTGAAGAGTTAGTGTTGCAAGAGGCACCCGTTACCTGTCACCCTGTGGAACAAGCAGCCGACTGACATTCTCATCGTGAAGAATCAAAAGTCGATACAGCCCAATGTGAGTTATATTTGGTGTTCTTGTTCTGATACACTACCTGTTAGGCTCCGGAGCTGATCAGCTCAGACAGTGGAAAGATGTCTCTGTTGTATGATGGCACTGGTTACCTGCTATATGTATCTGGTGTCCACCAGAAGAACCGTCCTCCATCATCCAGCAGACAGCAAGCGACTGTGAGCTGGTTCCAGCTGCCTCACTCATTAACATGGGACATCTTCTTTGTTTAGTCTGTAGAAATGATTTTTTTGGAGACTAAAACTATACTAAAACATTTTTGGTTGTCATTGACTAAAACTATGAAAGATAAAAATGAGTAAAATGTGATTAAAACTACGAAGCATTTCTTTCATATGAAGACACAAAGAACATGTATTATATCTTCTGACTAGTCTAAGGGTAATTACACTTCATATGATAAAGTAGTGAATTGACTAAACAAGGCTTTTTGGAAGACAAATAGTATTTTGCTGCTGGCAGAGGAATCCGTAAAAATGAAATTCTGTTTTGTATCATTACATTAATAAATTCAGTACTATGAACCACAACGTTTTGTGAAATGTAAAGTACTGAATGTAAGGATTTGAGAAGAAAACATGTAGCTGTGTATGTGACTTATAAGGTATTGTCTGTTAAAAAACAATTTTATTTAAGACCAACAAGTACATTTGAAATGGTTGAGGCTGTTTGGGATAGCTGGTATGAAAATGAATACATTCTTTTTGATGAAAAGTTAACTCTCATGTCTCATGCTTCTGAACTGAACACTAAACACCTTTAGTTACCCTTTTGAATGCAAGCATCCATCTTGCATTTCAAAGAGTACGTCCTGCTTGTGACCAGCTGTGAAAGGTCAGCGTCCCTGAGTGTCTGGCAGGGAGCTCAGGCCTGACTGGAAGTGACTGCAGCCGTGGACAAAGCAGAAGCTTTTTATCCCACTCACAACCCAGACCCACCTGCCATCAGGTCTGTGGCTTTAACAAGGAAACCTCAAGACAGAGCATCAGGAATGTGCTTTGTGTGCTGTAACATGGTGGCATTTCTACAGCTTGTGTTCTTGGTGGAGCAAGTTGCCGGTATCCTGTCACCACGGCAATACCCTAAAAGACTTACCATAAGAAATCATTTTCTTCTTCTGTAGGCTGATTGGGATACTCTCTCTCTCTTTCATGCCAAAATGCAGCAGGACCATCAGACAAAGGGGGACCTGGAGTCCCTCCAGAGACATGGTAATAATGTTAGATTGCTGTTGTTTGGCCAGCAGGACGGCCCACGGCTGTATTTACTAAAGGACACAACTGCTGTGACACTTCACCTTCGTTATGTTGAAATGTAGTTCTTCTTGATCTCTGATCCTCTGATTCCCATCTGAGCAACAGTCACAGTGTTGCTGCACATTGAGAGCAGCTGTCCTCTGGGTGTGGATGTGGACTGTTTACTTATGCCGAGATGTCAGTTAGAGCTGGAGAGCGTTAACCCTTCCAGCTAAAAACACTACTTCCCTAAATGCAAATGCCCAAACAGTGGGGGAGTGTGCGTGTGTGTGTACAGTGATATTAGTCTCCTCACAACTTCCATTGCATGCTCAAGATAAAAGAAAAAGTCGTGAGGTCCTGACCCCCTGTGACTCTTCGGCCCTCACTAATGAAACAGTTGATCCTCACATTACAACTTCCACCTGAAGTTGTAATGTCTGGGCAACAAACTCATGAGCTTGGTTAGATATCAACATGCAGAAGTCTCTGAAATATAGCAATCTAAGACTGAGACCATTGTATGATCGGTAATATGAATATGCCATAAGGATCGGGGTTAAGCATTTCATTGTGATGGTTAAAGTACACAAACACGCGAATGGCTCCCAAATAACAGCCCTATACCGTTATTGTATTTATAATTAAATAATAATGTGACCAACTAAAGATTTAGTCACAGATTTAGTTCCCAAATGTCTAATTTCTACTGCTTTCCACCTCTGACTTCATAAGTCACTTTTGAAAAAAGATGTTTATTCATTTCAAATTGCATTGGAGGAAGAAATCAAGCGTCCTTTCAAGAATGAAACAGATTTGTCTTTGTCTCTTTGCACTTCCTCTGTAAAGAAAGCACTCTCTGTGTTTGTATTCTTCCTGCACACACGTGTCCATATCTGGTTAAATGGGTTGAATCTGATTGGAGTCAGTAACAATACTGCAATGAAGTCTGAAGTTATCTTTGACTTAGTTTCAGCTCAGTCCTGCAGAAGAAAGATCCGCCATGAGGGAGCAGGACAGAGACGCAGCAGTGTAAGCTGCCAATCAACTGAGGGCCAGTGGTGTTAACCATGGGGGGGGGGGTTCTGACTGTGACTGTGATTTGGTCCTGCAGACATGGTGGAGGTTGAACATGAGGGCAGCAATAACCTCAGGTCTTAAAGCAGAACATACTCCAAACACATTCACAGCTGTGTGTTCAAAGTGACCAGTTTGTCATCATGGAACACTTTCTGTCAATACCTGTATAAAGATATAATAAAGAGAGCCTCCGACCTCACATCGTCTATCTCTTCCCCATGCACTGCTGCCTCTGGTGTTACATGCACACCACTGACATGTATTTGTCTCCATGAAAGCTGCTTCAGATGGTTTCAGGAACTACTTGCTGTTACAAGTGATCCACCAACAGCTGAACAAACGTTTTAATCACTGATTCTGATGAATATATGAATGAACTTTGGATTGTCTTGCCTCTCGTAGGTGTGCTTCTTGGATTGTCGATTTGAAAAAAGTGAAAACAATCGGTCGATGTCGTAGTCTGGACTAACAGTTCTGGTGCATTTGTTGGCCCGGTGTGTTTGGCTGCCTTCATGTGCTGTAGTTATGTGTCTGCTTCGTCATGAGAACATGTCATGTTGACTCAACCTCTACAAATAGTTTGAGATGCTGAAAGAATCAATACAACGTAGTTACATGCTGTAAAAAGTCTGAACCGTCTGCCTCTCATGTGCAGTGTCACACACATGAGACTCCCTCCAACAGTTCAACGGTTGGTGTCTGAAGACAAGTTGACAATGTTCACAGAAGCCAGGCCTGCCTGCTAACACACACACAGCCACAGATAACCTCTGACTCATCAGTCCTGTGGTGACCTCTTTCTCTGCTCGGTTCTGGTTCCACTGGATGAGCTCAGCTCAGACCAGGTCCAGCTGTATGCAAGATCATCATTTAGCTCATTGCTCTTTGAAAGTAGAACGGAAACCTTGGAGGCCTCATGTGAAGCTGCTAATGTACTCTGCAACAACTGCTTGTCAGATGGACAAATCGTCTTGGCAACCCCGACTTCAGCTTTGTCTCACAACTTCTGTAATTTTCCAAGACCAACAATCTGACAGCCACACCCACTTTACACTGTGATTGGTCAGCTGTGAGGAAGTGAGAGATGAACTTCTCTCTCAGATAGCTCTTTGTCATTATTTACACAACTATTTCTGTCACTTGTCATGTAAACAACTGAGAGCAATATTATGAATGTCTTCCAGGTGGGACTTTCCTCAAAATATACGATATCCATATACGATAACTCGCCTCCCCCAATGGAACAACAACATTAGCACATGATCAGACCAATTGTTTTATGAACTGATTCTCTTCAAGCATAAGACTTTCAAGAGGTGGTCAGAAGAATGCCTGTGTTGAGTGTGAAGGACCCTGCCGGGTGGTCCTCGCCTCGCTGCGTTCACGTCAGCGGGGAAAGACTGGTTGGGAAGGTGGCTTTGCAGGTTTTGGAGAACTCCTCCAGGCCTATGGCTTTTCGTCACAAAATCACAAACTCAGTTAATGTGGTCGGAATCACTGTCTCATAACTGAGGCCAATGTTAGCTGCTGCTTTATGTGGCTGCAATCACAATATTGGTGATATTGGTAAGTGTCTGTGCTATGAAGTGCTCTAAATCCTGACGGAAAACCCTCCAATGAACTGGAGTCATGTAAAAAGTGTCTAGTTGGACTATTCAACTGAAATATTGGGTTGAAACATCGGTTCTCTCTAATAATTGGCACAGGAAGTGAAGAACAACTTTGCATTGCTATTGCTGCTGACTAACAAAATGACCTTTAACGTCGGTCATTCAAATGTACTGGAGATAAAAGGTCTGTTGGTGCATCCTCCAGGGCAGCGCGTGCATTTTAATAACTGACACTAAATGCTTTATCACTGACTGCTGCTTCAATAAGTAAACTCATTCTCTGACACCATCACAAATACGGATTATCATACTTCCCATCTGCATTATTTAAAACGAGCTAACGGAAACCGTCTGTCCAGTGCGATGTGTAATGAACGTAGAGAACGTCTCTCCATGAATCACCAACGGTAGAGGCTGTGTGCTATCTGTGGTGGCTCACACTGTCCCTGCCCAGCTGGATAAGCTGACTGATAAAGAAGTTCTGCTTAACTGAGGTGGGACAGAAAGTAGAAGACGATAACACCAACATGCCTGGCCTGCTGTGGACAGCGTGATGGCCCTGGCTGCTTGTCATTGGCTTTGGCTTCTTTGCACTTTGTTTGCGTTACATATCTCCCAGATACCAACGTCTGTCTTCAGGCTCCAGAGCAGAAACAGCTTAACAGATGTAGATTCAGGCCCCTGGAACACTGTCAAATGATGATGTTGTTGTAAAATGTAACTGCAACTACAGTTGAGGTGGGCGCACGAGCCTTTTCATGCCTACTACCACCAACACACGAGTCTCCAGTTCAATGATGTAAAAGCTGTCAACTCTAATCTTTCACTCATCTTTTTCTATCGTCAAATTGAACATCCGAGCGAGACTTATTACTGAATACTGTCACAGAGAGACGCTAATCAACTTCACACCACACGTTTTATCTGCATGGCTGAGAGAGAGCGGGAGAGAGGGAGGGACATCTGTGAATGAACTGCAGACCAGCCCAGATCTGCTCCCATTGGTCGGCCAGTCAGCCAATGAGAGGCTTCCACTCTGCAGCTCCATTCATGACAAGGCAGCATTGAGGGAGAGTGAGGGGGAGGCATAGGAGCATTTAGTCTGTGTGTGTGTGTGTGTGTGTGTGTGTGTGTGTGGTGTGTGTGCGTGTGTGTGTGCGTGTGTGTGCGTGTGTGTGCGTGTGTGGTGTGCGTGCGTGTGTGCGTGCGTGTGTGTGCGTGTGTGTGCGTGTGCATGTGTGTGTGACTGAGTGGTGGTTCCTCTGTGTCTCGCTCAGCAGACAGGATCGTCACTTCCTTATTTCATCACCATTGTGGAGTGAACTAAAGAGACATCCATTGTACTCGTTTAAAGGTGCCCAGTTCTTCACGTATACTGTCTTGTAAACTCAACTCAGAATACAGGTATAATATAGTGTAGATATAAAATATTGTTTGGCGTTTTAAATCTATACAAATTAGATCAACATTTTTTAATCTTAAAAGATAGATAAGAGGTTTTGTTGTCAGTCTCAGAATGCGCACACCAAGGTTCTGTTGCTGTGTAGCGGTTCTCTTCCTCTGCACTGGATGGACATTCCATTGCTACTGTGATCTGTGCACAAAAAACATTTCCATTATTTTCTACACTAGATACAATGCATTGTGTACAAGATGCCGACGTTCCCAATGTGCACTAGAAACGGTGGGACGTTTGAGTTGTTGCTGGCGTTCAGAGAGCATTCCAATGGTTTCTCCAAAGAATTCCTTCATGTTTATCGGACTATCTCAGTTTGTCTGCTGGATTTGGGTTTGTTACCCTGAAGCCATGAGTGTTTTATTCCACATTTGTCAGCTCCCCCAAAAATAAATAATGAGTAATAACCTTATCTCTGCAACACAATCCCTTTTCATTGATTGCGTGATTATTATCGCCTGTGGCTGTTTTGTCTGTTTATACTCTTCTGCACTGGTTCAGTGTTTCCATGCTTGTTTTCCTTCTTTTTCTTGTCTGCTATTTCCATTCTTATGCAGGGCGTCTCTTCTGACCATCCGGTCCAGAGTGTCCCCCCTAAGCATCCCATGTGTGTGTGTGTGTGTGTGTCAGTTCCTGCGTTCCCAGTTTTACGCTTTGGTCTCACCAGTGAGTAACTGGTCGTGTGCCAGAATGTGACTCATTGTCTCAGCCTCATGGAGGCAGAAAGCAGGGTCTGTTTGGAAGCAGTTTCCTGCTGATATACAGCTGAGGATGTGGAATCTGTAGGTTCACCAGATAGTGGGACAGGACAGCATATCTGTACCAGGAACTCTTGAATACTTTTTTATGTCACATACAACCACAGAGACACACATGATGATCACATTTATTCCCAAGAAATGGCTTCAGTTGTCTGTGCTATCGGGTGAACTGGAGAAGAGTAGAATGCTGATGGATCAGCCTTCGTAAAACAGTCAATCCATTTTTTGACTCCTTTATAAGAATTTGATCCATAAGGTCCTCGCAATTTTAAATATCTTGCAGAGTCATATCACTCGATTATTTAAAGTAATTTGCGTGTGCATGGAGCCAACAGGAAGTCAGCCGACTTGGCGAGACAAAGTCTGGAAGACTCGGCATGTCCGACCTTGTGAGCCACTTTCAACCCAGTGAATGGGGCACCATCCGAAACGTGACACCGGTTCTCACATTGCTGGTAATATTTCTGTCACTTGAACTGGTACAACAAGGACAGTGGTCTTTGGACTTTGAGCATGGAGAAACAGCCACATATTGTTTGTCTTCAAAGACACTCCTCAGCTCTACACACATGAAGCTGGACCTGTATGGAGAGCATACAGGAACATACCGATGACGAGGTCCAGAGCTGTGTGACTGTATGGAGAGCATACAGGAACATACCGATGACGAGGTCCAGAGCTGTGTGACTGTATGGAGAGCATACAGGAACATACCGATGACGAGGTCCAGAGCTGTGTGACTGGCTATTGTTCTTCAAAGTAGGTCAAGGACTGCAGCTATCACAATCAATTTGGACTGATTGGAGAACAGTGGGAACGGAGACGAGCAGACACAGGCTGCAAGGGTGATCACACGTGTTGATATAAACTGAAGGAACAGGAACTAATGATAGATTCTTTCTGTCTCATCAGCCTCTTTCTCATCCTCATCTCCCCAAACTTGTCCAGTCTCCTCATCCTCCTCATCTTTGTTCTTGGTCCTCCTTCTCCTCCCCTTTCTCCCTAACGCTCCCTCCTCACTCCTCCTTTTGCATAGTGTAATTAGTCATGTGGAACATATGGAGCATCATATTACATAACCCAACAGCAGCTGCACTCAGGCTAGATCCAAGATAATGCAAATCAGGGGCCACCTTACTGTGGCCCAGCAGATCTCAAGCATATAGCTGCATCATAGCAAACGTCATGAGTTCTCTGTCTGTTGTTGAACAATGACTTGCTGGTGCTGGCCTCTTCCTTTCATCACACTAACAATGAAACAATCACTATATGCACAGCCTGCTGCTGCTCAGGCTGATATGCTGATGTAGCATTGTATCATGTTGGATTCGGTGCAGAAGTACGTGATGATTTTCAAATGTTTCTTTGTTCATTTCATTCTTGTATTTCTAATGTGTTCTCATGGCTCATGACTATAGATCCCATCATATCCACCATCGCATTTTGTGATTTGAGTGCACTGTATCAAATACAATACGTTTTCCTGATTAGGATTTGATCAGCTGTGATGGACCAGTTCTACTTTGGGGAAGTAGTCTCATGTAGGATGTTGAGATGGATACCACTCATGTCTGTGAAGTAAATATAATAATTATTATACATCAGACCTGTATGCTGTAATGTAATATAGACAGAGAAGATCAGAACACAATGAAAGAACGTATCAGAATAAGGCAGTTGGTAGGGAGGTCGCTGGGGAGGTCCAGTCGAATGCGCTTTGGTAATAAGCTACGCTGAGAGGAGGCGACTACTGAAAAAGACTTCCAGGAGTGTGACATCAGTAGACCAGAGGCATCGTGCTTCTGAAGGAGGTCGTAGAGGTAAAGGAGAGCCAGGTCATTGAGGAGAGCCAGGTCATTGTGTTTCACCGGGAGCCAGTGGAGGTCATGGAGGACTGGACTGATCCCTGAGTGGGTACTGGTCAGAGTTCAGAACACACTGGACTTATGAGCGTTCCTGCAGCAGTAGGTGACAGTGAGGTAGTAGACATGGGGCAAAAACAACTGGTGGGTCAAGGAGGACACCAAGGTTGCAAATTTGAGTGAGGGGTGCCAATGGAGCCACCAATATTGATCCTGTGAGGTGGGTGAAGGAGTCTGGGAAAAATAAATATGAAGCTATAGCCAGCAGCCAGCTAGCCTAGTTCAGCATGAAGACTGGAAACAGGTGAAACTGATAATATTGCCAGTATTAATAAGTGAGCTTCATATGTGCTGGAGGACAGATGGTGTTATCTGGACAGAGTCAGGCCACATGTTCCCCTGTGCTCAGTATTAATGCTGAGCTAAGCTAACGGTTGGCCTTCATATCCAGAGAGTGATATCAATCGTCTCTTCTAACGCTTGGCATGAAGAGAATTAGTATATTTCCCAGTGTGTACTGTTCCTGTGTGTAAGAAAGGAAAGGTATTCATTCTGCAGCTAAATGGCCCATGTCAGTGATATGTTATATGTTATTATATATCACATTATCATACTGTTGGATCATTATGCTGATGTATTGACACTTTAACGTTGTACCTGGTTGATAGGGAACACATTTCAACTCATTATTATTCTATTATATACTTTTGATGGATTGATCTGTAACAACGTATCATATTTGGAAACTCGTGTTTTGTATAAACATGTATTTCCATATAAAGTATCAACAGTCCTCTCTGGAGGAAGGTACAGTACATGTACCTACCGTAGTTACATCCCACTGGTGCTGGTGATGCCTGATGTATACCGGTACTAATTCATAGTTTGTCTCATCGTATTGATTTCATGTCCTTGGAGATCTGGCTCACATATCTAGCTGCTCAGATATTGCTTCCTTCTACAACAGATGCCCAGATGTGTTTCCTGTTTTATTATTTCGTATGTAGCATGTCGACTCCAGCCCACTAGTCATACATGTTGTATTTACGAAAGGCCCGAGTGTGTTTGTAGTGACTGCAGCAGACCATCTGGGCATGTTTGGAGAAACAATGCTGGAGCTTAACACTCACATGCCGGCTAACAGGGCGAGGCCACTGCTCCTCAGCCCAGACATGAGTAATGAACAGTGGTGAGGCGGCCCGACTAGAATGAGCTCTCGCTCCTCTTTGTCTCTCACTTAGCTGAAACCATAATCACAGACGATTGGGCTCATTAGCCGTGTGTTATTCGAAGGGTTAATCCTGAGCTTCTGCCACCATATGGGCCAGAATACAGCAGCACAACGGTACATCCGATGACCTCACTGAACATACATATGGCTCAGGTGTTATGCAATGACCTTATGTCTGCTGATTATCATTAGTCATCTGAGAATGTGTTTCTTTCTTTGTCTCTGACTCTGATGTTGAGTAGGAAGCTGAGAGCAGCCAGAGATCACCGATGAATTCTCTTGTTATCCTGCGGTACCATGACAACAGCAGAGGGTGACTGTGGCTAAGTGGATAGCAGGGCCGTCTTTCAATCAGAGGGTCGGTGGTTCGATCCCCGGCTCCGGCTCTGCTAGTCGCATGTCGATGTGTCCTTCGGGACCTTGGGGTTAAGCAAAACACTTACCCCCAAAATGTCTCCTGTAGCTGAGCCCACGGTGTAGAAATGTGATAGACTCTGAATTGTAAGTTGCTTTGGATAAAAGCGTCTGTAATATAATGTTCTTCCCTGATTCACATGATCTTATTTCTGGGCGTAACAAACTGTTATTTGAATGCTCATACAGCATGAGACTGCTTTCTTTCTTACTTTTGCTTTTGTGTCTGAAGAGAAGCCTTTCAGCAGAAACAATGACACTCTCAGGTGAGACAGCAGAAACAGCAAGAGCATGTAATTAGAGAAGGTCGATATTTCAATTGTAATCACGAGAAAACAGTATTGAGATGACAAAGTACAGAACATCTGTAACAACAGGCCATATGAGACATGTTTGCTCTTTAAGTCATGATCATGCGTTAACCCTTTCATAGCTCAAAGTCAAACTCAGTTTAGTTTTGAACTTAAGGCTGGTCTCATCGGAAACGAATGCGCCGTATTTGGTAGATATATATATCGACGTAATCATGAAGCAAGTCTAAAGACCACGAAGGCCCACTCAGGGTGGGAGTGGGTGGGAGACACAGTGGATGGGACCAACAGATCTTCCACTCAGGGGACCGCAGTTCCTTCCCCTTGACAAACGAGAAGTGATGTTGATTTATTGAATTTATTTGTCACTTAGCTTGTGTACTTCAGTGACTGCACTTCCGTAGATATTCTAACCCAAACGACAATCTCTTCCAAAACCTAACGAAGAGCCAAAAGCTCCACACAAGCTCTTCACCTCCTCCCACCTGACTGACTGATCAATACTACAGTTCGACTCGCTTATAAACCTTGCAATGTCCTCAAGAATGTAAATTGAACTTTCCAAACCGGTTAGAAGTGCCGCTGCTCTCTTAAAGGCTCATGTGCGAGTTTGCTTAGTTCAGGTTTAGAACCGTAGCAGCAAGACATCAAAGCACCGACTGTATGTTGGCACCAGATGGAAGCTTCTCGGCACACCTTCTCTTCACATGGTACTTCTTTTCTTCAAGCTTTTAAACAAAGATTCTGGCCTTTACAGGACTTGTGGGGAACGTCTCTTGCCTTTGCTGTCCACTCTGATATGGTGACAAGTCATTCTAGTCATTCTAGTCTCATAAATACATGAATCAGTGTTATTTCTTTATGACGTTATTATCTTCTACCTATCTTATGAATCTATTACACATCTGATCCTACGCTGTATTGACTGCTGTCATTTACCTTTCTGATCATATCTGTTTGACATTTGACTGTTGATTTCATTTGTGTTTTTAATATTAGTTAGTGCTGTATGTGACCTCTGGGACGCTCCTGACGAGATGTAGTGTCAGTGAGGCTCGTCTCTGGTTAAATACAGATATGCAAACAGTTGAATTGATAGATGTGTGATAATCAATACGTCCAGCATCTGTGGTCCCAGGCTTGACCGACTGTCGGGGTTAACTTAAATAATGACATGGAAGGGAGCCAGATCATCCAGCCTCATATTTCATCCTCTGATACGGCTCATTAAAAACTCTGTGTCCTGGTCCTTTGATTGGTGGTTTAATCTGGGGGAGGTGTTACCCGATGGGATGGAGTCCTGCTTGTGTTCTGTGGTGATTAAAGTGTGTGAGCGTACTGTATCACCGTGTGTCAGCAGGGTGTGTTTCACTCGTTCTACGGGAGGCGTTGTTTTATAGCTGACACTACATCAAGCGTGCAGACATTTATTCTGCTGCACTGCTCTGCCACATGGTGATGCTTCTTCATAGGCACTGGAGCAAGATGCCTGCATGTGCAACCATTGGACACACATGAGAGATGATGCTATGAGAGTTATCTAATATGGTCGATAAATAGTGTCATCTCTTTGAATGATTTATTTAGAATGATATTCCCATAAATGTTATTCAAAAAAAGTACGTTCTGTTGTAATAGTGAATAACTGTAATCATATCCTACTGTATGTACGGTCATTATTAGGAGCTGCCTCTCAACACAGACAGTGCTTCCTGTGCATTGTCTGACTGATACTTGATCCATGGACGCACTGACCGGAGGCATCAAATGCAATCAAAATAACTGAACATTGAGAAATAAATGACTCACATTTCCCTTCTGTTGTGGTGAAAGTAGATATTTAACATTTTAGAGAAACCTTGATATCACGATGATGTCACCTTCATTCTTCATCATGAGGACGGTTTACCTGAAATAACACCTCTGATGCTCTTTCTGGTGTAGTTACACATGAACCCACTCGTAACACCAACAGCGTGGTCGGGGCAGTCACTGCCATCTCTCATCGAGGAGACTACGACAGCTCAGCATTATCTGAGCGTTGCCTCATGAGATGGCTTTCACAACTGATGCCAACATGATGAATAATTAAGAAGAGGAGAATTAGAACTTCTACAAAGAAAATATCACGAGTTTATGCAATTTAATATGACAGTGCAACTTACTGAAAGACAGGAGAGACCTCAGGTCTGACACTATCAGCAGCCACCCAGCCTTCCCAACACATAACTGGGTGTGAGGGGGATAATCCACAGAGTGTGTCATCTTGAAAGTCGAGAGCAAACAATGGAAAACTTACTGGAGATGGTCCATCGGTAATTACAGACAATCCATAAAGTAGTGAGTAATATTCCTAATCTCCGAGGGAAGGGTTCGGCGCTCCATCTGGGGCAGATGGGCGAGGGTGGCGCGCGTCCTGCATTAGCCTGCGCCCCGCTGGCGGCCCGGCCGTGACCCTCCTGCTTTTGATCCTATTAGCAGGTGAGTGAGGAGATGGACATCAGACTGACAGTCAAGGACTGGCCTCCGTTTGGCCACCTGACCCCAACACTCATTAGGCCGCACATGCCGCTCTAAAAACTGGCATATTGCACCAGGCTTCTGCTAATTCCCTCGATTGTTCATATCAAAGTGTGTGTCGTCAGTGGTGGAGGCGTCAGGTCGTCATCATCACAGCCAGAGTTACAGTAACACTCAGTAACGCCACAGCGGAGCTGCCTGATGGAAGAGCTGGTACACTATGTACACAAACAAGTTGACAAAGATTGTTCTTTTGACTTTCATTAACTTTTCCGATGATAATTACTTGTGAACAAACTCAGCAAAAAATGCAACTAAAGTCACACAACATGAAGGAAGAGAAATGCATGTATGATCCGTCGAGTTAAACTCTTTCTCGATGATGAAATAAAAATATGTCTTCTTTCCTTGCTTCTGTCCTTGTTTCCTTAGTTCGTTCCCTCCTCTTTTCAAGTCTTTTCAATGTGTATAGTTTTTCTTAGGAATGAGCCTGTACAGATGTCAGCCACACCTCCAGATGCCCAATCCCGTTGCATCTTGATTGCAATGTTTTCTACGTGCATTTACGCCTGCATCAATGGATTTGTCCTGATCCAAACAAGGCTTTCAGAGACAGACAACATGTAAATACCAGGTGTAAATGGGGTTGCAGGCTCATTAGGTGGAGGGTTTCCCACAGTAGCCACATTTGATGCCTAACACCGGTACTTGTAGGTCAAACACTGAACTATCCCCCACCAGAGAACACACCTCTCACACATGCACACACTGTGATTAAGGCTTGAGTCGAGATGAAAGGCAGCAGGGCCAATCATACTTGAGTTAGGGGCACCATGGGAGGAAGTGGCCGCGCCAAAGGCATTCTGGTCTGTCTAGCAGAGACTGACGAAAACACGAGGCTCCCAGAAACAGAAACTATAAAAGAGATGGAAGAGGAGGGTGGAAGCGATCGAGTGCAGTTGAACATGTTGTAAAGAACGTGGCTGTTTCTCTGTCCTCCAGCAACAAGCTGAGAAACATCATTCAATCTGTCATTCGGAACTTTCATTCATTTAAAATGGATTCCCTTATATTATTGACATCCTTATTACGTTAAGGGGGGCATTATTAATCAGAGGAGTCAACTAATGCATGTAATTATGAATAGAAGCCGAATGCCCTCTGTTGTCAGAGGCCTCAGCTCCACCGATGAGCCGTCCACTCCACTGCACAGCTGGGCGCCTCAGGTCCTCTTCTCTACTTGTTGATGTCACTTCATGTAGTTTAACAAATAGATGCAAAGAGAAAGTAAAGCAAAACACAAGATGAGCCCCCGCTCTTCTCTCTCTGCTCTCGTATCGGGTGACATACGGCCTGCAGATTAACCACCAAATGAAATGAAACGTGTTTGATTTGAAAAAAGTAATCTCACTGAAATAAAATTGCTTCATTTGATGAACACCTTTACTCCAAATCACAACTTTTTTATGTTTGACGTCATATAATCATTTCTTTAAATAGTGGCGACCTACAACAAATGATCAAACTGGACAGCCATTGCCTGTAACCCCCGACAACCATATGTGGGTCATTAGAAGACATGAAGGGAAGCAAAACAAACAGATCGAACCCTCAAAATAGAATAAATGAGATGAATAAATGAGGCAAAACAAAGATGCTGTTCATTGAAAACCACATTTGTACTTCTATTGTTCATGCTGGGGATGCAGAGAGGTTGTCCCATCTTTACCATCTTCCTGCTGAGAAACATCCACTCCCCCCCTCCTCTCTCCAAAGACCTTCAGCAACAAACACTCAACAGGGCACATACATGCAGCGTGCACTCATGCATGCAGCAAACTCAGCCAACATGTCAAAGAGTGTGTAGAGCGGAGGGTCTCTTTCTCAGCATGCTTACTGCATGTTCCTGCTTGTGATGTGGTGACGGAGGAACCACAGTGTGGGTGGAGAAGAAGGAGAGAAAGGGAGAGAGACATAAAGACAAACGGAAAGAGAGACGCCAGAAAATGACAAGCAGGTGGAGCTGCAGTACATATCTGTTGCCCTCTTTATGGATACATCTGGTGTAAACATTTCCAAGGTTGCTGTGACTGATGTTGCACTCTCTGATCATTTCTGTGTTTTCTTTGAAGGTGCAATCTCCTTGCACACAAATGTCCAAACCAAGGTTGTGACAAAGCGTTACATCTCTGAAAACACCAGTGAACTATTTATTCAGAAGTTCTCCTCCACACCAGCCCTCTCTGCATCTCAGTCAATGAGCTTGTAGATGGCTTCAATTTTAAAGTTAAAAATATTATTGATGCCATTGCACCCACTAAAGTGAAGGTTGTCTCGGGTAAGCAAAGATCTCCTTGGAGAAATGCTACGTTGGTCAAAATGGAGAAACGAGAGTGTCGGAAAGCTTGAGCGCAGGTGGCGAAAAACTAATCTCCAGGTTCACTGTGACATCTATAAAGAGAGACTTCGCAATTATAATTTGGAACTTAGAAATGCAAGGCAGTCATTCTTCTCTGACATCATAACCAAAAACAAGAACAATACACGCGCCTTATTTGCTACCGTCGACAGGCTAACAAACCCTCCAGTGTCGGTAGCTGCTGAACTCCAATCCACCTGGGCATGCAATCAATTTGCCTCCTTTTTTACTGACAAAATTCAGAAAATTAGACAAGCAGTCAGTGCCTCCACACCAACCACAGGATATGTGTTGTCCCTGATCTCTGAATAACATCCATTCAAATATCATGACACAATTTCATTCAATCGACAGTAGAAGCCTAGAAGACATCATACAACATCTGAAGTCATCCTCCTGCTGCTTGGATATTCTACCAACACACTTTTTCAAAAATATTTCAAACTGCATGACCACTGATCTTTTACAAATTGTAAACACATCCCTTCTCTCAGGTGTCTTCCCACAAGCCCTAAAAACTGCAGTCATTAAACCACTCCTAAAGAAGGCTAGTTTAGACTCCGCAACGATGAAAAATTATAGGCCAATATCAAACCTCCCATTTTTAAGTAAAATAATTGAAAAAGCGGTTTTCCAACAGCTGAACAACTTCTTGGCCGTAAATAACTGCTTTGATGTTTTCCAGTCAGGCGTTTTCGACAGCACCACAGTACTGAAACTGCTCTTGTTAAGATTTTCAACGACATCCACTTAAACATAGACAATGGCAGAAGTTCAGTCTCAGTATTACTGGATCTCAGTGCTGCATTCGACACGGTCGACCATGACACACTACTAGAAAGACTAAAAATCTGGGTGGGACTCTCTGGCACAGCACTTAACTGGTTTGAATCCTACTTGAAGGACCCAGAATACTTTGTCTGTAGCTAATTACACATCAGAGCTGACTAAAATGCCATGTGGTGTTCCCCAAGGTTCAATACTGGGGCCTCTTCTGTTCAACATCTACATGCTTCCACTAGCTCAGATTATGGAAAACAACAAAGTGTGTTATCATAATTATGCAGACGACACACAAATCTACATAACTATGTCACCAGGGGACTATAATCCCATACAAGGGCTGGGTAACTGCATTGAACAAATCAACAACTGGATGTGCCAGAATTTTCTTCAATTAAACAAAGATAAAACAGAAGTAATTGTTTTTGGTACCAAGGACGAACAATTGAAAATCACCGCTCAGCTTCAATCACTGATGTTAAAACCCACAAACCAAGCCAGAAATCTAGGTGTAGTTATGGATTCAGACCTCAACCTGAACAGCCATATCAAGACAATTACAAAATCAGCCTACTATCACCTGAAGAATATATCAAGGATTAGAGGACTTATGTCTCAACAGGATTTGGAAAAACTTGTCCACGCATTTATCTTCAGCAGACTGGACTACTGTAACGGTGTGTTTACAGGTCTCTGTAAAAAATCCGTCAGAAAGCTGCAGCTGATTCAGAACGCTGCAGCTCGAGTCCTCACTAAGACCAGGAGGGTGGATCACATCACTCCAGTTCTGAGGTCTTTGCACTGGCTTCCTGTCCAACAAAGAATTGACTTTAAAATCCTGCTGTTGGTTTACAAAGCACTGAATGGTTTGGGGCCAAAATACATCTCTGATCTGCTGCTACCTTATGAACCATCCCGACCCCTCAGGTCATCTGGGACCGGTCTACTTTCTGTTCCCAGAGTCAGAACTAAACATGGAGAAGCAGCGTTCAGTTTTTCTGCTCCACATATCTGGAACAAAGTCCCAGAAAGCTGCAGGTCTGCTGAGACCCTCAGCTCATTTAAATCAAGATTGAAGACTTTTCTGTTTGCTGCTGCCTTTAATTGAACCACATTCAATTAATATATTAATCAATTTCCTGCATTTCTGCATTTTACTACTGCATTTTATTTCTTACACTGTTTTTTAATGTTTTAATGAATGTTCTTAATTGTTTTTAAATCTCCTTTTCTTTTGCCTTATGTTTTGATGCTTTTAATGGTTTTATGTGAAGCACTTTGAATTACCTTGATGTTGAAATGTGCTATACAAATAAACTTGCCTTGCCTTGCCTTGCCTTGCCTTACATCTGTGCTTGAAAACAACTCCAAACTGTTGCTCACACACACTCAACGTCAGCCACAGCTAAGTATCTCTAAAAGGACATCATGGGACACAACAATACGTTACAGCATCTAACATAAGGCTGGGAATACAGGACAAATCAATTCACAAAGCTTTGTGTTTCTGTCAGACGCTGGATGTCCTTGTGTGTAGACTGATGATTCTGCTCCACAATCAATGGCCCATATTACCATGATTTGGGTGAGGAATTAAGCAGCAGCGCATGTTCAGTGTGAGGGAGCAGCTGCTGGGATCAATAAGGAGGCTCGCCCTCAGAAGGCCGTCCTGGGACACACACACACACGTTGTTGGCCATGACACACATTGCTGTGCATATCTAATCAGGAGTCTTCTGACCTCATTGTCAGTGAGTTGTAGGCTCGACCATCACCCTCCCTTGGTTTCCTGTTCAGTGGCTGCTCAACAGTACTGAAGTGGTTTGTCAACTTATTCAAGTTCAGAGGACACACTCATTAGAAGCATGGCCTTCAGAGGGCTGAGACTGACACTGACTTCCCTGGAGTGTCCCTGTGTTCTACTGGACTCCAGAATGAGTCGAACAACAGCTTCACAAAAGGAAGGTGGTGTCTATATTTCCAGTGGTGTGACTGTGGTGTTTAATGGATGTAAGGAATGACTGCAAACAAGAAGAGCAGAGGGGAAAGTGAGTCCTTATGAGAGGATGCTTCTTTGTGTTAGATACTTCCTTTCTGCAATATCTGTGCATGGCAACTTGTATGGTTAAGGTCAAGGCAAGTTTATTTGTATAGCACATTTCAACAACAAGGCAATTCAAAGTGCTTCACATAAAACCATTAAAAGCATCAAAACATAAGGCAAAAGAAAGGGAAGAACATTCATTGAAACATTAAAAACAGTCACTAAAAAGCTAAAAAATAGAATAATGGTTGCAGTGCAGTGCAGGAAATAAAATACAGTAGTAAAATGCAGAAATGTATTAATATCCTTGAATGTGGTTCAATTAAAGGCAGCAGCAAACAGAAAAGTCTTCAGTGCTGATTTAAATGAGCTGAGGGTCTCAGCAGACCTGCAGCTTTCTGGACTTTGTTCCAGATATGTGGAGCAGAAAAACTGAACGCTGCTTCTCCATGTTTAGTTCTGACTCTGGGAACAGAAAGTAGACCGGTCCCAGACGACCTGAGGGGCAGTGGTGTATAGTAACGAAGTAGAAATACTTCGTTACTGTACTTAAGTAGTTTTTTTGGGTATCTGTACTTTACTTTACTACTTATATTTCTGTTGACTTTTACTTTTACTTCACTACATTTTGCAAAGAAAACTGATACTTTTACTCCGATACATTTCCCCTGAAACCTTCGTTACTCGCTACAAAATCAAATCTATCTTGAGAAACAAAATGAATCATGAGAGCAGCGTCGGGGACTGTGGTGGAACACAGACTGCAAGCAAGCAGGTTTGGTGAATCAGTGGTCCTAGCAGCAAGTTAAATCATTGGTTAGTCACGTTAATGCGCAATTGTAAACAAGTGCTCTCAAAGCTGCGGTGTTTTGATTCCCAGGATGCTACATGCTATAAGCTAGCGGGCGACTACCTGAGTATAATTCCACTCTACGATGACTGATTTCATGATGGAAGCAGAAATGGAAGCACCTGCTACTCCCGCAACAAACTACGGTGGTGACGAAGACCAACACCCGTGGATCGCTCGCGAGTTAGTGAGCTGAGGAAGTGTTGACAGTTGTGACACCATAGGATTGACGGGAGCCGAGAGAGCGCAGCGTTAGCATTAGCGTTAGCATTAGGGAAATCCTTCGCAGCTGTGCGCAAGCTGTCTGTGACGCTGAACACACCTCTACCTGCCTCAGCGGCCTGTGAAAGGCTATTTAGTATCGCAGGACTAGTCTTCAGCCCAAGAAGAGCGAGACTGAATTCTCGCAATTTTGAAAACCAACTTCTTTTGAAGATGAACAGCACATGTTTCAGTTTCAAGTAATGACTGGGTTACTTTCGGTGCTGCTTTAGTATTGATCATGTTTTGGTATTTGAGTCATGTTGTGGATGATCAGATGGAGTTATGATGGTAGCAGTCGCCCAATTGCAGATTCAGCTTGAGCAAAACCTTTGCCTATTGTGTTCAAGTCATGCCCAAAGGAGTTTACAAGGCAGGTGTCCTTTCTCAAAACACTGACCTGATACATCAAGTGGATATTTTTTGCTGAACATAATATTATGCATTGGCCCTCTACATCCTCTAGTCTAATGAGCAGACTTATAAACGCACTGTTACAACTCCTTCATAGTGTCATATTGCTTTTCGGAGAATTATGATGATAAGTTCATCGTAGATGCAAAAGTATACTTATGTACAATACATTATGTTGAACATTGTTGCTCCTGGATGGATCACAGCCAACCCAATTATGTTCAACACAGCTCCATGTCCTTGGTCATGGTGCCACAGCACTTAAAAGAATAAACTTCATAATTCTCAAAATTCTGACCCTTTGCTTTTTTATTAACAGCATTTACTTGTACTTTTACTTTCAATGAACAGGTTATGATGTTCATTTAATGTTCAGGTTGTGATGTACATTTAATATCAGAAAATTACTTTTGATACTTAAGTGCTTTTGTACTTAAGTACAATAAATATCAGATACTTTAAGACTTTTACTCAAGTAGTATTCTAATAGGTGACTTTTTACTTTTACTGGAGTAGTTTTCCAGTAAGGTATCTTTACTTTTACTCAAGTATGGCTTTTGAGTACTTTATACACCACTGCTGAGGGGTCGGGATGGTTCATAAGGTAGCAGCAGATCAGAGATGTATTTTGGCCCTAAACCATTCAGTGCTTTGTAAACCAACAGCAGGACTTTAAAGTCAATTCTTTGTTGGACAGGAAGCCAGTGCAAAGACATCAGAACTGGAGTGATGTGATCCACCCTCCTGGTCTTAGTGAGGACTCGAGCTGCAGTGTTCTGAATCAGCTGCAGCTTTCTGACGGACTTTTTACAGAGACCTGTAAACACACCTTTACAGTAGTCCAGTCTGCTGAAGATAAATGCGTGGACATGTTTTTCCAAATCCTGTTGAGACATAAGTCCTCTAATCCTTGATATATTCTTCAGGTGATAGTAGGCTGATTTTGTAATTGTCTTGATGTGGCTGTTCAGGTTGAGGTCTGAATCCATAACTACACCCAGATTTCTGGCTTGTTTGTGGTTTTTAACATCAGTGATTGAAGCTGAGCGGTGATTTTCAATCGTTCGTCCTTGGTACAAAAAACAATTACTTCTGTTTTATCTTTGTTTAATTGAAGAAGATTCTGGCACATCCAGTTGTTGATATGTTCAATGCAGCCCTTGTATGGGATTATAGTCCCCTGGTGATATAGTTACCGGTATGTAGATTTGTGTGCCGTCTGCATAATTATGATAATACACTTTGTTGTTTTCCATAATCTGAGCTAGTGGAAGCATGTAGATGTTGAACAGAAGAGGCCCCAGTATTGAACCTTGGGGAACACCACATGTCATTTTAGTCAGCTCTGATGTGTAATTAGCTACAGATAAAGTATTCTGGGTCCTTCAAGTAGGATTCAAACCAGTTAAGTGCTGTGCCAGAGAGTCCCACCCAGATTTTTAGTCTTTCTAGTAGTGTGTCATGGTCGACCGTGTCGAATGCAGCACTGAGATCCAGTAATACTGAGACTGAACTTCTGCCATTGTCTATGTTTAAGTGGATGTCGTTGAAAATCTTAACAAGAGCAGTTTCAGTACTGTGGTGCTGTCGAAAACGCCTGACTGGAAAACATCAAAGCAGTTATTTACGGCCAAGAAGTTGTTCAGCTGTTGGAAAACCGCTTTTTCAATTATTTTACTTAAAAATGGGAGGTTTGATATTGGCCTATAATTTTTCATCGTTGCGGAGTCTAAACTAGCCTTCTTTAGGAGTGGTTTAATGACTGCAGTTTTTAGGGCTTGTGGGAAGACACCTGAGAGAAGGGATGTGTTTACAATTTGTAAAAGATCAGTGGTCATGCAGTTTGAAATATTTTTGAAAAAGTGTGTTGGTAGAATATCCAAGCAGCAGGAGGATGACTTCAGATGTTGTATGATGTCTTCTAGGCTTCTAATGTCAATTTAATGAAATTGTGTCATGATATTTGAATGGATGTTATTCAGAGATCAGGACAACACATATCCTGTGGTTGGTGTGGAGGCACTGACTGCTTGTCTAATTTTCTGAATTTTGTCAGTAAAAAAGGAGGCAAATTGATTGCATGCCCAGGTGGATTGGAGTTCAGCAGCTATCGACACTGGAGGGTTTGTTAGCCTGTCGACAGTAGCAAATAAGGCGCGTGTATTGTTCTTGTTTTTGGTTATGATGTCAGAGAAGAATGACTGCCTTGCATTTCTAAGTTCCAAATTATAATTGCGAAGTCTCTCTTTACAGATGTCACAGTGAACCTGGAGATTAGTTTTTCGCCACCTGCGCTCAGCTTTCCGACACTCTCGTTTCTCTATTTTGACCAGCGTAGCATTTCTCCAAGAAGATCTTTGCTTACCCGAGACAACCTTCACTTTAGTGGGTGCAATGGCATCTATAACATTTTTAACTTTAGAATTGAAGCTATCTACAAGCTCATTGGCTGAGATGCAGGGAGGGCTGGTGTGGAGGAGAACTTCTGAATAAATAGTTCACTGGTGTTTTCAGAGATGTAACGCTTCGTCACAACCTTGGTTTGGACATTTGTGTGCAAGGAGATTGCACTCTCAAAGAAAACACAGAGATGATCAGAGAGTGCAACATCAGTCACAGCAACCTTAGAAATGTTTACACCTTTGGTGATGATTAGGTCCAGAGTTAGGGAAAGATCACTTTGTTCGGCCCGGCATGCTGCTACACTCTGGTCAACCAGGACTATATCCTATGGGCAGCAGACTGCTGCACGGACATACTGACAGGCTTCTGGTGACTCATTACTCACACATTTTCATCGAGAGCCTGCAGTGGTTGCTTGTTTTGTTTTTCAATGCTGAACTGTGGGTACCAAAAGAAAGAGTGGCATTGGGGACACAAGTGGCTAAATCAAGTTTCTGGTTTTAAACACTGACTCTGAGTCAGGTTTGGGCTGAAAATGACGGCCTTGCTACAATCTGACAGCCCCTTCTGTGGTCCAAGAGGGAGAACGATGTTGGGTGTTTTTAGTTATCTTTTTCATTTACAAATATTGGTCCTTATAAAGTACAAGTATGCAGCTCAACCCTAGTTTACATTGCAAGGTGTGTGGGCTCCCCCTTTGTGACAGGGTGTGTCCACCGGGGAGGAGATCTCTGCAGAAGACCAAGAAGACGCTAGAGAAATTATAGGCTCTATTTTCCTGAAGCAGGGTGCAGATGTAAACACAAGTAAAATCTCCAGGCGCAAATATATGAGTGTGACTGGCACACTTTTGCAATTTACAAGCTTCAACTGAGCAACTAACATCACCCCAAATATGCTGTCATTGGCACAGTGAACAGACAGCTGCTGCGCATTTTTGTCACAGCTGCTTCCATGCCAGTGCTACTCATCACAGTTGTGTAAACAATTAATCGTTATTTAATTATTAATAAGTATTAATATATATAAAACTCTGCAGTTCTGCTCTTCCTCTGTGTACTTACTGTGTTGACCTAAATGTAATAATCGTAACCTGTTGATATTCAAAACATCAGTCCATGACAGTTACATCAATAAACAAACATAAAATAGGGTTTTGTTTTTAAAAATGACATAAAATCAGTTATGAAATCCTGGTTTCTTTTTTAATATTAGGTTAGATCTATTGCACAGAGTACAGGTACTGAGAAAGAAAATACAGTTTAGCATCTAACCAGAGATGCAAAAAGCAGTAAAGTGCAGAGTGATGTCCATAACATATGTGTAGGGGCATATATGGGGTACATATGAATATGCTTATGATTTGCTGTACATGTACGCTGGATTTACAATCATAGCTGACAGTATTTCATAATAACTGTAACATACAGTTAAATATTCATCCTTTGCATGTAAATTAACAGTTAATGCCGTCGGTTAACCACCATGGAATCTATCAGTGGTGGAATTACGCTTCTCTAAGTTCAGTGAGTCACTATCCATCAACATCGTACTGTCGATTAAAAGCTAATGTTTCTGCTATGATGATAGTATATTTTTATGAATTAAACTGCTCATGGTCCACTCATCATTTTTTGAGAGACAAAGATGTGACCGGCTGTTTCCGAACAGCTTCAGTAGTAATCCTCATGAGCACATGAGGTGAAGTCACGCTTATCACCAGAAACTGGCAGCGTCTAGTATTGTTTTGTCTTCATGATTATTGAACTGTTAATATCTCAGATAATGTTTCATTTGGTCTGTTTCAGTACATCAGGTTGCTAAAATTGGTGAAGCAAGCTCTGTAACGTTAGCTAGCTAACAGCATAGCCAGCCAGGTTAACGTTAGCTAGCTCGAGCTCAAGTAGCGGTAGTAACGTTAGCTAACAGCATAGCAAGCAAAGTTAACGTTAGTAAAGTTAATCAGCAATTACAGTGTGAAGAAGTATTGTTTGTTACCTAACAGATTATTTGTGCTGTTATAAAGCACACTAGAACTGCAAACCAGAAGGAACGGGATGATGTTGCAGAGGGAGAGGAGACCTGGAAATGCCAAAGTGTGTCTCTAAGATGATGAAGTGAGGCAGTCTCACTGTTTGCTCTCTCTTTTTCCTTATATTCTCTTTCTCTTTCTTTGTACAGTGACTAAACCGTAAAAGAATGTAAAAAACGCAAAAAATAACTGGTGTCTCGGCTGCCAGTTATTTTACAATGAAATTGTTTACAGTGTAAGATATACAGTAAGAACAGAATGAACATATGCAGGTGAAGGGAAGAAGCTGGTCCTGAGTAGAACCAAGATTCCTGTGGCACCTCCAAAAGGGATCAAACATGATGTGGCCGTGGTGAGAGGTGTCCCTTATCTCCGTAGATGTCGCTTGTGCACGACAGCCCCAATGGCGGGGAGTGGAGTACCGGTGAGACAGTGGACAGTTTCCTCTTCTCTTAGCAGTGCTTTCCGGTTCGAGACAGAGCAGTTACCATACTATACTGTGATGCCATTGGCGAGGATATTCTTGATGGTGCAGAGGTAGAACTTTACCAGAATCTCCAGAGAAGACAGATGGACTTTCTTAAGTCTCCTTCTTAAGAAGAAGACATGGTGGTGGTCGACTATGGCTGAGGGTATAGATTGGGTCATTCTATAGTCACAATGTTGGCAGTTCGATCCCAGGCTTCATTTGTCAGCATGTTGGAGTGTTCTTGAGCGAGATACTATAGCTCCCAGGGAGCTTTGCAGCAGCCCACTGCTTTAAATGCTTAGGATGGGCTAAATGCACAGGTCAACTTTAATTTATGTACCTGTATGTATGACACAAATGTGTTGTTTAAAATATTGAGCTTCTTAAAACGCTCAACCTCCATCCTGTTGATACGGATCGGGGGTGTGTGTGGAGGAAATCTTCCTCAATCACGTGAAAAAAATATTTTGCAGTAAAAAACCATCAAAACAAATGAAAAGAGGCTTCACGGAACATACCGTACTTGTACTGGTATTTTGTGGTTTTGGACAAGTTTGCACTCATTCAAAAAAAACTGTATTTGCAATAAGATATGTCAAGAGAGATAAAGCGGTCTGAACAGGTTTTAAGGAAACCTGTACAGGAAAGTCAAGAAATTACTAAACAGGCTCCGATGCAAACAAAAAGTAGGAAAACATTAGAAACGCGTTGCACAGCCCCATATGAATGCTATCTCAGCTGGGAAAAGCTCGGGATTGCCCAGAAAGAGCTACAGGATGTGGCTGGGGAGGCGGACATTTTGACTACCGGCACCAGAAATGGATGGTCGTCAAGAAAGCAAATGCCTCTCGCACTCTGGTAGGCATCAGAATTGAACCTTTCCAAATATCCTGCATTCCTATTGGGGGAAGAATGTATCAACCACAGAGCGTGAATGCCGCACTTAACCCCAAAAGCTTTTTATTATATCTTAACATTCTTAAACACTGTAATATGGTGTACAAGGTAATTAGGAGGTTTAAGGGCATGCTGTCAAATTAGAAGCAAAATAAACTCTTTTCCTTCCGCCTCCACTAAACCACAAGTATTCCCAGCCCACCAAACTGCTCCACATTCAAACAATAAACAAGTAGCATTTTTCTTCCTCACCAAAACACTCCCACAGTCCCTCTACCTACATTTCATGTGGGGAACACTGAGGCCATGTCCACACTACTCCCTTTCCATTTGAAAACGCATATGTTTTGCTATGTTTACACTGAGCGTCCACACTACGCCGAGGAGTTTGAAAACGCTCCCGAGGACGGATACCTTTGAATACTCCGGGGTCCCACACCTGCGTTCGCTACTTGATCGGTTCTTAGCAGTCACGAGGTGTCCTTCCCTGATTCGTCACACCCCTATCACGTGACCCTTACCCGGAAGATCACAAACAACAACATTGATTACGGATCGACTACCAGGTTAATTCAACATGGACAACTGATTACAGGCGTTGCTGACCTTGTTGTCTTTACTAGCAGCTGTTGTTCAGGTAAAGTCTGCATTATTACGGAGGAAGCAGCTGTTATTGGAGCGATCAGTGAGCGGCGTGACCAGCGGAGTTATCAGCTCTACGGAGTGGACGTCTGAAGTCACGGTTAGCAGCTTTGAGGAGGGTGATGGACACAGAACGGAGGACTTTCCTGTCCTCAATAATGCTTATTTTGTTCTGCACAACTATTGAGAAGCCCGCAGATAAAATGTAAACGGAGCAAAAGCAGTAATTACTCTCCAGTACGAGAGACTTCAGCCACCAGCAGAGCTACAGGTGAGAACAGAAACAACGAAACCGAGGAAACGAGTGAAAGACGTGTGTTGACCACATTTATGGATCATAATCTAGTAAACCTTTATGTGTAAGTGTTGATTATAAACTAAGTGTGTGAGAGAGCGATATAGAGGAAGACCTGCAGAAGAAGATGTCTACTTGACAATTGATTGACAGTTGACTCAACCAGTCATGTTGGTTTGTCAATGACTCGCCTCAGCTCCTCCACCATTATTTATATTATATGTAGTTTATTAGTATTTCTTATGCACAGCAAAAGGCCAATCGAACTACTTGAAATGTTAAAGTTGCTATTGGAGAGACGTCTGCGCCTCAGAAAGTGAATGCATGAGTATCTCTGTTGAGCCCACTGGCTACCTCACAGCCACCTCTCCGGCAGTTACAGCTGATAACAGCGTTCCCCTTCAGGGAAACACCGTCAGCTCTGTCAGCACTGTTGCTGTTGTTTGTGCTGTTCGTGCTGTTTGCACCGTTTACTGCTAGTCCAATGATTTCCTGTCCTTCGGCTCTGTTGTGAATCATGCTTGGACCACAGTGGTTGTGGTTGTTTGAGGATGCTTTTTTAACTCGTTCACGACAATAGCCATGTCAGATAAAAGATCCCCAATTATTGTCCAATAAGGATTATTCTCACCACTGATTTTGTCTTTAAGCATCTATATTGCCGTGTGAATATCACATCATGCTGCCTATGAGGGAACCTGTGTCATTAAGTACTGTAGCTAAGAGTCAGCCTTGTTTTCTGTCAACGTTAAAACCAACTTTTAAAGCATTTTGTAGTGAAGTGTTTAGTTTGATGAGATTAGATGAAATGTCCTGCTGAGAACATGAAATTAAGTGATGGTCACAGCTGCACCACATATCTTGTGGGAATGCTTTTGTTGAGATTTGATTCATGTGTATGCGTAGTCTGTGCTCGTTCCAGGCTTTTCTTGTACAGAGCAGCTTTTTGCGACCTGTAAAAGACACATGGAAGTTGCTCCATGTCTCTTTCGCCTCTGTCTTCATTTGGTTTTACAACAAAGATTGACAGTGATAGTGCAGGTAGCTATATGCAGTAATAATCAATAAATTAAAATACGATATAGACAACATAATTATGTTTAAAATAAAGAAAACAGAATGTCAGTGACTCACAGCGCTCTCTATCTGTGAATCTCTTTGTGTGAACAGTAAACTTCTGACAGATTGAAAAAGGAGCCACACCTTCCAGAGCTGATTAAATGAGTCCTTTTATGTGAGTTTCATATTGTTCTAATTTGAGGAAACAAAAATGTCTATAACTGTGTCTATCATGTTTATGATTATTCACATCGCTAAAGTTGAATGGAGTGTGACAGGCGGGCTGTTTCTTTACAGCCTGTATATAATATTTACAGTACACACCTTCACCCCATGGTTGTTGCTGCAGGGCGTCATTATCAGCTCCAAATCTGCAGATCTGGATACAGTTTGAGGAAAACGGAAGCATTACTCATTAAACAAACTTACTTTGGGCTTTTCTGGGCCAACTGCTGGATAAGGCAAACAGTCAGGCAGCGCACTGCTGCTACATGAGGGCAACAACAGGTTGACATGAGTCCTTTCAAAGGTGCTATGTGCATATTTAATGTGTGGTCAAAAAGCAAACAAGTAATCATCCCTGTTCTCCAGAACCTCCACTGGCTCCCCGTCCCACAACGGATCCAATACAAAATCCTTCTCCTCACTCACAAAGCCCTCCACAATCAGGCCCCCTCCTACCTCACCGACCTGCTTCACCACCACACTCCATCCCGCCGGCTCCTCTGATGCACCTCCTGTCCTCTTCCACTCAGGACCAAGCACCGGACATGGGGCGACAGAGCCTTCTCCATATCTGCCCCCTCCCTCTGGAACTCTCTCCCCAAACACATCCGAGACTGCACTGACCTTTCCACATTCAAATCACAAATCAAAACTCACCTGTTCAAAACTGCTTTTAATGTGTGACTATTATTGTGTACTTTGTTTTTAGTGTATTGTTTTTATATATGATGATTTTAATGTAAAGTGTCTTTGAGTGTCATGAAAAGCTCTATATAAATAAAATGTAATCTATTGCGCTGACCATATTTTCCACACGCGTAGTTGCGCTGAATATTGACCTGATTAACAGAGTCGGAGTTCAGCGTTTTCCCTGGTGTTGTGAAGTGCTGCAGGTGATTATGGATCAAATGGTTTCAGGAATACTTTTCATACTTTGACGGCATAATGCAAAATCTATGCAAATCTATGCAAATAAAATGAACAGAGTCCAACAAGCAGTGATTTCCCAGGTGAAGGAACTCCCTGCCTCATAAGACTGGGCATGTTCGGAGCTGTTTCTGTCAGTCAGGAGAACATTTCTTGGAATGTCGTGTAGACATGTAGTGTAGACCCTGTGCCTTGTCAGAACAATCGTGAGTGTTTCTGTTCCTGTTTTCCCTCTTTTAGCTCCTTTTCCAGAGTTGGTAAATCCATTTCATACAGGAGAGTACCGGTATGTGTGATGTGTGTTTAACCCACGGCAGGCCTCTTCATATAAGACAGCAGACTACATACACACAATTGCTAAAACTGGAATTACATCATTACTAGTATCAGTTTCACTTCTCTTCTTCTGCACATGCTCATTCCCTTTCTCACAATTTCGTCTTATCTATTTCTTTTTTTCTCCTCTGAATTGGTTAATTGATATCAATATCGCTATATGATTGCTATCTCTAATAGAGAAATCTGTTCACCAAAGCTGGACCACACCCGACAACATGTTTTCCCCTAAAAACGAGCAGTTTCTTGGGCGATCTTTACATATTTGACGTGCCAAGTTGCTACAGCTCAGTTAACCCAGGTGTGTACAGTATGAATGGTGCTGGGCTTTAGACCAATGAGTGTTCACTACTGCTCTGAATGAAGGAAGTGTCTCGCTTAACAGTGTTGATTTCATTTTACACGAAATCCTTGCATGCATTTCCATTTGTTCAGTTCAATGAGCCATTGTTGTCGTCCACGAGATCGGTCTTGGTCTTAAGACCGGTTTCAAGACAACTTTTTGAATTTGTACTCGCCCTTGTCTCGGTCTCGGACGAAAGGGGACTGGATTTTATTTCAAGACCGGAGTTAAACTGCCTGTGCATTGTCTGATTCACATGCTAACATCATTACTGTGATTGCATATAGAAAACAAATGGAATCCGCACACAGCGGCGTGACCAGCGGGGTCTCAGCTCTACGGAGCGGACGGCTGAAGTCACGCTTTGAGGATTTGAGGACGGACACAAAACGGAGGACTTTCCTGTTCTTATGAATGCTCATTTTGTTCTGCACAACTAATCCACACATAAAACGTAAAGGAATAAAACATTAATTTCTCTCCAGTACGAGAGACTTCAGCCACCAGCAGAGCTACGAGTGAGAACAGAAACAACGAAACCGAGGACACGAGTGAGACGTGTGTTGACCACATTTATGGATCACAATCTAGTAAAACATTATGTGTAAGTGTTGATTTTAAACTAAATGTGATGTGTGAGAGTAGAACAAGACCTGCAGCGCTGTAACTAAGTCTGAAAAATAAAACTTTCCACGAAATGTGTGTTTGTGTTTATAGAGGAAGATCTAAAGACCCTTCATTATTAATGACTACTATATTACTACATTGTATTTTTTAAACTAATCTACTTCCTGTTTACACCGCCACCCACCCGCATGCCCAGTGTACGAGTGGTCATGTGATATCCGTTTTCAGGCGTTTTATTGTCGACGGAGATCATCTCGAAAACGATGCTGAAACGCCGTGTGGACGGAGAACGTTTTTGTTTAAAACCCCGGTTTTAAACAAAAACGTATTAGTGTGGATGGAGCCTTGTCTCGGTTTAGGTGGCCATTCACTACAACACTGCAGTGAGCAGGCCCACTGATGGCCATGTTCACATTTAAATGAGCTAAATGCTGTGATGAGGCCCTGGGAAGATCAGAAGGGCATGCACTTTCACATGCGCATTGAGGCCTTTTATTACCTGAGTCCTGTCTCCTGCTGAGCCATGAGGCTATGACCGCTCATGTTAACTGTCCACTTCTCTTTCTTATCCACAGGATGAATCACTTATTGTGTGCCAGGAGAGAAACGCCCACCTGAGGCTCTTTGGGAACAGCAGACAGTGTGAATGCATTAATGGGTACAAGTTTGATCAACTTGTTGTCAGCACAACATAATGTGTTACACTGAGATAGAAAGGACAGATGAAATGTGTTTAAAAGCCTGATTGAGTAACCCCTGAGTAAAGTGTATGTCCAATATTAGCTGGTCAAAGCTTAACTCGTAGTTAGCATGAATCTCATTCAGAGATACTTATCAAAGCCCCCTGGAGACTCAAAGTGTGTGTGATATGGGACGCATGCATTCCAACCCACCCTGCCCCCCCCCCCACTGACCCATTGTGCTGGGTTGTTCCCTCGTATCCTTGCCCTTGGCCCTGTAGCACCCACCCATCCAGCCAGACCAGAGGTGCTGTTAGGTTTGTTGTGGTGCAGGACACACACACACACGGACACACACACGCCCGGATTGACCCCCGCCTATCTGTGTTCGCGGATCACTTCACAGGACAATCTCCCGATCCATCTTTACAGGGTCATTGTGGACCTGCCCTCAGCAGAGAAAGGAGCTGCATTCACAGGGAAGAAGCCTCTTTCTCTGCCTTCTCTTTCACTCAGTCCTTCTCGATGATGGCTGGAGGAAGGGAAGCCCTCACACAGATACCGTGTGTGTGTGTGTGTGTGTGTGTGTGTGTGTGTCGGAGGTCATATTTAGAATATGAAGAGGCATCAGGACTTCAAAGCTGGACATAGAACAAGGGTGAAGACAAATGTCACCACTTCAACACTCCTGCAGGCTCACACACACACGGCTTTGCTTTTAGGGATTGAAGCTGAGGGTTGGTTGAAGACAGGATAACAGAATAACCAGGACTATTCTACAATATTTATTTGTCGCAGAAATTAAAGAAAGCAAGGTCAATTTTTTTCACATACACAAAAAAGTAAGCAACAGAATTAGGAATATAATAAAGTACAAGAAGTAGCCATGGAATCCATTTGCTCCTTGTTGGGGCAGCAGGTATGCAGGCATGCTGCAGTGATAGCTTCCTTATCCACGGCACATTATATGAATAACTATATGTACATGTGTGTGTGTGTGTGTGTTTGATGTGTAACAAATAGGCTTTTACACAGTTAATGTGTAAAATAACCAAATATTGGGCAATCATGATGTTGAAAGTGCACATGAAATTAGGGAGTGGGGGTTGAAGAGGCTGTGAGGAGGGAGAGATGAGTGAGCACACACACACCAACTGACCCACTGATGAATGAGAGCGAGAACTGCTGAATGTAATGAATGAATCATTGAGACAGAAAATGTGATGATGACAACTGATGTTTCTTTTACGTGATTCAAGTCACAGAAAGGAACCAGAGCACAGAGCTAGTGAATGTGATGGGCTCAGAGCTGAGTGGAACATGGATCTGAAACGTCAAAGTGAAACTTGTCACACCTGCAATGACCAACCTGCAAGAAACTTAAGGAGCAATATCTGAGATTGGGAGCATTTGGACTGCCTCTAAACGGCTCTCAGCATGTCAATGGCGGTCTGAAGCTTACGATGCTAACAGTGCTAACAGTGCTAACAGTGTAGACCTGAGGGCGGGGCCTACGCTGCTGTGACTCCGCTGTCGGTTGGGACGGCCTTAACGACTATCTTCACATAGCAAATCATTGTTTGCTGCTACGTCAACGTTCAGAATGTTGAATACGTCTCTTTGAGTATTACCTCTCAAATCAACCGTTGACTTCAGTATTAGCTTGTACAGTGTGTGCAAAGAGATTTAAAACGTGTAGACGTCGCAGCGCTTCTGATTCACAGCGTGATGGTTGAGAGCTGTTCAGTTCGGATGATAAAATATTGTGTGCAGAACAAATCTGCATGTAAACGCCTTCATGTGATTATATCAGGTGATCATACACAGTAGTGGTGTCACGGATCACGGATCGATCCGTGATCCGTTCGGATCAGCCCTCACGGTTCGGATCACTTGTGAACCGCGGATCAATCGAGTATTTTTTTTCTTTACAGCGTAATCATAGTGTGTAATAAAGTTCTACTGCTGCTGTTCCTTTTCAAGTAACAAGTCCCCGAATATCAATGCAGAGTGTCAGTGAACAGATATAAAGCAGTAGTGTGTTCACGTGAACGGAGCAGCTTAGAAGCATTTAACGGTGAAGTCATGGCGAGCGGAGGAACGTCAGAAGCCGCGGCGTCATTTAAGTCGCAAGTTTGGGAACATTTTGTCTTCCCTGTAACGTATAATGACGGATGAGGGTGGTGGACAAAGCGTTACGGTATGTAGGCGTTATTTAAAGAGAGACACACGACAACGGCAAAACATCGGCATGTCCACACATATGAAGAGACACCATCCCGTCTGTCAGCGACGGGGACACTCCGTTGTAGAAAACAAAGGATTTCTGTGCTGTAGACACGCCCCCTCTGTGAGAGTCACACACACACACACCTGGTTCAGGTGCTGACAGAAGTATCAGAGTGAAGCTAGACAGGCCCAATAATATTCCAGTCACCACAGAAAGGTCTACCCTCTCCCCAGACAATGGAGATATTCTCATCTTTTTGAAAATAATGTCACAGTAATGTAACATTGTTGTGTATTTGAATGACAGGAAGTAAACATAGACCCAAGTTGTTGCTGAGCAGTTCAGTTCAGTGTAAACAGTGGAAGCTAGCTCACTGGCTGTTTCTTTCTTTCAATATTGATGAAAGAACGAGGATATCAGAATTGAGTATTCTTGAATGTTTTATTTTTATTTATTTATTTCATTTTGTTTCAAATTGGACATATTCAATATTTTTGTTTTCATGTAAGACTATAGCCCAAAGTTCTTTGCTTTAAGTTTTCTTAAAGTACTTTAATTAATAAATGGAAAGCAAAGATATATTTGTCTCCTCCCCTTTTCTTTGTTGATCCGAAAAATGATCCGAACCGTGACCGTGACTCCTGAACCGTGATCCGAACCGAACCATGAGGTTTGTGATCCGTGACACCCCTAATACACAGTAAAGAAATCGAGGTTTTCCCATCAGCCTTATTCTGCATCCCACTCCTTCCCTATGCTGGTGATCGTCATTAGCTGCTGAATAGGGTTATCATGAGCGTCTCATATCGCTGCTAGCATGGCTGGAGAGGTGTACTCCTCTATCCTTTTCTTTTATTGGGGCATGTATAGAATGTACTCACATTTCTTCACCTGCTCTACAAGAAATACTGAATTAACAGAAAATAAATCAACATTATATTTCAGTATGTGAACTAACCTGTGCAGTCAAGTAAGCTCAACACGTGGTTATATCAGTTTGGATGTGTTGAAGAAGCAATGACGATAAAGAATAACCTCGCTTTAGTCTTTGATTAATCATTTATTTCCCGGCCGTGGGCTCCGTGGTGTGCGATCAGCAGTCTGAAGCAGTCTGTGCTCTGCTGGTTTCACTTCAGCTCTCTGCTGTCCCTTTAAACATCCCCTACCCGTTACCGTAAAGCTCCTAGAAGAGCCTCACTGCAAAAGTCACATGCTCCAGCTCCCTTTGTTTCCACGTAGAAGCCTCTGTGTCTGTGCATGAGAGGGACAGAGCTCAGACATATGAGGGGACATGAAGTGGATCACAACTACTGTTGGGTCCAGGTTTCCTCACACTCTGTCTGCAGGATATCTCTTCTGTTTTCCAACACCTTGTCATTTGCAAACAATCTTAAAAGAACTCAATAAAATAGGAATTTGATTAAAAGGTTTCCCTCGTTACATAAGCTATATGAACGAAAGTAGTTGAGTGATAAACTATTTGATAAAGGGTCTCAGACAATCAAAAGGGCTTATCATGGTGAAAATAGCATATTCTTTTATAAGAATGGAACAGTTTTAATAGTATTGATGGGAGGTCCAGTTGTAAAGAGGAAATCACAAAACAAAACAAAGACAATGTAATAACATGTGCATGTTGATAGGTTTTCCAAACATAAAGTGCAAAAGGAAGGTAAACAGAAGGTAAATGTTTGGAAAAATCAGCACATTTTAAAACTCGGTTACAGATGCAAATGCATGGTAAATACATATTTTGCTGAACAGAATCATATTGTATTTTGGATCCCTCATATGAACAACAACTATACAACAAAGTGGTGATATGTTGTGATGTGACTCCAGGCTCTTTCCACAGAGGTGTCACCCTCTTCAGGCATTACGGTAATACACACAATAGCCCAGAGAGGAATTCCAGGAATGTGAAACGCTCCGATTCATATTGAAACTACATTCAAATGCACAAGCTAACACTAAATGCTGCTTTTTAACTTGAGCAACTAAAGACGTGGTCACAGGGCGTGATTGACATACTTTGTATCAAGTTGTAAATGTCAGAACATGACTCCTGCTATCCTGTCCTCAAACAACAGAGCAGCAGGGATATGCGCTCATAAAGCATCAGTAGATGATGCCTGTATTGATTATGTGTAAGACTATACGATGTTAAGGGACTTTGATTGGCTGATCAATAACTATGCCAATTTTTCCAGTGCATGAAACTTTTCCCCACATGAAAAGTTGCGCCAACATCTGCCTAGTAACAGCAATTCCTCCCATTGGTGAAACTCCAGTCTCCTCCCGTTTATGTGTGTGTGTGTGTGTGTGTGTGTGTGTGTGTGTATGTGTGTGTGTGAGAGAGAGAATGTGTTTTAGAAAAAGTCTTTAAACTTTAGTCTAGCACTCCAGCCTTACAAAGCAAACTAAGCTGGCGTTGAACTCAGTCCTGCTACACTGCAAATTTACTTTTGTAATGGTCAGTAGTAATGGACACACACACACACACACACACACACACACATCCTTCTCAATTACGTTAATAATTGATCAAATAATATATTTGACATAGAGTTAAAATGCTAACTGTGGGGTTCCCATTTACAGATGTTGACTCATCAGATCTCAAAGCAGCTCCATTAGACCACGGCCCGTTTGGTTTGTGTTGTCCGTGTTACTGTTTAACTGAATTGTGCGGTTTACAGTGCTCAACAATTCATGTGATGCATTACATTGCAGATGTTATACAGCTAGATTTGGGTTGATAATACTGTTTGCCATGCTTATAGCCAGAGACCAGGTGATGTAATAGCCTCCAGCTCATCCTGACCTCTCTGTGTGATTTAAAGAATGAATGGAGGTCAATGAAGCAGTGGCCTATGTGTGTTTCAGACGGCACTATTGTCCCATGTGCTCACCTCATGTTCAGCACAGTTTGTTGAGAGAGCTGCTGCTTTCATTGAGTCTTTGGTAAAGACAGAGAAGAAGCGGTGTAAAGCCGTTATCGCCCCCTACCGACGCCAAGCTGCCAACCTCCACCGGGCAGCTCCACTCCACCGGCGACAGACGTCCCCCAGAGCCGGCCCGGACCTCCCACCTCCTGCTCAACAACTGGTGATGGGGGTCCTCCCCTCTCGCTCTCTTTCCTTGTATATATATATATATATATATATATATATGTATATAATAGAATCCCTTCCTCGCGCGCTCCCTAGCAGCCTGCTTGTCTCTTTGATCCCCCCCTCCCTCCCTCCCTCCTAACAACAGCTGACGTCATAGCACGCACGCAACCACCCCTCCACCTCCCCCTCTCCAGGGCGCGCGTACTGTGTGTGAGTCTGTGTGCGTGTTCGCTGAGCGCGAGGCAGGGGTTTTTGTCTCGCGGAGGGAAGCGTTCTGTGCTTCAGTGGGCTCGCGCACACCGGAGGAGCAACAGTTCGCAGCGGCAGCAGCCCAGCAAGAAGAAAGTGATTTAAAATCAGCGGACTGCAGCCTTCTGTCTGCCGCAGCCGGTTCCTCAGTGACACAGACATACTGAGACATACTGAGAACACACGTTATATCCACGCTGACAAGAACCCTGATACCAGAAGTAGCCGACTATGGAGGACCAGCTGCTGTGCTGCGAGGTGGACTCCATCAGGAGAGCCTACCAGGACGTCAACCTGCTCAACGACCGAGTTCTCCACACCATGCTGAAGGCAGAGGAGAACTACCTGCCGTCGCCAAACTACTTCAAGTGTGTCCAGAAAGAAATTGTGCCCAAAATGAGGAAAATAGTTGCCACCTGGATGCTAGAGGTTGGTTTTACTTCACTTCAACTTTCGACTTCAGTGGCTGAGTGTCGCTGCTAACTTGTCGGTTTGTCGCTTGCTGTGTGCGGGCTGTTTGCACAACATGACGAGTTAGTGTAAAGGTGAAAGCTGTGCGTGTGTGAGAGGCTAATGTGTGTTAATTCACTGTGCACGTTACATAAACGCTGTGAAGTCCTCACGAGTGCTGGGTGGTCCTTCGGCTGTAAGAGGCGATATTGGCTCCGGACCGCACTCACTTTGTGCACCTTTGGTATTGATTATGTCTTCGCCTACATTTTACAGAAGGTTATGAAATGTAATTACATGTGGAAAATATTCCAAAATAACAGCAATGTACACGTATGCAGTCTGGCCCGTGCCAGTATTACGCGCCATCTTTGTTGTCGTATAAGAGAAGGATTTTAACATCATTACAAATCTATAACATCAGCAGCGATGACAGTAACTCTGTTCAATCAGCCCAAATGCAGCCGTAGCACGAGGCGGCTCGCTGGGCTGCAGCTCGATGACTGGAATCAACTGGAAAAGTTGGTTTTGCTTCACGAGCGTCGCTGCTGTGTGTGAAGGTCGCTCAGGAAAAAGGGCATTTAGTCAAAGTGCGAACGTGTTCTGTCCATTCCAAGAGTCGGATTTGATAGATTACATGTGTTTTAACATTAACATCAACTATTGGATTGAAGTCTTTGTAGTTTTATATTTTATATTAATTTCTGAAATTGTGCATCGGAGAGCCGACGGGAAGTGTCGCCTGCAGCAGTCTGAGAAAACATTTTATATTGAATCCATCTGTGTCACAATTCGACCCATTGTACTCTCATCCGAACAGGCATTCGATGAGCATCATTTACATGATAATTGTGCGCACCCTGGTAATTTTTAAATATTTCTAATTATTTTATGAAAAGATGACGAAGTTGAAATTGCAGAGGGAAAGTTGCATCGACGCCACCTTTGTGTCTCCGACAGAACTGACTGCACACTTCTGACTTACTCTAATAAATGTCTCATACTCTGCTTTTAAATATGTTCGCATTAAATAGCGCTGAACACGGGACATTTCAACTCGAGTGAATTAGATGCTCAGAATGTTTAATTCCTTTTCACTCATGTTCGGATGATTTAATGCGAACAGCTGTGCACGGAATGAGCCGTATGGAGTCGGGGGGGCGAGGATTGAACAGTGCATGTGAACGGGGGCTTTTCCTCCAGCAACCAATAAGTGCTTTTCTCACCTCCAGGTCTGCGAGGAACAGAAATGCGAGGAGGAGGTTTTTCCGCTGGCTATGAACTATTTGGACCGATTTTTATCAGTGGAGGCCACCAGGAAAACGAGACTACAGCTGCTGGGAGCCACGTGCATGTTTCTGGCGTCCAAGATGAAGGAAACTGTTCCCTTAACGGCGGAGAAACTCTGCATCTACACGGACAACTCGGTCCAGCCCGGAGAGCTGCTGGTAATTGAGTTCTGCAGACATGGATGTTGCGTAACACATACAGTAGCCTCCATGAGCAGCACTCACTGGAGACCACATGACAGGAACACACCGACACAGTGCTTGTAGTTCTTCTGGTTTGTCAGTGTCAACATTTTCATAAAATATCCAAACTGAATCTGAGAAAAATCCTTTGGTTGACATGAGAAAAGGTAGAAATGTAGCTTTGGTGCAGCGCTCTGAATGCTGCCGGTGACTTTCACATGGCGACTTCGAGGCCTCTCATTTCATGAATGGTCTCAGTGACTGCCAAGAAAACACGGACTCACAGCGACACATAGTGGCCAAGAGAACGCGGTGCAGGCTGCTGGCAACGAGAGAACATGAAGAACTACAGGCACTGTGATATGTCACATTCACACACAACAGAGACATGCATGTAGCACTGTACTGATGGGACTGTGTGTGTGTGTATAGTATTTATATATAGGTTAGCAATCAATGAATAATAAAAAGAATCATTGAGCAAGTAGATTATGCATCTAGTATACTTGCATAGCAACTTATCAGAATGCATTTTTGAGTAGCTGAACTATGTTGGGCACTACAGGGACGGAAAGCCAGAACATGAACTCAGACGGTATCAGAACCGATATTTCGGTGCTGCTTGTTCTGGGTCAGTTTGAGTGAATGCCTCTGGTCTGGTCTGTCCACAGCAAATGGAGCTGCTGGTTCTCAACAAGCTGAAGTGGGACCTGGCTTCAGTCACGCCTCACGACTTCATCGAGCACTTCCTGTCCAAGCTGAAGATCTACCCGTCCACCAAGCAGATCCTCAGGAAACACGCTCAGACCTTCGTGGCTCTCTGTGCCACAGGTGGGATATGAACATTATGTCTCAACACAAGTTCATGTTACAGTACATCTACTGAATGATCATTTTTATATATTTACATCAGAATAATATCTATAATAATAACTATGTTATATATCAACTGTCTCGTATTTCATCTCTATCTCGATGTAATATTGCCTGTTTCCTGTGTTCAGCAGTTCTTTCTCTGACGCAGGTCTCAGGGTTTCACTGGCGCTGCTCTGGAGCCCCAGTTTGGGATTACTCCTCCAGCTAGTGTGTTATTGTGATCTGACCATGTGGTCATTATTAGTTAATACATGTTGAAGGTTGAGATGTGTAGCATTGTCATGTGTTGTCCTGTTGGAGGATGTAGGCAGAGGTCTGTCTGGTCTGGAGTCAGTTTGTATTTGTTGGATGGAGGCATCTCTTCTCGTAGGCTCATTGACAACAGTTCTCTTCATATCTTTGCAGTACAGTAGATGTGTTGCATAATGGTCGTCTGTGCTGTGGACGTTCGATGTTGTAACACGTGCTTGTGCTGTTTCCACAGATGTCAACTTCATCGCCAGTCCTCCGTCCATGGTGGCGGCGGGCAGCGTGGTGGCAGCTGTTCAAGGCCTCTACCTGAAGAGCCAGGACGCCTCGCTGTCCTCCCAGAACCTCACCAACTTCCTGTCGCAGGTCATCCGCAGTGACCCGGTATGCAAACACACTTTCTCCCAAAGCCATTGCTTGCTCTTGATGTTGGCAGCGTGCTGGTGTTGACTCTCTGTTGGTCTCGTGTCTGCAGGACTGCTTGCGGTCGTGTCAGGAGCAGATCGAGTCCCTGCTGGAGTCCAGCCTGCGGCAGGCTCAGCAGCACAGCAACACCACAGAAAGCAAACACGTGGACGAGGACGTGGACCTGTCCTGCACCCCGACAGACGTCCGAGACATCAACATCTGAAACGAGTGACGGCCGCGCCGCGCGGCGACCTGATGATCGAAGGAACGTTGTGGACAGAGGGCGGTGATGGGCGGGCTCATCTGAAGCCAGCCCCCCCTCCCCCTCCTTCTTCCTGGGCTGCTATCATCTCCGACGTGTCACTCACATGCCCGCTGTCCGCTCCGGCTGCCAAGACGGGACAGAGCGCTGCCCCCCCTCCCCCTGCAAACCCCAAGTCACACTTCCTGCCAGTGGCCCCTCCCATCCTGGGAACAGAAATGTATCAGAGAGAGAAGAAAGCGAACACAGATGAACTGTGTGGGCTGGAGTTAAAGCCTCAAAACAGACATTTTACTAGATTGTTTTTCTCATTTCCTCAAATATTAAACTAGGAATCTTTAAATGACCGCAGACCTAACTTGCCTACTAAAACATCCCAAAGTGTCGAGTGCAGCAGGTCCTCGTAGTCTCCAGGTCTCTGAACGTGTGTTGAAGAGAAGACGCTTCATCTCTTCTTGTTTCTTGATGGTTATTTCTGATCTTTTAGACTTCCTGTCCAAGCTCCCATGTCTGTCTTGTTGCAAACATTCATATATCCTGCTTGCTTATGTTTAGTCACTTTATCATATTTCATGCTGGACCTCTTTAACCCAACCTGTTTTCTTACCCTGGTGACTGGACTGCTGATGTCATTCTTTGACTTTACTCATGTCAGCTTGCTGTAACGTGATGAGATGAGGCAGAGCGCTCCAGTCTGATCTGTCTCTCTGTAGTTCTACTCCAGTCTGATCTGTCTCTGTAGTTCTACTACAGTCTGATCTGTCTCTCTGTAGTTCTACTACAGTCTGATCTGTGTCTCTCTGTAGTTCTACTACAGTCTGCTCTGTCTCTCTGTAGTTCTACTACAGTCTGCTCTGTCTCTCTGTAGTTCTACTCCAGTCTGATCTGTCTCTCTGTAGTTCTACTACAGTCTGATCTGTCTCTCTGTAGTTCTACTACAGTCTGATCTGTCTCTCTGTAGTTCTACTACAGTCTGATCTGTCTCTCTAGTTCTACTACAGTCTGATCTGTCTCTCTGTAGTTCTACTACAGTCTGATCTGTCTCTCTGTAGTTCTACTCCAGTCTGCTCTGTCTCTCTGTAGTTCTACTACAGTCTGCTCTGTCTCTCTGTAGTTCTACTCCAGTCTGCTCTGTCTCTCTGTAGTTCTACTCCAGTCTGCTCTGTCTCGCTGTAGTTCTACTACAGTCTGCTCTGTGTCTCTCTGTAGTTCTACTACAGTCTGCTCTGTCTCTCTGTAGTTCTACTACAGTCTGCTCTGTCTCTCTGTAGTTCTACTACAGTCTGATCTGTCTCTCTGTAGTTCTACTACAGTCTGCTCTGTCTCTCTGTAGTTCTACTACAGTCTGCTCTGTGTCTCTCTGTAGTTCTACTACAGTCTGATCTGTCTCTCTGTAGTTCTACTACAGTCTGATCTGTCTCTCTGTAGTTCTACTACAGTCTGATCTGTCTCTCTGTAGTTCTACTACAGTCTGATCTGTCTCTCTGTAGTTCTACTACAGTCTGCTCTGTCTCTCTGTAGTTCTACTACAGTCTGCTCTGTGTCTCTAGTTCTACTACAGTCTGATCTGTCTCTCTGTAGTTCTACTACAGTCTGATCTGTCTCTCTGTAGTTCTACTACAGTCTGCTCTGTCTCTCTAGTTCTACTACAGTCTGCTCTGTGTCTCTAGTTCTACTACAGTCTGCTCTGTGTCTCTAGTTCTACTACAGTCTGATCTGTCTCTCTGTAGTTCTACTACAGTCTGATCTGTCTCTCTGTAGTTCTACTACAGTCTGATCTGTCTCTGTAGTTCTACTACAGTCTGATCTGTCTCTCTGTAGTTCTACTACAGTCTGATCTGTCTCTCTGTAGTTCTACTACAGTCTGATCTGTCTCTCTGTAGTTCTACTACAGTCTGCTCTGTCTCTGTAGTTCTACTACAGTCTGATCTGTCTCTCTGTAGTTCTACTACAGTCTGATCTGTCTCTCTGTAGTTCTACTACAGTCTGATCTGTCTCTCTGTAGTTCTACTACAGTCTGATCTGTCTCTGTAGTTCTACTACAGTCTGATCTGTCTCTCTGTAGTTCTACTACAGTCTGATCTGTCTCTCTGTAGTTCTACTACAGTCTGATCTGTCTCTCTGTAGTTCTACTAAACCGTTCCAACTCTGTTTCAAAACAACAAAGCACTTTTGCTCAGCGCTGCTGGTCGCCAAAAGAAACATCAGTGATTGAGTTGGTAAAACACCATGAAGTTGTAGTGGGTGGTTGAGCAGGAGTCAGAGCAGCACCTGCATACAGCTGGATCTGGATCAGACCTGGATCGGGTTCATGGAACGGGACAGAAGAAGTGAGCAGTACGGCAGACTGAGTGCTGCTGCAGCTTTAGTTCAGCACGTTTCATTCAGGCAGAGCTGCTCTTCCATCTCAACCTCTGTGTTTCAGTGTGCAGAGCCACAAGCTGAAGGTCCAGGAAAAGTCCAAAGTATTATTTTTACTATTCAAATAATACTTTATTTTTATATAGCAAGACACATTATTTATTCTTTTCATAGTTTGCAAAGTAACCGTGGCTCCGCCTGCTGTTTCTGCCTCCAGAGAGCCCTGCCGTCCACAAATGTTTGTAAAACGAAAACTGCCTCCGTCGCTCCACCTCAGTCCAAGTACTGCTCATGGGCTGTGGAAGGGGGTGAAGCTTAAACAAGTGTTGAGACTATGATTTTGCACAAAGCTAAAAGGCGTGGGCTGCATTTCTGAGGGACTTGCTGAAAGAAATGTGGAAAGCAAAGCTGGCAAGTGTACCGAGGGTGGAAATGTGGCAAAAAGGGTGAAGGCTGAACAGGGGGGGGGGTGTTTAATGCTGTCGAGTTCAAGTCAGGGCTCCTACACAGGCCGGCAGGTTGCTGTTTGCTTTATGTACGATGGACGGATGAGTCTCCACATCCAGCGGGCAGAGAGGCAGACTGTGGGAGCCCTGCTAGCTTTCTGATTGTACATTAAGGAGAGAGAGAAGGAGAGAAACACTCCTCGTATTCCGCTGCTATAGAAAATGAATCCCAGCCACGTGTTAAAAAAACAAAAGGAAAACCGATGACATAATGGGGTAATGGATTAAAAATGATGCTTTTCTCCTGTTTGCTGCTACATTTTTGGTGTTTTTTATACGTATAAATGTCAATATACTGCCATTCTAGGTCTGACTTTTCTCATAGAAAATTGTTTTATTGACATCCTCATTTGTTGTTTTATGTAGATTCTATGTGATCCGTTTAATTTTTTTTGTTTATAATTACATAATATGATTTTCCTAACTATTCCAAAAAAAAAGGAAAAATGAGACAATGTACAGAAATGCTTTGATCCACAATACCTCATGCGACAGTCCAGATGTATCTCTAAGGTCCCTATGGTTCTATCTGTTGAGCGGTTCTCTCCACGTGTTGGTTCAGGGCCTCCAGCTCTGTTCCACCTGCTGAAGATGAAGCACATGTCCACACGATGGGCACAGCGAGTCCAGGGCCTGCTCTGATGCTGGTGCCGGAACAGAAACATGGGATTTGTATAACTGAGTGTTAAGCTGTCTCGGTGAAAGAGACTTTTATCCCCTTCAGGCCCATCGGCCGTCCTTCCTTTCCCCTTTTGATATTTATGAAAGAAAAAAGCTTTTAGCTCCACTTTTCAAACTGTCAGTGAGTTGATTTGAGTTTGTAAATAGATTCAGTGTTGTGCTCGGTAAGCCATAGAGTTCTTTTGTTACAAGTCATTCCACACTGTTGTCTATTTCATGCCAGTTTTCTGCAACTTCTGTCAACTACACAATAAAACCATGAATTAGATGGAGTCTGGAAAGCGTCTCTTCTTGTCCACAGCCCACAGGAGGAGATCTCTGAACTCACGCTGTATGTTACTAGCTGAGTAAAAGGTCATTGGATGGGAACTGTAGTTTTAAGCAGACGTTACTCAGACAGTAGTATGAAGCGCATTTGCGGGGGACTATTTTCAGCAGCAGATTAATACACGTTTGGCCTTTTAGTTCCAGCAGCAGGGTGGTGTGCATGTGCCTGACACAAACATGTCAGGAACAAGTTACATCACACTTGTCACACTACAGCTGTGAAATCTAGAATATGAGCCAATTTATTCTTGAGACATTTTAAAGGCTAAATGACTATTTAAATGATCGAAAAATGATTGTGTGATGATGAAACTGATAGTTAGCTGCAGAAACGAGAAGAAATATTTCAAATGTTCTGATGTAGAAGCTGTAAAAAGCTGTTGGAGGAACGGAAAGAAGCCACATATTGTGGCTGCACACCCAACTGTGCCGCACACGGCGACCAATGAGATTGTGAAACAACAGCGCGGGCTCCTGAAAGAAGACGTAACCGATCCATTGGACACACTCAGCACCTTGTAGGCAGCTGTTCATCGGTGGCCCTGATTGAGAGACTCGGCAGACTTTTGCCACTGAACAATGTTTCATTGATTGATGACACATTGAGTCATTGCACCTTATTTCTTTCTCTGGGACCGCTGTCGTCACTTTAAGGAAGAAGGACTTAAAAGTCAGGAGTGAAATTGTTCACCTCTAACCAATGTGACTTCCTGTGTCCGCCATCGGGTCCTCCTGCGGGACACAAGACACAAGAAAGGAAGTGCTGCGTTGGCTTTACAGCTGTATGCGCATCTTCCTTTTTTTCTCTCACATTTGCAACATGAATCATGTTGAGACCGGAATTCCTTAAGTCGTGTGAAGACACAAGTTCCTGTATTATAATGCTGACACTGGAGATGTCCATTAAAAACATTCACATTCTATCCAAAGCACAGTTTCACATTGTACTGTAGACAAGGACACATGTAGACTAGGACACATGTAGACAAAGACACATGTAGACAAGGACACGTGTTGACAAAGACACATGTAGACAAGGACACGTGTAGACAATGACACGTGTAGACAAGGACACGTGTAGACAATGACACGTGTAGACAAGGACACGTGTAGACAATGACACGTGTAGACAAAGACCGTGTAGACAAGGACACGTGTAGACAAGGACACGTGTAGACAAAGACCGTGTAGACAAGGACACGTGTAGACAAAGACACGTGTAGACAAGGACACGTGTAGACAATGACACGTGTAGACAAAGACACGTGTAGACAAAGACGTGTAGACAAAGACACGTGTAGACAAAGACACGTGTAGACAAGAACACGTGTAGACAAAGACCGTGTCGACAAGGACACGTGTAGACAAAGACCGTGTAGACAAGGACACGTGTAGACAAAGACCGTGTCGACAAGGACACGTGTAGACAAAGACCGTGTCGACAAGGACACGTGTAGACAAAGACCGTGTCGACAAGGACACGTGTAGACAAAGACCGTGTAGACAAGGACACGTGTAGACAATGACACGTGTAGACAAAGACACGTGTAGACAAAGACACGTGTAGACAAGGACACGTGTAGACAAAGACCGTGTAGACAAGGACACGTGTAGACAAAGACCGTGTAGACAAAGACACGTGTAGACAAAGACACGTGTAGACAAGGACACGTGTAGACAAAGACACGTGTAGACAAAGACACGTGTAGACAAGGACACGTGTAGACAAAGACCGTGTAGACAAGGACACGTGTAGACAAGGACACGTGTAGACAAAGACCGTGTAGACAAGGACACGTGTAGACAAAGACCGTGTAGACAAAGACACGTGTAGACAAAGACCGTGTAGACAAGGACACGTGTAGACAATGACACGTGTAGACAAAGACACGTGTAGACAAAGACCGTGTAGACAAGGACACGTGTAGACAAAGACCGTGTAGACAAGGACACGTGTAGACAAGGACACGTGTAGACAAAGACACGTGTAGACAAGGACACGTGTAGACAAAGACACGTGTAGACAAGGACACGTGTAGACAATGACACGTGTAGACAATGACACGTGTAGACAAAGACACGTGTAGACAAAGACACGTGTAGACAAAGACACGTGTAGACAAGGACACGTGTAGACAAAGACCGTGTAGACAAGGACACGTGTAGACAAAGACCGTGTAGACAAAGACACGTGTAGACAAAGACACGTGTAGACAAGGACACGTGTAGACAAAGACACGTGTAGACAAGGACACGTGTAGACAAGGACACGTGTAGACAAAGACCGTGTAGACAAGGACACGTGTAGACAAGGACACGTGTAGACAAAGACCGTGTAGACAAGGACACGTGTAGACAAAGACCGTGTAGACAAAGACACGTGTAGACAAAGACACGTGTAGACAAGGACACGTGTAGACAAAGACACGTGTAGACAAAGACACGTGTAGACAAGGACACGTGTCGACAAAGACCGTGTAGACAAGGACACGTGTAGACAAAGACCGTGTAGACAAGGACACGTGTAGACAAGGACACGTGTAGACAAAGACACGTGTAGACAAGGACACGTGTAGACAATGACACGTGTAGACAAAGACACGTGTAGACAAAGACACGTGTAGACAAGGACACGTGTAGACAAAGACCGTGTAGACAAGGACACGTGTAGACAAAAAACGTGTAGACAAGGACACGTGTAGACAAAGACCGTGTAGACAAGGACACGTGTAGACAAAGACCATGTAGACAAGGACACGTGTAGACAAAGACCGTGTAGACAAAGACACATGTAGACAAGGACACGTGTTGACAAAGACACGTGTAGACAAGGACACGTGTAGACAATGACACGTGTAGACAAAGACCGTGTAGACAAGGACACGTGTAGACAAAGACCGTGTAGACAAGGACACGTGTAGACAAAGACACGTGTAGACAAGGACACATGTAGACAAAGACCGTGGCGACAAAGACCGTGTAAAAATATTGATTTCAAGGATCATTTATTGCAGACTGATATCACCGCTTATTAAAAGGAACTGCAGAGAGCTACAAGGAGCAGAAGTATTATATTAACATGGAGCGCAGCATCCACTCTGATCAGTAATCCTCCCACCGCTACATGTACGATGTGTAACGCATGTATGATGTGTTACGCATGTATGATGTGTTACGCATGTATGATGTGTTACGCATGTATGATGTGTTACGCATGTATGGTGTGTTACGCCTGTATGATGTGTTACGCATGTATGATGTGTTACGCCTGTATGATGTGTTACGCATGTATGATGTGTTACGCATGTATGATGTGTTACGCCTGTATGTGTTACGCATGTATGATGTGTTACGCATGTATGATATGTTAGGCCTGTATGGTGTGTTACACATGTATGATATGTTAGGCATGTATGATATGTTGGGCCTGTATGGTGTGTTCCGCCTCTATGGTGTGTTCCGCCTCTATGGTGTGTTTCGCATGTATGATGTGTTACGCATGTATGATGTGTTACGCATGCATGATGTGTTACGCATGTATGATGTGTTACGCATGTATGATGTGTTACGCATGTATGGTGTGGTACGCCTGTATGATGTGTTACCCATGTATGATGTGTTACGCATGTATGATGTGTTACACATGTATGATGTGTTACACATGTATGGTGTGTTACGCCTGTATGATGTGTTTCGCATGTATGGTGTGTTACGCATGTATGGTGTGTTACGCATGTATGGTGTGTTACACATGTATGGTGTGTTACGCCTGTATGATGTGTTACGCCTGTATGGTGTGTTACGCCTGTATGATGTGTTACGCATGTATGATGTGTTACGCATGTATGATGTGTTACGCCTGTATGATGTGTTACACATGTATGATGTGTTACACATGTATGCTGTGTTACGCCTGTATGGTGTGCTGCGCCTGTATGGTGTGTTGCGCCTGTATGGTGTGTTACGCCTGTATGATGTGTTACGCATGTATGATGTGTTACGCATGTATGATGTGTTACACATGTATGGTGTGTTACGCCTGTATGGTGTGTTACACATGTATGGTGTGTTACGCCTGTATGATGTGTTACGCATGTATGATGTGTTACGCCTGTATGGTGTGTTACGCATTTATGGTGTGTTACGCCTGTATGGTGTGTTACGCCTGTATGATGTGTTACGCATGTATGGTGTGTTACGCCTGTATGGTGTGTTACGCATTCATGGTGTGTTACGCCTGTATGGTGTGTTACGCCTGTATGATGTGTTACGCATGTATGGTGTGTTACGCCTGTATGGTGTGTTACGCATTTATGGTGTGTTACGCATGTATGGTGTGTTACGCCTGTATGGTGTGTTACGCCTGTATGATGTGTTACGCCTGTATGATGTGTTACGCATGTATGGTGTGTTACGCATGTATGGTGTGTTACGCCTGTATGGTGTGTTACACCTGTATGATGTGTTACACATGTATGATGTGTTACACATGTATGATATGTTACGCATGTATGATGGTGGCTGTCCAAATGATGATTACAATGCAATTGTCTAAATTTACATAATATAATCAGTTTTGATAGGTCTGCACAAGCTTGAAATGATTTTCGTGAGTAAATGTCTGAGAGTTAAGAAGCAATGCTTCGTTGCAGTCTAACGTTGCCTTCCCACTGAATGATCCCGATCAGTTCCACAGAGAGCTTCACCTCTTCCAGCTGCCAGTACTCTCTACACACACCTTGAGTTTGGAAATTGGAGTCTGTATCAGAGGAGGATGAGTGCATTCTAGTTCTATGAGATAGTTAAGTCAGTCCTACTGTTGTCTTTTAATGGTTTACATCCGAAAGGACAATGGAAACACAATGAGGAACCTATAGCAGCACTCACATGGTGGAGCTGTGAGACACTGGTTGCTGATTTTACTTTCATTTGTTGCCCAACTGTATACAGAGGAAATTGGGAAAGACTCTAGTATTACAAGTGATGACAAAAGTAGGAACACACAGTTACGTTAAATCAGAGAAATGCTCACTGACAAATTCCATAATGCATGTTTCCACAAAACTAATTTCATGACGGCTCTCTTTGGGCAAATAAATTACACTCAAGATGAGTGTAGGGAGGTAGAGAGAGGTAGAGAGAGGTAGAGGGAGGTAGAGAGCGGTAGAGAGAGGTAGAGGGAGGTAGAGTGAGGTAGAGGGAGGTAGAGGGGGTAGAGAGAGATAGAGAGGTAGAGGGAGATAGAGAGAGGTAGAGGGAGGTAGAGCGAGGTAGAGGGAGGTAGAGGGGGTAGAGAGAGATAGAGAGGTAGAGGGAGATAGAGAGAGGTAGAGGGAGGTAGAGGGGGTAGAGAGAGATATAGAGAGGCAGAGGGAGGTAGAGGGGGGTAGAGAGAGATAGAGAGGTAGAGGGAGATATAGGGAGGTAGAGGGATGTAGAGAGAGGTAGAGGGGGGTAGAGAGAGGTAGAGGGAGGTAGAGGGAGGTAGAGAGAGGTAGAGGGAGGTAGAGAGAGGTAGAGGGAGGTAGAGGGAGGTAGAGAGAGGTAGAGGGAGGTAGAGAGAGGTAGAGGGATGTAGAGAGAGGTAGAGGGGGGTAGAGAGAGGTAGAGGGAGGTAGAGAGAGGTAGAGGGAGGTATAGAGAGATAGCAGGAGGTAGAGGGGGATAGAGAGAGATAGAGGGAGGTAGAGAGAGAGATAGAGGGCGGTAGAGGGAGGTAGAGGGAGGTAGAGGGATGTAGAGCGAGATAGAGGGAGGTAGAGGGGGTAGCGAGAGATAGAGGGAGGTAGAGGATGGTAGAGGGAGGTAGAGAGAGGTAGAGGGGGGTAGAGAGAGGTACAGGGAGGTAGAGGGAGGTAGAGGGAGATCGAGAGAGGTAGAGGGAGGTAGAGAGAGGTAGAGAGAGATAGAGAGAGGTAGAGGGAGGTAGAGAGAGATAGCAGGAGGTAGAGGGGGATAGAGAGAGATAGAGGGAGGTAGAGAGAGAGATAGAGGGAGGTAGAGGGGGTAGAGAGAGATAGAGGGAGGTAGAGGGAGATAGAGGGAGGTAGAGGGAGGTAGAGAGAGGTAGAGGGATGTAGAGAGAGATAGAGGGAGGTAGAGGGGGTAGCGAGAGATAGAGGGAGGTACAGGGAGGTAGAGAGAGGTAGAGGGAGGTAGAGGGGGTAGCGAGAGATAGAGGGAGGTAGAGGGAGGTAGAGAGAGGTAGAGGGAGGTAGAGAGAGATAGAGGGAGGTAGAGAGAGATAGAGGGAGGTAGAGAGAGATAGCGGGAGGTAGAGGGGGGTAGAGAGAGATAGAGGGAGGTAGAGGGAGGTAGAGAGAGGTAGAGGGAGGTAGAGAGAGATAGAGGGAGGTAGAGAGAGGTCGAGGGTGGTAGAGGGAGGTAGAGAGAGGTAGAGGGTGGTAGAGAGAGGTAGAGGGAGGTAGAGGGAGGTAGAGAGAGATAGAGGGAGGTGTAGAGAGAGGTAGAGGGAGGTAGAGAGAGGTAGAGGGAGGTAGAGAGAGGTAGAGGGAGGTAGAGAGAGATAGAGGGAGGTAGAGGGGGGTAGAGGGAGGTAGAGGGGGGTAGAAAGAGATATAGAGAGGTAGAGGGAGGTAGAGAGAGATAGAGGGAGGTAGAGGGGGGTAGAGGGAGGTAGAGGGGGGTAGAGAGAGATATAGAGAGGTAGAGGGAGGTAGAGAGAGGTAGAGAGAGGTAGAGGGAGGTAGAGGGGGTAGAGAGAGATATAGGGCGGTAGAGGGGGGTAGAGAGAGATAGAGGGAGGTAGAGGGGGGTAGAGAGAGATAGAGGGAGGTAGAGGGGGGTAGAGAGAGGTAGAGAGAGATATAGGGAGGTAGAGAGAGATAGAGAGAGGTAGAGAGAGATAGAGGGAGGTAGAGGGGGGTAGAGAGAGGTAGAGAGAGATAGAGGGAGGTAGAGAGAGATAGAGAGAGGTAGAGAGAGGTAGAGAGAGGTAGAGAGAGTTAGAGGGGGTCGAGAGAGGTAGAGGGAGGTAGAGGGGGGTAGAGAGAGATAGAGGGCGGTAGAGGGCGGTAGAGAGAGGTAGAGAGAGATAGAGGGAGGTAGAGAGAGGTAGAGAGAGATAGAGGGAGGTAGAGAGAGATAGAGAGAGGTAGAGAGAGGTAGAGAGAGGTAGAGAGAGTTAGAGGGGGGTAGAGAGAGGTAGAGAGAGATAGAGGGAGGTAGAGAGAGATAGAGAGAGGTAGAGAGAGGTAGAGAGAGGTAGAGGGGGGTAGAGAGAGATAGAGGGAGGTAGAGAGAGATAGAGAGAGGTAGAGAGAGGTAGAGAGAGGTAGAGGGGGGTAGAGAGAGTTAGAGAGAGTTAGAGGGGGGTAGAGAGAGGTAGAGAGAGTTATAGAGGGGTAGAGAGAGGTAGAGAGAGTTATAGAGGGGTAGAGAGAGGTAGAGAGAGTTAGAGGGGGGTAGAGAGAGGTAGAGAGAGTTATAGGGGGGTAGAGAGAGGTAGAGAGAGTTATAGAGGGGTAGAGAGAGGTAGAGAGAGTTAGAGGGGGGTAGAGAGAGGTAGAGAGAGTTAGAGGGGGGTAGAGGGAGGTAGAGAGAGTCTTTAACCAAAACTACACAAAGCCTGATCTGAGAGAGATTATCTACACAAAGTTACCAGACGATGATGATCAATACTTCTCTCTTATCATCAGTGGTGGTATATCGCGAAACCCCTAACTGCTACAAATGCTAAAGTTTCAACTTGTAAATTCTTTGCTAATTTTGTCCTTGAAAGTGCCTGAATTCTAAGTTATTGTTTGGCTAATGACACAGTGTGTGTGTGTGTGTGTGTGTGTGTGTGTGTGTGTGTGTGTGTGTGTGTGAGAGTGTGTGTGTGTGTGTGAGTGTGTGTGAGTGTGTGTGTGTGAGAGTGTGTGTGTGTGTGTGTGTGTGTGAGTGTGTTTGTGTGTGTGTGTGTGAGTGTGTGTGTGTGAGTGTGTGTGTGTGTGAGTGTGTGTGTGTGTGTGTGTGTGTGTGGGAGGGACAGTACTCATTTGATTTGTTATGTAAGGAATGTCTTTGATGGGGCTTCAGTGTGGAGGAAAAGGCGTGAAAGTCTAATCCTTTCCCACAGGCCTGCCAGCGCCAGCTCAACCAGCAGCAGACAAAGACCCTCAGCACACACACACACACACACACACACACAGACTAACACACCGACACATACACTATGTAACAGCAGCCTGCTGTACATGTTACACCATGCTTTCACTTTTTTTCTATCCATGTGCCTGTCTTTGTCTATTGATTTTTACTTGATCCCCTCAACCCCCCCAGACACACACACACACACACACATACACACACACACACACACACACACACACACACGCACACACACACACTTTCTTATGGAGTCCAGTTCTACTGATTTAACTCAAACACATTTTAAACTACGGTTTCGAGTAGATATCGCAAACATAAATGATTTATTTTCTGACATAAAGAGTATTTTTAATTTGTTCAGCCTATTAAAGTATTTTGGATATGCATGTGAAAAGGCTAAAAATGTCCCAAATAAAGAATTCCGGCTTGTTACAATATATATATTATTTTGTAGTTTTGGATGTTGTCTTATTGGTCAAAATAGCCACAAAAGTAATCACTGAGATCTGGGAGCACTGTGACGTAAGCAGAGTCCAATGTGGCAACAAACACCAGTGGTGAGACGATCCGAGAGGTTGCTCAGTGCCCCTCGGCGTCTGATTCAAACGCTCACTCAGCATTGGTATGCGACACACCCACCCACCAGTACAGACCGACTGAGCTATTATAAAGTGACATATGCTGTAGAGTAATATGTAAAGTCTCGTGACTCGTTTGTCACTTGTTAGCACTGCGAGTCGTTGGTCAATCAAGTTAACATCTTTTCCTGACCCTAATGCTGCGTTCACACCGGTTGCGTTGATTTTTTGACGCACTGCAAAATCGCGTCCAACGCGCCGCCGGTCGTGTTAACACCAAACGCCGCAAAATCGCGTAGCGCCGGAGAGGGGGCGTGGTTTATCGACTGGAAGCCGTTCACCTGGCCGTCATTTCTTTCCGCTTTCAACCGTGAAAGGAATAAGGACAATTGCTGCTTTGTACGTGTTGTGGAAGTCCCTCAAACGTCGGAATGCCAAACGCCGTCATGTCTGGTTCATAATATTGTTCAGAGGAGATTTCATCGAGCTGTATTCACTGTCTAGCAAGCCACCGGTCGCTGTTTACTACAGCTGTAGGAACACAACATAAACTGATTTGGCTGTGATTCAACGGAAAATAAACCGACAAAAAGGGACTCCGAAATAACTACATAATGATGTCGATTTGTACTTGTCTTCTCTGACAAAAAGGGACTCCGAAATAACTACGTAATGATACCGATTTGTAGGCTACTTGTCTTCTCAATGGAGCTCTGATGGATCGGTGCTAGGCTATGCTAACATCGTAGCAGCTCCAGCAGCACTCAATAACGTCATACGGCAGCGTCTATTCATTGTTTGTACCGTATGGTTTACACACACACATGTATACACATAGTTTGGTGCGGTCTCTATTGATATGAGGTATCGTAGAGCTCTGGGTGAACACAGACGGCTACAGGATTTATTTCCTGATTCAACAACGGCAGGAAGCCAGTGATGACAGGGGGAGCAACTCAACGCTGATAGGCTATCGCGCCACAACGTCACGGCAGAAGTTGAAAAATTTCAACTCGCGCGTTGCCGATTTTGCAGCATCCAACGCAAAAACGCGTCCAACGCACCGCGCCATCGCAAAATCGCGCCGCGCCAGTCTCATCGCGTCTGTGCATAGACTTTGTATGTAATCTCGACGCGCGTCAAAAAATCAACGCGACCGGTGTGAACGCAGCATAACTGGTTTTATTCACAGTACTTGCAAACCTAATCAAATGGGAAGACGGACATTTATTACTTTGCATGTAACAAGCGCATATTGACACGCCATGACAGACTGACTATATCGAGGGGTTCGTAGTATGAAGGTAGATTTGTCTTTATTACGCAAACAAAAAACATGTTTTAAAAGCAAATTTCTCGCACTACAATCAAAAATCAAGTTTGTAAGTGAAAATATATAAACTGAGAATAATTTATTTGTTAGTTTTGCTTATGAAACTATAATTTTTGGTTAAAATAATAAAACCTTTGGTTAAAAAAATAAAATCTTTGGTTAAAAAGAAAAATATCTTTGGTTAAAAAAATAAAATCTTTGATGAAACAAAATAAAATCTTTGATTAAAAAAAAAAATCTTTGGTTAAAAAAAAAAAATCTTTGGTTGAAAAAAAATAAAATCTTTGGTTGAAAAAAGCTTTGGTTTCAAAACGAAGAGCTGAGTTGAGCTTGGATGTAGTGGGCGGGGCATACGCAGTTGAATGTGCCAGGAGTTTCTATTGGTCGGTTTGACTTGGCTCTCGGTATCTGCTTCCACTGTAAACACTGCCTGTGTCCCAATCCAGCAACTGCATCCTTCGGGGGACCCAGCCTTCGCGGTCCACGTCGGCCGTGTCCTTTGAGGACCACGAAGGCTGGACCGAGCGGTCTCCGAAATGAGATGGCCTATGCTACAGAGCAGTGATTCTCAACTGGTGGGTCGCGACCCAAAAGTGGGTCGCGGACCCGTTTTCAGTGGGAGACGAGGATACAGAAGGCAGAGCAGGACTGTTGAAGTGAGAGTTGTGAAAGTCAAATCATAGGATGATTTCCAAAAGAGAAGAGTGTCCAGAGAGACCAGAGTCATTAGACTCTGACTAGACAGACTCATAGAGGTGAATTCTTCCAACACTACTTTCTCTTTTTAGAAGATGAGAAAAATATAATATCGTGGCTTTTTCACTTCACCCTGAATGAACTGAATTTAAAGCTGCAGGACAATACAGTGAACATAATTTATCTAAAATGAATTGTGTTACGTAATTTATTCTTTAATCCAGCCGTTATTTTACTTGAAATGAGAAGAACATTTATTCATGTATTTTCATGTTGCTCCTGTGTTCTCTGTTTAAAAGAATATAATTGATGAAGTGAATGTGTATTGAACTAGTTTTAGAAAAGACAAAAAACAACAACACTGAAGTCCAAAAAACCCTAACCCTATTATTTATGATCCATCCAGTTAAATTTGAAAAATGAGAATATTTGTTAAAATATAATTGGTGTACTTTCTTTATTTGATTTGACAGTTTACTACACAGAGACGTTACTAGACTTCTTGAATATAGATATACCCAAATGATATATATATATATATAATTTGAATACAATATATATATATATATAATATAATATATATATATATATCTATAGAATTTGAATATAATATATATATATATATATATATAATTTGGGTCGTGGGTCCCGGCTTGTCATTAAGGGGTGATGGTGGGTCCCGCAGCCAGACCAGTTGAGAACCACTGCTACAGAGGACTTCCTGTTTGCGTCACCAGCTGCCCCCCCCCAATCCCCTTGCAGCTCCCGTGCCTAGAATGCCTGCTCAGGATTATACTGTATATACAGATATATATATATATATATATATATATATACATATAAACTGTAACGGTTTTAGTTTTAATCAGTTTTTCAATCATATATTCAAGAATTCATTCATAGTTCTTTTTCTGAATGTAGTTTTTCTAAATTAATAAGCAGTTAATAATTCAATCAGTTATGTTAATAACTAATTTCCAATCATTTATAGTTCTTGTAAATAAAATGTATTTATCAATAACTTTTATTTCATTCACACATATATATATACATACGGTACATACATATATACATATATATTTATTTCTCAATCTATTAGAGAAAAGAGCCTGGATACTTGCAATCCTAAGGCAGAGGACAGTTAACAAAAACAACAGCAGCAAAACAAATATCAGCAAACATGTTTATTAACTTGCAGTAACACTTGTTTCATATTTTTTCTATAAGTTGTCGCTTTTTTGCTTGCAAGGCAGTCACCCAGGGGAGTGTGACTGCCAAAATTGTCCAAATCACATTGAGAAAATGATGAAAAGAGAAACATTTATCAATAATGTTAACACATGGATGCAAACTTAGAAGATTGACAAATTTTACACAGCAGAATATACACAAATTCATATAGAAATCATTTACATGGATGTCTTATTTCAATTTAAATAAAAGAAAGAAAAAGGTGACAGTCACAATAACACATCAGAAGTGTATTGTCCTCTCTACTGGTTGTCCTATTAGTAAAGGCTTTATATAGGAGTAGAGCTCATGTAACTGTAACCTTAAGTATAGGATGGTCAAATGGCGATATTACAAATGGACTAATGTCTTAATTCAAAGCTACGGTTGCTGAATGTTTGTCCCTGGTGAAGAGGCCGTCATTCTTCCCCCTCAGCTTGATGAACTGAGCCGTTTGCTCCTGGCTCCCTAAAACAAAACAAAATGTAGAGTTAGTTTTATTTCACACCACAAAACAAAAGGTGCAAAATACTCAAATTCAGCTTATCCTTGTAATTAATCTCATTTGTAACGTTACCGGACTTAAAGTGATATTTCAGGTTCACAACCTGAGCTCCTGTTGGTCCGTTTAAGGACATAATATGAAGTATAAATGATCTGTAAAATCGTCACAATCTCAGTAAGATATGATTCAACCTCTGAAGTTTGAAAGTGAAGGCAAAACAAGTTACTTTACAAGGCTTAACTATGGTCGGATACAGGCAGACGAGCTACCGCTAACGTTAGTTAGCTTGTCAGCTACGAATGTCACGTAACTTAACCAATGATTTTAACAAACATGTGATGTTATAGCTCCCGGTAAGAGAGTGCATGTTACGTTACGTTACGTTAACGTTAGCCCACTGTGGGCTAACGTTACATGCACTTTTACATGCACAATTTAAAATAAATCCTATGAGCTTAGTTTTCTCCGACCGAGAAAGTGGAGCTTCATGTCAACACAGCAGCCCTCCATGTCGTTCCTTAAAAGAAGAGACACTAACAACATGAAAACAAAGTGAAGTGCTGCTGCATTTAAAATAATCTTGACTAAAACAGAGCAGTATAACGTCAACTTACCTCCATGTCACCGTAACCTCCCGTCTGTGTTTAGATGAAGCAGATACCAAGAGCCAAGTCAAACCGACCAATAGAAACTCCTGGTACATCAGCAGCGTATGCCCCGCCCACTACATCCAAGCTCAGCTCAGCTTTTCGTTTTGAAACCAAAGCTTTTTTCAACCAAAGATTTTTTTTTTTCAACCAAAAATTTTTTTTTTTTAACCAAAGGTTTTATTTTTTTAACCACAAATTGTAGTTTCATAAGCAAAACTAACAAATAAATTATTCTCAGTTTATATATTTTCACTTACAAACTTGATTTTTGATTGCAGTGCGAGAAGTTTGCTTTTAAAACATTTTTTTTTGTTTACGTAATAAAGACACAAATATACCTTCATAGCAGAGCGCCATAGTTTGAAGTTTAGGAACACTGAGCAAGCTGCCTTAATGGAATCATTGGTGTAAGAATGTGTTGGACGAGCACAGCCACAGAATTACCAGTGTGTATGGGAACTTCTCTCTCTGTGACAGTGGTTGATAGTGGTAGTGGTAATGATCGGTGGAGATGCTGTGCAACGCTTTATCCAGATGACCTAAACCACTTTCTTTGGAGATGACGGACCTTTTACAGTTTGTAAACAACGATGTTGTTCCTAAGTGTGCGCACAGAGTTTGGCAACGGACGTACAAAAGAGTGTATTAGCTTGCAAAGCTATGCAAGGGCATTACCACCAAAGATAGCAAATGCATCCTAAACAAATTGACTTTCCAGATCCAAGGCTTGTTTCATCCATTCTTAGCAATACCTATAAGAAAAACAATGCGCCCTAATACTGAGACATCCACAAAATGTTTTTGTATGTTATCCACATAATGTTGAACGAGGACGTATAAATACCGCTCAATCACAGCCCTGACAGGCCGTAGGGGAGGTCAGGGGTCCAACAAGCGATATATCAGCTGGGAGACCACACTTCATCCCCACGTAAGACGAGAAGTCAATGTTGATGTTTTCGTCACATACGTTGCGTACTTCAGTAGCAGTTATGTGTGGTCTTATAGAACGCCAGAATACCATGACATTGATGAGGAGTTTTGAGTTTATTGAGTTTTAAAAACACTACAAACACGAGCATTTGTGTGCCCTCTGTCCAGTGGTATCAACTCATTGATAGGTTGCTGCCATACACACTGCAGGTGTTTGGGTTTAGGGAGTGACCGTGTGAAAACACAAGCAGAACATGTCGTCTTCTTAACTCATTTCAAATACATACTCATCTGTGTTTATTATTTACGCCAACCATTTACGTGAGTTACTACGAGCAACCATGGAGATTGAAAGTCACCAGTCAACACGGTCACTTGTTAAACTGAAACACCTGTTCTGCTCTGAAATGGTTGTGATCCTGTCGGACTTCTGTAGAAGTAGAGTCTGCTGTTGGAATATCGATTCTGACAAGTAAACATGCAACAAGCAGACATCATGCTGTTGTTAACAGTTTTGATTCAATGTTTAAAACTCGTCTGGATTGCTCACAAAGCCACCTCATTGTCAGCATGACGTCTGCTGTGAAAGGGTCGATACTTGTAAAAAGGTGTCGTTACGCAGGAAAATCGTGCGTGTACACAACAATGGTAAGTACCTTGCTCACCTTTATTCTCTCTGGTTAACCTGAGTGTTTGCTGGACTTGTCGTTCACAGAACTAAGCAGATGGTGAATAGTCTCATCATAACCAATTGAAACATTGACCAAAATGATGAAAATAAGAACTAAGTTGGAATGATTCTTTCCAGAAGAGTTTTGAATGAAGTGCAGTAAAGGTGTCAGGATCCCTGTCTGACCCATTGTGTGTTAACCTCTGTTTCCCCCCAATCTCCGCTCCTCATGTGTCTGTCATTCCCCTGGTTGTTTTGTTGTGTTATGTGCTTGGTGGTGTTTTCTCGGGCCTGCCTCCAGACTCCTCCCACTGCCACCGCCCTGATGGATGCACAGCTGCGGACAATCTGGCTCGTTACCGGCAGCATATCAACCCTGGTCTTGCAGGCCTGGGTTGTCAGTCCGTATTGTCTTCTGCCTCGGTAGCCTCCGCCGCCGTTCCGTAAGTTGAACCCCGTTGTATCGTCCCGAACTAATCTCTCTCCTCTCTGCTACGGGTGTAGGGTACTGGTCGATCTGCGTACTAGTGATGGTGAGATGAAGCCTCATGAGGCATCGAACCACTTCAGCCAATTGGTTCGAGAAAGGGTTCATTTCTCGAAGCTTCATGTGCACACGATACCACCTACTGGCCAAGTGTATAATCACAGGCAGCTGTATCTGAACCACATAATGTGATGCATTGAATTGTTGTGTCTGTTATGGCTGTTGGGAATGACTATGAATTACAAAAATGTATGACCAAATAATTTCTGTACATAAATGATCACATATGTGCATAATAAAATATTTTTTGAATGTATTCTGTGTGTAAATTTTCCCAAAATGGTAGTGTCATATGATATGGCAGGTTGTGTAATAATGTTATTATGTCACTTTAGGAAAATGGCATGGGCTTAAGCAGGCAGAGGACAGTGAAAGTGCTTGTGGAACTAGGAAGACGGGACTGAATATGCTTGTGGAACTTGGACAGTGATGTACAGGACAGGGGACATTTTATTCATTTTTATTCAGAAATAACAGTTTCTCAACAGTTTTTGGTTTTAAACGATTCCTTTTTTTTGACACAACCTCTCCGGCCTTTGAAAACACCCTTTCACAGGGTACAGAAGATGCTGGCGTGCACAAAAACGCAAGAGCAAGTCTATATAAATTTTGATACAGGAATCTTTGCCTCTCCCAGTACTCCAGAGGCAAAATCTGTACCACTTCCCGAAGCAGTCACGTGGTACAGCCGGGCAGCGAGGCTTCGGACGTCATCATTTTTGGCTCCTCCCCTAAATGAAGCAAGCCTCGATACGCGCTTCGAGGAAACGCCCCCTCCATTACTCGACACATCTCCTCCTCTTCCTCCTGCTCTTCCCCTCCACCTCCTTTTCTTTTCTTTCTTCCTGACGACTATTACTCTAACTCTACACCAATCGATTCATTCCTTTTCTCTTTCTTTGGCTTCTTCATGAAAGTCGCTCACTCGGCCTTTGATGTTTTTTATTTCTTTTTTAACTTTAAGAGGGTACAAGTTGAACTGAAACACTCGTCTGAATGCAGCCTCTCTCATTTGCCGCCCCCCCCCTCCCTCATTCTCTTTTCTCTGTTTCCCTTCAGAAGCTGCCGACTAGCAGACAGCGTTCACCTGCTGCCTGACGCTGCATGAACCAGCTGCTACTGTACCACACACACACACACACAGAGCCCTGCTGGCTGATTGTCGGGGGGAGTTTGGACGGGAAAGAGAAAGCGAGCTGGCGGACAAAGGCTGCAAAAGTCCCTTTGGTCCTCTGGTGCCTCCTGATGCCATTGTTGAGTGTGTGTGGAGCGAGCAGCACCATGTACACACACTGCTCACATGGAGGTCAGTGACCTGGTCTTATTTAGAGTGAGGGACAGTTTAACATGAACCAATGGCTCCCCATCAGTCTGCTACTGCAGCACATCTGTTCTCTCTGTTCTTCTCACTGACGTCTGCACTCTTACTGGATCACTACGGCTCATCACAACCTGCATCTTATTTTTGACCGTCATGTCTTCATGACGAATGCTGTAATCCAACAGACTGTTCTATCTGTGGTGTGGATCAGTCACCAAACCGGACTGGAAGAGGAATGAATAGAAACACTGGAGCCAGTCTGCCCTCCATGCAGGACGTAAACACCTCCGCATCCGGACACTTCACCCAGACACAGGAACAGGCCATCTCTGTGAGGCTCAGTTCTGATCAACATGTACATAGCACTACCAAATACCTCTACTGATATACTCTATACATCTGTAAAGCAGCCGTTACCATCACTCAGTATTTATTCCAGCATATTTGCACACCATTGCACTACTGTATTATTGGATACAACTCACAGAGCAGCCTTACTTATAGACATTGCACGTTGTTGTTGTTTTTTGTTCTATTGTGTTGTTTAGATATTGACTTTGTTTTCAGCTTTATTTCTATATCAGCATATCTACAATGAGAGCAAAGTAACCAGAGTCACATTCCTGCTATGTGTTCTCAAATCAAACAAGAAGCCGACTCGTTGAGATGACGACAGGAGCCATGACAGTGCTGCTGTAAGAAGAGATGTGAGGACCTCCTCTGAACTCTGTACAGTCACTGGCACTGTGTTCATGTCTTTCATGCTACAAACGATTGACTGCTTTACCTTTATTACCTTTATATGCAGATTTGAGTGTACATTTAATTTTGCATCTTCAAAGTTTTTCCTGCAAGATTGATTCGATTTTTCAGGAGCAGTGTCTCCATCTACCAGCAAACCTGTATGTAGGAAAGCGTTAGCGTCCGTGTGAACAAGCGGTCCTCTCTTGACACCGCACGGGATTTGAGACAACCCAGATGTCAACTGACGGGTCTGAGACCTTGTGACCTCAATATTTAACCCATAATTGTGCTGCATTGTAGATTTTATGAATATCTTGGTACAATACTCATGTATCCATGTGTACATTGAAATAGTTGACGGTCTCTGTAATCCAAGGGCGTAGGTTTGGTCTCAGCATTGGTAGGGACACTGCCAGCCCCCCCCCCCCCCCCCCCCATATAAAAAACTTAGTTGATATTATGTTGAACATCCATCCATCCATCATCCAAACCGCTTATCCTGTTCAGGGTCGTGGGGCGCTGGAGCCGATCCCAGCTGACATTGGGTGAAGGCAGGGTTCACCTGGACAGGTTCATCACATGGACATATAGAGACAGACAAACATTCACACCTCCGCAAAGTCTCCAAATAACCTGAGCTGCATGTCTTTGGACTGTGGGAGGAAGCCGGAGAACCCGGAGGGAACCCACGCTGCAACGGGGAGAACGTGCAACTTTCTTAAAATATATTAACATTTGTGTAACTTGGAACTGATTTAAACATAATAACTAAAGGGCAATAACATTTGGTGTAAACACTTTAAACACATCAGGTTGTTGTTAACAGCAGTATTCCCTTTACACAGCAGCAGTTCTATCTCTTCTATATCTGTGCTCAGTGTGTGACTGTATGTGAAACGTTCCACTGCTGCTGAAGAACATGTTTCAGCACGTTTCAGCTAAATGTGTGTCTTCATGACAGTCAGAGCATGTGAATGCAGCTCTACTGTTTATCAATAATAATGATGCTGTAACTCAGAGGTGATGAAGGTGACCCAGCGATCAAAGAATAAAGAAACTTTACCCACAATTTAGGTGTATTTTCCCTTTAACTCACGACATGCAGCATGTTTAATGTGAATATAATTCATACTTTGTTGGCATCTTATTCTGAAAACCGGATGTTTGTCTGAAGAAACCGGATGTTGTCTCACGTTAATGTTTCCGCTAACTTTCAAAGTCCTTCGCTCGCTCCCGATCTGTGCCGTTTAAATGCGTTCACGGTGAATGTCAGCATATAGGTGCACTAACATGTGAGTGTCTGCTGACTTTACCGCAGCGATGTTGTGAGGAATTTCAGTTTTAAAGTTTAAATGAATGCGTTAACGCCATAATAACGTGTTAACTTGCCCAGCACTAATAATAATACCAATGAGTTTGCAAATATATTGTGCAAAATTATTTTTTCCAACAGGCAATTAAAATGAACAAAATATTGGTGGGGACAATTGTGTCTTTCCCAAACTTTGGTCGTGACTAGTCCCTATGGACCCTATGCAGACCTACGCCCTTGCTGTAATCCCTCCTAGGGTCCACGAGTCACTCCGCTGTAAAGAAATGATGGATGAAATTAATTATGAAGTTCCGCTGAAGGTTCTGCCTGACGATGCAGGTGTTGCTGGTGCAGCAGTCACTGATGAGGGGGAAGACGTGTGAGCTCACCACACCTTCACTTCACTTCCTTGTGTTAGTCAAATGAAAGCTTAGAATGTTTCCATGTGGAAGTAAAAGTCCATAACTGTAACATTTATGCTCATCATCAACACGCAATATGTCAACACTCAACCAATCAGCATCAGCCGTTTCTATCCAATAACATGTGATGTACTATGACAACATCACCCAACAGAAACCTGTGTGTGTGTGTGTGTGTCTGGCATGTGATTATGGTGTAATCACTGAATTACAGCAGCGCCCTCTAGTGGCCAGCTGCTGGTATAGTTTGTAGAATGTTAGTGTGCATTACAGTTACTGTCACTCACATTATATTTTATCCAAATGTCCAATGTTTTCCACGAACATCCCACCAGCCGAAGGACCACGCTCCGGTCCTTATCACAGCTGACAGAGCGTCTCAGTGTCTCAATGCTTTCCCTGTAAATTCCTCTGATCACAAGCACACGAGTGCAGCTTCCTCCTCCAGAGAGCAGAACACGGAACATGTCAACCTTCATGGAGGAGCTCTGTTCAAGGACTGCCTTAGTGTTTGCTTGGTGGACCTTGTTGCATGTTTAATGCGTAACAATGCATCTTATAACTTTCAACTCTCTTCAAATGTTTCATGTGTGAAATCTTTCTACAAATTACGACTACAGCTGTCAGATATAGTGGTGTAAAACACATGCTCGTGTAATGTGGAGTACAGAGCACCAGGAAGTGAAATGTATTCAGTTACTTTCCAACAGAGCTGAAAGCAGCATGAACTGCTTCAGCTATTGAGTCAAACCTGCCAACCAACACAGACACCAGGGAGCAAAGTTTGTTCCAAGCTTTTATTTTGGTGTTTGCCATTTTGTTCTGATTTTCATGAAACATGACTGCAATAAATCCACTCATTCACCACAAAACATAGAAGTCTCTTTCTGCCGATCCCAGCTGGTAAAGTCCTGCTGGGACTGCGCTCCAGACAGTGAGAGCGACTGCAGCCGTCCCTGGACTCTCCCACAGGAGAAGGGAAGACCAGGACTGCTCTCAAAGATGCCGGTCAAGCTGACACGTCTCCGCTTCACACTCCAAACCCGCAGATGAATCCA
>JAFEUB010000126.1:147500-150000 GCA_024529925.1 Ophthalmolycus amberensis | reverse complement strand
CCTATCCCTCTCTCTATCCCTCTCTCTCTCTCTATCCCTCTCTCCCTATCCCTCTCTCTCTCTCTCTCCCTATCCCTCTCTATCTATCTATCCCTCTCTCCCTATCCCTCTCTCTATCCCTCTCTCTCTCCCTATCCCTCTCTCTCTCCCTATCCCTCTCTCTCTCTCCTATCCCTCTCTCTCTCTCTATCCCTCTCTCTCTCTATCCCTCTCTCTCTCTCTATCCCTCTCTCTCTCTATCCCTCTCTCTCTCTATCCTCTCTATCTATCCCTCTCTATCTATCTATCCCTCTCTCTCTCTCTATCCCTCTCTCTCTCTATCCCTCTCTCTCTCTCTATCCCTCTCTCTCTCTCTATCCCTCTCTCTCTCTATCCCTCTCTCTCTCTCTATCCCTCTCTATCTATCTATCCCTCTCTCTCTCTCTATCCCTCTCTCTCTCTCTATCCCTCTCTCTCTCTATCCCTCTCTCTCTCTCTATCCCTCTCTCTCTCTATCCCTCTCTCTCTCTCTATCCCTCTCTCTCTCTCTATCCCTCTCTATCTATCTATCCCTCTCTCTCTCCCTATCCCTCTCTCTATCCCTCTCTCTCTCTATCCCTCTCTCTCTCCCTATCCCTCTCTCTCTCTATCCCTCTCTCTCTCTATCCCTCTATCTATCCCTCTCTATCTATCCCTCTCTCTCTCTCTACCCCTCTCTCTCTCTCTCTATCTCTCTCTCTCTCTCCCTCTCTCTCTCTCTATCCCTCTCCCTCTATCTATCCCTCTCCCTCTATCTATCCCTCTATCTATCCCTCTCTATCTATCCCTCTCTCTCTCTCTATCCCTCTCTCTCTCTCTCTATCCCTCTCTCTCTCTCTATCCCTCTCTCTCTATCTATCCCTCTCTCTCTCTCTATCCCTCTCTCTCTCTCTATCCCTCTATCTATCCCTCTCTCTCTCTCTATCCCTCTCTCTCTCTCTCTATCCCTCTCTCTCTCTCTATCCCTCTCTCTCTATCTATCCCTCTCTCTCTCTCTATCCCTCTCTCTCTCTCTATCCCTCTATCTATCCCTCTCTCTCTCTCTATCCCTCTCTCTCTCTCTATCCCTCTCTATCTATCCCTCTCTATCTATCTATCCCTCTGTCTCTCTCTATCCCTCTCTCTCTCTCTATCCCTCTCTCTCTCTCTATCCCTCTCTATCTATCCCTCTCTATCTATCTATCCCTCTCTCTCTCTCTATCCCTCTCTCTCTCTCTATCCCTCTCTATCTATCCCTCTCTATCTATCTATCCCTCTGTCTCTCTCTATCCCTCTCTCTCTCTATCCCTCTCTCTCTCTCTCTCCCTCTCCCTCTCTCTCTATCCCTCTATCTATCCCTCTCTCTCTCTCTATCCCTCTCTCTCTCTCTATCCCTCTCTATCTATCCCTCTCTATCTATCTATCCCTCTGTCTCTCTCTATCCCTCTCTCTCTCTATCCCTCTCTCTCTCTCTCTCCCTCTCCCTCTATCTCTATCCCTCTCTCTCCCCCTCTCTCTCTATCCCTCTCTCTCTCTCTCTATCCCTTTCTCTCTCTCTCTCCCCCTCTCCCTCTCCCTCTATCTATCCCTCTCTCTCTCGATCCCGCTCCCTCTATCTATCTCTCTCTATCTCTCTCTCTCTCTCTATCCCTCTCCCTCTATCTATCCCTCTCCCTCTATCTATCTCTCTATCTCTCTCTCTCTCTATCCCTCTCCCTCTATCTATCCCTCTCCCTCTATCTATCCCTCTCTCTCTCTATCCCTCTCCCTCTATCTATCTCTCTCTCTCTCTCTATCCCTCTCTATCCCTCTCTCTCTCTCTATCCCTCTCCCTCTATCTATCCCTCTCCCTCTATCTATCCCTCTATCTATCCCTCTCTATCTATCCCTCTCTCTCTCTCTATCCCTCTCTCTCTCTCTCTATCCCTCTCTCTCTCTCTATCCCTCTCTCTCTATCTATCCCTCTCTCTCTCTCTATCCCTCTCTCTCTCTCTATCCCTCTATCTATCCCTCTCTCTCTATCTATCCCTCTCTATCTATCCCTCTCTCTCTCTCTATCCCTCTCTCTCTCTCTCTATCCCTCTCTCTCTCTCTATCCCTCTCTCTCTATCTATCCCTCTCTCTCTCTCTATCCCTCTCTCTCTCTCTATCCCTCTATCTATCCCTCTCTCTCTCTCTATCCCTCTCTCTCTCTCTATCCCTCTCTATCTATCCCTCTCTATCTATCTATCCCTCTGTCTCTCTCTATCCCTCTCTCTCTCTATCCCTCTCTCTCTCTCTCCCTCTCCCTCTCTCTCTATCCCTCTATCTATCCCTCTCTCTCTCTCTATCCCTCTCTCTCTCTCTATCCCTCTCTATCTATCCCTCTCTATCTATCTATCCCTCTGTCTCTCTCTATCCCTCTCTCTCTCTATCCCTCTCTCTCTCTCTCTCCCTCTCCCTCTATCTCTATCCCTCTCTCTCCCCCTCTCTCTCTATCCCTCTCTCTCTCTCTCTATCCCTT